>CM062633.1:19987843-20317843 GCA_025617555.3 Puccinia polysora
AGAAATTTATGCAGGGGGAACCAGTATCAATGAAGAAAAGCAATTTATGCAAGGGTTTAAATTCATGTAAATTGTGCACATCCTCCTCCTCTGGCCATCCAAAATTCCTTATGTAACTGTATTCCACTGTAGTAGGGAGGCCCTCAGGGGCAGCCCTGAGGGCAGGATTCTCTATTTAAGGAGGGCCTCTCCACCCCATCCAGGTGCCATCAATTCCCCCATCATCCCCTCCAGGGATCACCATTCCTCCAAGGCATCATTAACCCATACTTTGACTATTTTCAACCCATTATCCCATGTCCCATACTTGGACCATTGTCAACCCATTATCCCATACCATTTCCATCACCATCATCATCATCAATCATCACTATCCAACATTATCCACCACCATTACCTTTGACCATCCATCATCATTTCCCCCTAATTTTGACCATTAACCAACCCATTAACCCATACTCTTGAACATCACCCATCACCAGCATCATTAACCCAATATCCCATAATTTGACCATCATCATTTTTCATCACCCATCACCATCACCCATAATCATTAAACTCCACCATCAGCATCACCATCCCTTACCATTACCCCATACCTTTGAAAATCACCACCATTTGCCGTTAACTTGAGAATTTTCAAAACATTAACCCATAACTTCACCATCACCTTCCTCCATCATCATCACCCATCATCATCATCACCTACAATCATCACCCATCACCATTCATCATCATCACCACCCACTACCATCCATCATCATCATCACCTACCTTCAACATCAACAATCACCATTATAATCTATCATCATTATCACCTACCTTCAACATCATCAATCACCATTATAATCTATCATCATTATCACCTACCTTCCCCATCAATGATTATCACCTTTTTCAGACACCATCATCCATCCATACTGTAATAATAATTCATCCATTCTATGATTAGCAACCATCTACCCATACTATCATCATCTACCTCTATCACAATCAGTTATCAACTATAGACTCAAAAATTTCAATCTTGTTCAATCATCACCTGAATCATCAAAGTAGTATCCATCATTCACCAATAAAGCAAGAAAAAAAATATGAATGATAAGACTATATAAACAATTCTTTGCTTACGCAGCTTCTATCCCCCAATTTACCTATCTGATACACCACTTTTTTTCCTTATCAAGCTTGAACATATTGATTCTAGGTCTGATAGAGACTACTATAGTAGCAGCTCTATTTGAAAATCAGCCACAAATCTATTTTATTTTATTGTTGTGAAACTTACTATAGTGCTTAGAGGGGCAGGAAATTCAGAATCACCTTTAGTATTCCTCTATTGTATCAATATTTCTATTAACAAATTACCCCTCAAGTGCCTGCCAGCAAGATATTTGCTAAACCCCACCCAATCCCAAAGGACTCTCTACATCTGGTGTCCCAAAAGTTGCTGATTACCTTCATTCTGTATCAATAACCTCAGGCTCATAAATTAGGAAGAAACTACTAGGAACCTTTAAAGACCAAGTATTTGAAGAACCTTCTAGGGAAAGGATCAAGAAACTAGTCAGTAAAACAAAAGAAACCTTTTTATTCGATCAATAAAGAATGGCCTCAGAAGAACCAAACTCAACAGATATAACCAGGGACAGATACAAGGAGCAGTAAAAAAAGATTATTGAACAGTCACAGGAACTCCAGGAGACTAGAAATCAAATGAAATAAATGCAAGATTCACACAATAATATTTCCCAAATTTACAAAGCCTTCATGGAAAATACCAAGGAAAGTACCATGAAAGGAATTGCAACACCAGAAACCCCATATACCCAATCAGTTAGTTTTCAGACTTCTATCCCTAGGACTGTCATCAGAAAAGGGCCAGTCAGAATATTATCAGAATCAGACCCACCAGAGGATAGTCGAGAGGCAACCACCTTTCCAGTTCAGATTGAAGAAGAAAAGAACCATCAGCATTCCCAGTTCATTTCTATGGATCATCACCAAAGAAAAACTACTATGGAACTCCCCTCTCCAATAGCCTCTAGGATCAAAGATTTCCAGAATTGAGGAGTGATAGATACTTCCAAATCCCAGCTTGAATTCAATGGAACTGAAGTGGAACTCTTCATGAACAGGATTGAAAAGTTGGAAGAAATCCATGGTGCTGGAGGGAAATACTTAATCCTTGTGCCCCCAGGGAGGGGGGGGCCTCCAAACAGGAACGGCGGTCTGCTTTTCTTTTTCTACTTTTTGCTGTTTTCCAACTGGTGTTTGTTTTCCTCTTCCTTTTGTTTTTTCTTGTTTCCTCATCATTTTTGTCTCCATTTCCTCCTTCTGATTGTCTCCTGTTGTCTCTGTTTCCTCCTTCTCATTATCTCTGGCAACTTCAAGCCTTTCAGCTACAGCTATTGACCCTTAAATTATCAACTTCTGACTGGTGAGAGTTACTCCTTCATTGGCATTGTAACCCTTCCAGACTCACGCCTCAGCTTCTTGACCTCAAGTCTCTTGACCTCAACTCCCTCAACTATAAAATGTCCACCCTACAAAGACAATCAAGGCCTGCCATCTCAAAAGCTCCTGAAATTTTTCTATTGGTTGCTTCTCATCCTTTTCAATCCAATTTTTCTTTCATTGTTCAGTTGTCCTTCTGTTTCTTCAACTGTCTTTCTGACTCTTTTCCCTCAGTTTGATGGTCTCAATTTATCTCAAGTCATCAGATTCTTTCATGGTTAAAAGCCAAAAGCTCTTCAATGCGACCAGCAGAGGGATTCACAATAGAACCAAACTCCTCTAGCAACTTCTCAAGAAATGGATTCCGACAAGCAATGCTCAAAACCACCCTGGAAAACATCCCTCTACTCTCAGAGGACAACTACTGCATCTGGCGCGACAAGATGAATGGCCTCCTCAGTCTCAGAGGCGTGCTGTCAATCCTGGAATCCAGCTCTGACCAGTTATCCCAACTAGACAATGACGAAACCCAGCTCCTTCTCATATCCAAGGTTGACTCAGTTACACACAACAACAACATCATTGCCGCCTCCAACCTCAATTGCAATAAAGCCATCTGGAAGGCAATCAAGGAACAGTATTCCTCATTGGAAGCCTCCAACTGTGCCAGGATCTTCAACAATTTCCCCCACATTTCCTTCAAAGAAGACGACATCACCCACTTTGTCACAAAGATCAGAACCTCAATAAAGAAAATTATTGACATTGGCATCAACCTCCCTCAAGACATCCTGGCCTATCTCATCCTCTTCAAATTTCCCGTTGCGCTTCACAATCTCAAATTTCAACTAATGCACTTCAACAAGACTGTAGGAGTTGACTTTGTCTGCAATCACCTCATTCAATACAACAACAAAGTAAGGGCTGAATCAGTCAACAAAACCGTTGCAATTCCCAAGAATGACCTTGTTTTGAGCAAAAAAAAAAATCAAATCCCAGTCTTCCAACCGCTGCGTAGAAGGCTATCACAACCCTAAACAGGACAAAAACCACTTGGAAAGCAAATGTTTCCATCTTCACCCGGACAAATCCCTGGAATGGTGGAGGGAAAACCAAGCCAAGTGGAGAGAGAAGCAAAAGTTGAAATCCAAATCAGCTCACTACCACGCGTTTGCCACAAACTGGATTGAATCCAAAACAATTTCAAGCCAGAACATACTGATGGACAGTGGGGCTTCAGCACACTTCTTCAACAACAAAAGCTTCTTCACCAATCTATCCAAATCTGACAAAGGGAACACATATCAACCGGTAAAGACGGTGCCAACCTTCCCAGAAAAGGCACTGGAATTGTCAAACTGACCTGGAAGAACCAGACCATTGTTCTCAGTAACAGCCTCTTTGTTACCAATATTGTGGTCAATCTGATAAGCCCCGGAAACTTGATTGCCAAAGGCTGCTCCTTGAAGTAATCCAAAGGCCGGTTCCAACTACTCCGCAAAAACAACTGCCTAATGGAAGGTCCAATTCTCAAGAACTTGTTTGTTGTCAATAATCCCAAGATTATCAGACAGAACAACTGTTACCTGTCCACTCTCACAAAACTCAACAAATCTTCCCAGAATCTCCACCTTGCTCTTGGACACGCCTCCACTGGCAGACTTAGAGAAATACCTGGCCTCAAGCTCAATAAAGAAGACTTCTTCTGCAAGGACTGTGCACTCAGCCAGATAACCAAAACCCCTTTCAAAACTCAGCCCACTCTGGCTACAAAACCCTTTGAACGGATACATCTCAATCTCATTGGACCAATCAAACCTGAGTCACATAGATGCGAGAAGTATATCCTAACAATTGTAGACAACTTCTTGGGCTATCTAAGTGGAATTCCTCTCTTCACCAAGGAAAACGCCCCAAACACGCTCATAGAAATCATTGAACAACAGAAATCAAAACTGGGCTACTACCCCTGTGAAGTCTGCTCCAACAGAGGATCCAAATTCACCAACAGCAAATTTGCCTCTTCCCTCAAAGGAATATTGTGCAAAAAACTCATCTCCAAAACCCACCATCCTGAGCACAATGGAAGGACAAAATGAGCCAACAGGACAATTTCAGGAAGTGTGCGTACTTCTCTCAGTTACTCTAACCTGCCCAAGAGGTACTGGTCAGAGATACTCAAAGCCTGCTGCCTTTCTCTAAATCAGATTCCCCGGAAGGGCGGTAAACAATTGCCTTGGTAAATCATGCACATTAATTCCCTTCCCCTGTTGTATTTCAAACCACTAGGCATCTCAATCATCTACCTCAACCAACTCAGACCCAGAGGAAAAAAATTCCATCCTCAGGTTATAGAAGGAAAGATGATTGGATAAAATCCAGAATTTTTCTCCTACAGAATCCTCTGTCCCAATGGGTTGATCATCTCAAGCAAGCAAGTCCAGTTCAATGAATCCTCAATAGACTACCTTGGGCAAACCAGAGATTCAAGCTCAGATTCAGACTTCTAAATCAATGGCTTTGAAGCTAGGAATGCTAACAACCATTCACTGTCATTGGAAGAAGAATCCTCTGTCCCAGCGCCTCCTCTTGACAGGAACTTCACCAAATACAGAGAGATGCTAGACCCCCCTTTGGACTTATCCAACCTGAATCCCCCAGAGGCCGGAGACTCTGACATCTTGGATCATTCATCCCGGGAAATTCACACACCACAAACTGGCCCAGTGCCCAAAGCTCAACCTCAAGCCACTCCACCATGTACCCTGCAGAATTGCGCAAACCTCAAGCCTCCGCAATGCTACGGATTTCAGAACAACTTCAAACCCAAAACGTACCTCAAGGCCATTACCTGTGAAGAAGCTGAGAAATGGAAACAAGAAATCAAGAAAGAGTTGAACCAATGCAAGGATCTTGAGGTATGGGAAGAGTACGATGGGCCCAAACATATCAATCCACTTGAGACCACTTGGGTCTTCAAAATCAAAGATAACTGTCACAACAATTTCCTCATATTCAAGGCCAGAGTGTGCGTGAAGGGCTACAATCAGATCCATGGACTTGAATTTAAGGAGACCTTTGCCCCCACAGGCAAGATTTCTTCTCTCAATGCCATCCTCCAGCTTTCCCTGAAGGACAATCTTGATATCAAGCAATTTGATGTCAAAGCTGCCTTTCTCCACTCCCCAATTGATTATTAGGTAATCATGAAAATGCCCAATGGATCTAATCAACAGTGCAAATATCTCAGACTCAAGAAGAGCATTTACGGGTTAAAACAAGCCCCCAAGAACTGGTACCACACTCTTACAAGCTGGATCAAATAAACAGGCTTTGAGGAATCCAACAGAAACCCCTGCCTTTACAAATCAAAGGACAAGAAGTCCTTCATATTCTTCCAAATCAATGATCTCATCCTTGTGGGAAATTGCAACGACTTCAAAAGAAAATTCAACAAGAAATTCAAGAATTCCCAGCGCCACGTGCCCAACACCATCCTGGGAATGAAATTCAAACAGAACAACAACTCCATCCAGCTAAGCAAACCAAAGCACATAGCCCATGGATTGGAAGAGCCTGTCCTGACAGATGCCAGAAACGTCCAAAATCCTTTAACCCCTCATCTTCAACTCACCAAAGCATTGGACAAGTATTTTTAAGACTTAAAACTCCTCAACATCAACTTCTGCTCTGGGGTGGGTCTCCTGAACTACATTGCATCTTGGACACATCCGGACCTCAGCTACTTGGTCTCAAGCCTTGCCAGATTTCAGAATAAACCTAGCCTGACTCACTGGAAAGAGCTCAAAAGGACCTGGCAATACCTGAAAGTTACCAGGGATGTGAGACTCACCCTGGAACACAACTCCTCTGCAAAACTCCTAGTATTCTATAGTGACTCCTCCTGGGGTGAGTATCCCACCTCCAGGAAGTCCCAATCTGGATACCTGGGCTTCTCCTTTGGTTCAATCATCTCTTGGGAAAGTTTCAAACAACGCAACATCACTTACTCCTCAAAGGAGGCCAAACTCAATCCTCTCTTGGACTCCTTCCTAGAGGGAAGGTGGCTCAAGCATCTCCTGGGCAAGTTTTTCAACATCTCAATCCCTTTCACAACCCATTTCATCCAAAACAAGGGACTTTAGGACAAATTGAAGCAATTTGGGTCCAATGCCAAGACAAGGCACATGGACCTCAAAACCAAAGGTCTGCGGGAGGAACTGGCGCTTGTCACCCTGAAAGTCAAACTCACAACTACCAACTGCATGCTGGCCAATCCATTGACCAAAGGGGTAGGCAAACCCGCAATTGTTGCCTTCCTGGGGATCCTCAACCCTCAGTTTGAAGGAAAAAATTCCTCATCATTGCAACTCTCTCCAGTCATGGGGAGTGTTGAAGTTTCAGTCAAGTTTCAGTCATCCATCCACAATCTTCAACCCTGCAACCTGTGTCCCAGGTAAAGCTCAGATTATGTAATCCTTGTGCCCCCGGTGTGGTGTCATTATATAGCCTTGGGTTGGGGACTGCGTCGCGGACTGCGCGCTCAGCATCTGGTAGGTTAGGCTCAGCAGTGGGGGTGTGCCGGTCCTCAGCAGTAGCCGCTGCGGGTTCAGCAGTAGCCGCTGCGGGCTCAGCAGTGGGCGCGGAGGGATTGAGCACGCGACTGCGGGCCAGGCCTGACTAAGGGAGGTGGGCCGCGACCCGCTTGGATGTCCGACTCACAGATGGAGCTGGGCCGACCAGGTTCTCAGACGGCTAGTTGGGGGAGGAAAAGGCGGGGGGACAGCGGGGCTATATGCGTGGGCAGCCGCGCGCAAGCGCGGGCCGGCCACGGGACGGAAAATCCACGACGGCGCGTCGGGCGGATGCGCGCAAGCGCGGCCAACTTTGGGTATTGCGCGGTGGAGGGCCGCGCCACGAAAAGACAAACTGGATGCGCGTAATGGCAGGAGAGCTTGCGGGGATAGGGTATGGGTATGGGTTGGGGGATGGGTTAGGGTTCTGGGTCTAGGGTTCCTTCTTCATGGTTGCCAGTCTGTCTTTGTGCTTGTACTTAGGTTAGGGCTGAGGAGAGGGGGATATAATACCCCTCCCCTCAGTACGGGAGGAAGAAGGAGGAGGATCTCTCTCTCTCTCTCTATCTCTCTCCCTCTCTCTATCTCTCTCTCTCTTTCTCTCGGAGAAAAGGAAAGGAAGCATTCTCAGTCTTACAGACGCTAGAACCATTGATCCCGTAACTAGGGACAACTTCTTGAGGGACGACCTCTAAAGTTTCCACACCGGGGAGGTGGGGCCTCCAAAAAGGAATGGCAGTCTGCTTTTCTTTTTCTACTTTTGGCTTTTTTCCAACCGGTGTTTGGTTTACTCTTCCTTTTTTTTGTTTCTTGTTTACTCATCATTGTTGTCTCCATTTCCTCCTTCTGATTGTCTCTTGTTGTCTCTGTTTCCTCCTTCTCATTATATCTGTCAACTTCAAGCCTTTCAGCTACAACTATCAACCCTTCAGTTATCAACTTCTGACTGGTGAGAGTTACTCCTTCATCATCATTGTAACCCTTCCTTACTCACGCCTCAGCTTCTTGACCTCAAGTCTCTTGGCCTCAACTCTCTCAAATATACAATTTCCACCCTAAAAAGGTAATTGATGCCTGCCATCTCAAAAGCTCCTTAACTTGTTCTTTTGGTTGCTTCTCATCCTTTTCAATCCAATTTTTCTTTCATTTTTCAGTTGTGATTCTGTTTCTTCAACTGTCTTTCTGACTATGTTCCCTCAGTTTGTTGGTTGCAATTTGTCTCAAGTCATCATATTCTTACAAGTACTACCGAAACCAACAACCTATCCTAAAGTAAACACCTGAAAAATTGAAGGAATTGGTCAAAACCTTTCATGCCAGTCAACCAAAAGAAGAAAACACCAACCAACCAAAACCAGAGGAGAAGACAGTTCCATTATCTGCAGTACTTCAAGTTGGAGAATGGGGATCCTGGAAATCACCAGAAGTCAATATTCCAGAACACCTAAAGCTGATCCAGTTTGGTATGAGGAGATCCCCTAGAATTAACCCCCCCTCCCCCCCCCCCCCCCCAAAAAAAAAAAAAAAAAAAAAAAACAACCATACAGGACCAGAGGATGAATCAGATGGTTCAAAGAAGAAGAAGGAAGGCAAGGCCCCAATAAAGAGGAAACTAAGTTACCCTGAAGCCTTGATAGAGGATGACCATCAATATTTAACTTCAGAGGAAGAGGAAATCCAGCCAATCCAAGAAATATCCACCCGCAATTAAAGGGAAATAAACAGAAATGTATAACCTGAAGGTGAGAGAGCCTCAAGAGACCTAGAAATACCAAAAAATATGGATTAGTTCAAATTGGGAAAAATCTGAAGAATAAAATACTCAAGCAGACCTTCACACTTACCTTCAAGGAACTCTTGGCCATCTCCCCTAGGTTTCTCCAACTACTTCAGATTAACAACACTGAGGATTGGACTACAGCAAAATTTAATTTAACAGAAAAAACAAGAATTTCAAGGCTTTTCAATACTTTTTGAACCCAGAGGATGAGGAGGAATGGTATGGACTCAGGGAAATTCTTACCTATTCCTTTCCCCTTGGATTCATAGACATTTGGATCAAGAATCAAAAGTTCAGGGCCTTAGTGGATATTGTTTCTGAACTCAATTTCATACCTGAAAACCTGTCCAAACAAGTAGGACTGGTAACCAAGGAAATGCTGATGAACATCACTACAATTAAAGGTAATTCAACACCTCTAATTGGACAGGCAGAAAGGATCCCATTTGAAGTTAACCAAGGGGAACCAAGATTGGCCAAATTTTTTGGAGACCCATTGCTAACTGGATGAGGCTTGGGATTCACAGAGGGCATGGGAAAAAGAGACAGGACAGACATGGTAGAAGGAGGAGAGGGGTTTAGGTTAAAGGGAAAATAAATGGAGCTCAGAATTGCTTTTGGAAGCAGACGTTGGACCAAGAGAAAGAGGATGTACAACCAAGCCAAGGACCTTGGGGAAGATGAAGAAATGGACAGCTGGGAAGCAAGGCCTCCTTATATAGACAACAATTTGCCCTTCTTTCAAGGGATGGATCCAAAAAAAAATGGAGTAAGTCACCCAAACAACCAATTTGGAGTAAGAAACCCTAATCCAACATGGAGTGAAATACAGGTCCAAGGCGCCAATTCAGATATACAGGGGGGGTTTGCCCAAGTAAAGGTATGCTTTTTGATGCAAGGAACCAAACAAAAGAGACATAAAGGCAAATAAGATGGAGGAATGATGAGATCAAAATTCAGGATTTTCAATATATACAGGATGTCAGCTTGCTACTATTGCAAAGCAAGCTGCAAAAGTAACAAAAATTACATAAAAATAATAATAATATAATTAACCTAAGAAGAAGTAGGAAAATTATTACAGAAATGGATTCTCCACCCAAAATTAAGTAGGGTCACTCACTGACCCTACCCTTGAAATCCAACTCCTTATATTTTTAAATAATTAAGGAAAAAAAGAACAAAATACTACGGCTCCACTATTGAGCTTTTGGTTAATTAAATATTTTACACACATTGTCACATAAAGGTTTCACACCTAAAATTCAGTCAGAATTGAGGTGTTGTGTATATTTTTGGAGTTAGGGACGGAAATATTTTTTGTCACAATTCCCGCACCCAGAAGCGGCAGCCAAGGCACCAGCGCTTGGCTGAGATACAGCCCTGTCACTCCATCAAGGTTGTGTACGCAGCCCCGGGCCTCTGACAAGTACGCAGCCGCAAGACTACAGGTTGACAGAGTGACAGGCGGCCTGAGAGGCTTAGGTACCGCGTAAACATGCTAAAACCCACACAGGAACATTCTACATATGTAATAAATGTTCCCGTGGATAGTAGATAGTCTAAAAGTGTATAATATCATATAAAAATACTTAAATAACCCTTATACGTATTTTTCATTAAATATAATTCAAAGTACCAGGAATGTCAAAAATAAGACAATGACAAATTCTAAAAATATATTAAAATACTTTAATATACTTTTATGATAATTTCTAGACTTCAATACCTTTGCAACATACTAAGAAAACTAATGATGTAAAAAAAGTACATGAATTCGCATGAATTATATTTTTAATTAATTATCTTAGTAAATCAACTGATACTCGAAAAAAAGGAGTAAAATCAATATGATGACTTTTACTCCAGTTATATAATACATAATGAGAACTCACCTGACATCAGGATGTCCTTAGAAATTTCTATTTAAATAATTATTGAATTACTGGGAACATTTACTAAGGATAATTAATTAAATAATACATAAATGGGACAGATTAGTGTTATTCACACGTCCTCATATCTATTATAAAGTAGAATAATTCCCATACCCTGAGGAATTAGATGCTACCCGTGCTATAGCACCAAGAACACATGATAGGCTACCACTGGTTACCCTTCTAGCCTTAGCGTCCTTCCCTTTGAGCCCCTGTACCCCTCAGAAGGACAATTTTGGGACTCCAAAAAGCTATAAATAAAGAGCTCTTTTGAGGATATTGATGGGCAGAGACCCAGTTATATTTATATCCAGACACCGTGCCAAGGTAATCAAGTACTTATAAGAGATAAGTAAGTGATTTATGGCTAAGTCTGATCAATAATATCCCTCCTCAACCTCTTTTTTTTATCAATAAAAACTGCTGAACAACCTTATAACCCCAGTATACAGGTTTAACCCATCAGTGCACGTCTCAAACACATACCCAAAGTATTTGATAATATACCAGTGAGTTTTATTATCCTTTCTCTGTCGTGGCAGCTTGGTTAGAAGACCCTGCCACTCCACCGTGTATTTTATATTCATATTATCTTTGGGTAAAATATCCTTTAAACTAAAGAGCTCAAAGTAACCAGGAATATGTGTTTTCATGCTGAAATCCCTGAAGAGAGGTGTTAAAGATCCCAAATATAATTGTGGCCCCTCTATAAAAATATTTAATAATCAATTTATTCACATTGATTTAAAACAATAAACCATAACTAAACCACTTAACCTTGCAATAAGCTTAATCCAAATATTCTACAGATTTCTGCTACATTTATTAAATAATATATTTATTATTTATTCTATCACCTCTGGTGGCTAAAGGATAGCAAGGGTCTTGCCATCCAGGAGGCTGACACAGGAAGAAGACAAGATAAGGATAAAAAGGGAAACAAAGATTGAAAGCTTATGTGGTAGTTTGGGCAATCAGGGAATCAATGGTCTGTGCAAAAAAAATGTATCATTTCCAACCAGAAAGAACCAATTGAACATTACAGGACCAAAAAATTTATAAAAAGGGAAGAAGGGGGAAGTTTTGATCAAAAGGGAAAGAAGATGGAGGAATTATGAGATCAACATTCAGGATCTTCAATATATGCAGGAAAAAGAAAAGATAATCATACAATATAAACAGAGATCAAAGCTTACTGGTAAGTTTGAAAAATTCAGAAATCTATTGCCCAAGTGAAGGGAATGGAGCAGTTTCACCAGGATATTGCCAACCAAACGTGACAGGAAAAACATAACCGGAAAAATAAGAAGGGAGAAATGTAGATCCAAGTTTAGGGCAAGAAAGTGTGATGAGATTAATACACATGAAATATCACCAATGTATGCAGGAAGGAGTGACAAGAAAAGTACAAAACAGAAGCAGAGATCAAAGACTTACGTGTGAGTTTGGCCAATAGACAATCCATGGTCCAGTGTGGAGAAAGGAGAGCAATTTATCCAGTAGAAGACTAGGGAAGATGATCCAGGGAAGGGGTATGGACAATGTCCAAGTCAATTGTAGGATTTAGAGGTACCTGAATACAGGTATTTCAGCAATTTTAGAACCCAACTCATATTTATACAGCAAAAGAAGTGAGGGCCAGAGCACACCAGAAACCAATCCTTGCTCAACAACCAGAGAATTTTACCTACCCCCAATGTTCCAAAAAGTAATTGAAGAAAATCAACATTGAACAGCGCCACAATCCCCAGAGATCAAATGACAGATGCAGGGGCTAGAAAATAAAGGCTTCTCAAAAGGAAATGTAAGAATAAAGCAATTAGGAAAGACAAAGCTAACAATTAAGGACAAAAATACAGAAACAATAAAAGAACAGAAGATGAAAAAATAATGAAGTGCAGACATGCCAAGAAGCAGAAGCATGTGAACCAATCACCAAAGTGGTGTTTGTGAAGTTGAGTAGCATATCTCAAGGGAGGAGTAGAGGCTTTTGGTCATCAAGGGCAAGTGACTAAGGCTTTTTCTGTGCGCACTTCCTTTTCTTTTTGCGCCAGATTTTCCTGCGCCCTTTGTTTTATTTTTTTTGTGCTGCCAACTGCGCCTGTCTTTGAGCTGTGCTGCAAAGCTAAGCAGAAACCAAGGGTCCCCTGCATTTTCAAAAACTGAAGAAAACCCACTCTACCACACCCCAACCAAAGACTAAGCAAGCAAGAAAAATCAAGAAAATCTCTTCTACCTACAGGAAAACAGGCACCATGGAACCTCAAGTGCTTAGGGCTAAATATTAAGGTGTAGAAATAAAGATTAGACCAGTTAACCAGCCAATCCCACAGGGACTCAACCCCCCACTTCAAAGACCATCTCTTTCCAGGGATCCCGAAAAAATGCCACTCACCCCTCACCCCCCCCCCCTCTTTTATACCAACTTCTAGGATTACCTTGGAGAGATTGAAGCTAGTCAATTTTGGGCCTGAAGGATGGCTCACCACAGAAAAAATCATCTTACTCAATTACTTAATGGTCCTGAGCGCGAAGGCAATTTACTTCAAAGAAGAGGAAAGGGGATTACTCAAGCACACTTATGGCTTACCCTATAAAATAACTACCATCCCTCACAAACCTTAGAAAAAAAATCCCACACCAATGCCACAGGCTATCAGGGAGGAATTTTCAGAATTATTCAGAAAAAGAATCAAAACAGGCCTATATGAACAATCCACTTCAATTTACTCCATCCCCCTCTTTCCCATAGCCAAATCAAATGGGAAACCCAGGATAGTTCATTATCTCCCACCCCTAAACAAGTTTACCATCAAGGATGCTGGAACCCCCCCCCCCCAAAAAAAAATAGAAGAATTTCTTGAATCCTTCTCAGGAAGATCTTGTTATTGCCTTGGTGATATAATCTGGGTATATGATGAAATAGAACTGGAAAAAACTTCTAGATCACTGACCACCTTTGAAACTAATTTGGGGAGGCTAAAGCCCACAAGGTTACCTCAAGGGGGAACTAATTCAGTAGCAGTTTACCAAGCCCAGATTACCTGAATAATCCAAGACAAAATTTCAGAATATGTTGGGATATTTATAGACAATGGATGATTGAGGGACCCAGGTCAAGATCCATGAGGAAATCCTGGTTGAAAATCCTCAAATAAGAATATCTATCTGGAAATATACTATAAACCTAGAAAGTATCCTGTTTAGGATAGAAGAGGCCAGACTAACCATATCAGGAGAGAAATTTGCTTTCTGTGTACCAGCTTTGAACATGGTAGGTCATGTGGTGTCTCAGGGGGATAAAAAGGTAGCAGAAAAGAAGGTTAAAAAGATCCAGAAATGGACAAAACCCAGGAACAAGAAGGAAGAAAGGGGATTCTTGGGAATGTTTGCCTATTTCAGGATTTTCATCAACAATTAATCAGCCCTATCAGCACCAATCAGAAGGTTAACCTGGAAGGATATGGAATTCCAATGGGATTAAAAAGGCCAATATTCCTTCATTCTTCTCAAAAGGATAGTGGGAGAGGATATAACTCTCAAAAGTATCAACTATGAGAAAGGGGCAGGGAATATCAAACCATCAGTGGATTCAAGTTATATGGCTGCTGGGGCAGTACTGATGCAAGATTATCCAGAAGGTAGGCCAAGGCCAGTCTACTATGAGTCTGTGGGCTTCTTAAAAATGGGAAAGAAGTATTCAAAATCCAAGTTGGAACTTTGCGGGGTGGCAAAAGTACTTGAGAAACTTCAAAAAACTCTCTTGGTGCAAACTTTGAGCTCTGAGTGGACTCAAAAGCACTCATTGAAATGATCAACACTCCTAGCCACCCAGGGCCCCCATGACCAGATTGGTGGCCTTCATTTAACTTTTCTCCTTTTACCTAGTCCATAAGCAAGAGAAGTAATTCAGCATGCCTGATAGCCTTTCAAGAAAGCAAGAATAAGACCCAGAGGAAATTCACAAGGATTTGGGTGAAGAAGAGGATCAAATCAGCCCCCATCCAGGACAAGGAATAAAACAGCTAAATCTCATTGAAGAATAGCCGTCAAACCAAGCCAAGGAAAAATTTTGGGAGAGGGTGAAGGAATGTGTAGCTAACCTACAAAGGCCAGCAGGAAGCCCTGATAATTAGTTTCAGAAGATAAATAGAAGATCACCAAATTTGTACACTTATTTTCTTTTTAAAAAAAATTGATTTTTTTTTGATTTTCTTCTTTTTTTTCCTTCATGTTTATTTTATTTTATTTGAATTTTTTTTGTGCTTTTGTTTTTGGGATTTTATTTTTATTTTTTTTAGTTGATTTTTATTTATTTATTTATTTATTTATTTCAGTCCTCTACCTGTTGGCACAATGGACAACTTAGCCTAAGTCTTGTTGGAGTACTTTTACCTCCTCATGTTTTATTCTTTCCAAGTTTCTTTGTTTTCATTCCATTCTTTTTCTATCATTTCATTTCATCTATCAATTTTCCTTTATTTTCATTCATCAATTTGCTTCTCTCATTTATCTGGCGCGTGCTCCTAGTTGTCATGTCACACTGTTTGTGACACTCATCAAATTTGCCTATACCTGAGGACAGAATGGGAGTCAGACAGACAGACTCTTCTCTCATCCTTCTGTTCTGTCTCTCATCTCTGGATATCCTCAGGAAATTTGGGGTTCCTATTTTATTTGTTTTCTCATTTTCATGTTATGAAATTGATCCTTCTGTTCTGCCTCTCATCTCTGGATATCCTCAGTCTGTCCAACAGGCTATGAGCCCAGAGCGCAACTAGCTACCATTAATTGATTAAACCAATCTTAGAAGGATCTGACTCAATCTCAAGTTGTTAAACTATGAATTCATACTCTATTACTATCCACAATGGAGGAACCTCAATCATTTCACCCGGTTCTCAAAACACCATCCATCATGCCACTGAACTCACCAGGATCAGAATCTAACTATCTTGATTGGGTTATGATCCTTTGTATTCACTTCAGAGCCTCAGGAGTCAGCTATCTTCTCAACAGCAAACAGACCAAAGTCAATCCAGAAAGTCTATCAAGAGATAATCCAGCCGTTTGTTTGGTAATTTCAAGGTTGATTCTTCCCGCCAATTTCCAATATATTCAAAAACATGAGGAAAGTGCATTGGGAATGTGGAACGCGCTTAAGGAAGCTCATCAAGACAATTCTTCAGGGGGAAGAATGTACTGGCTCAGAAAACTTGTCCTCACAAAACTGAACAATAAGGACATGCCTACTCACCTCTCCAAAATAGTTTCATATGGCAAAAAACTTGAATTTCTTATCACACCTGATAATCCTCTTACCGCCAATGACCTTCAATCTACAGCAATCTTGCTCTCTTTAACCAACAACTGTCTTGGATGCATTTTGAGTATGATGAATGAAGAATTGGTTCCATCTTTCAAAATAATAAGGGCCTTGAAACAAGAGCACTTGAGAAGACAGACTTGGATCAAAGATGAAACAGTCCATTCCGCAAACACAAAATTTTCATCAAAACCACCATTGAGAAAGAAAGAAAAATATTTTCAGAATCCTGGTGGTTTCTCTCAAGTTTATTACTGCACCAACTGTAAAAATGAAAGACACTCATTCTCCAGATGCCCTGAAGTGCTCAAAATACTCAAGCAATCCAAGAAAAACAATCAACAGCAATCTAATGAAAAAGGAGAAAAATCAAAGGTATCAAATGCTAATGCAAACAAGGCAATTATTGAAAATGATTCAGAAGAGGAAGACTTTGATGATTTTTCCAATTTGCAAATTACAGTTCACGCCCATTCAACCACTTGTAATCTCACTCACTCAGCGTCTAATCTGAAGCAAGATTTTAACATCAACTCGGGATGTTTGATTTCAATGACTCCTTACAAATATGAGGTCACAGATAGGAAGCCTAGTCTAACCCCTATACGCCTTGCCGACAGCTCAACAATCACTTCTATGGTGGAAGGATCTCTCAATCTTCCCTTTTGTCAACTCTGTTCTCTTGTTGTTCCAAAGCTCAATGAGCCACTCCTATCTGTGTCAAACATATGCAACTCAGGATTCTTAGTTGTTTTTTCCAAAGATAGTTGTAATATCTATGACAAAAACATCACCAACTTGACAAATCCAGCTCTCCAATCCGGATATCAAAATGGTAATCTGTACTATCTTCCCAGACAGGTTTTGAGCGGACACAATTCTTTCTCCACATCTGTTACCCACTCCTCTGATAACAGTCTCTTTGGATACCACAGCAGACTATCTCACCTGAACCTAAAATCTCTCAAGAAACTACTGAAGACTCAGAACGTCTCACCGCATCCATCCAATGATTTGGAATTCCAGCAATGTCCAACCTTCATTCAATCAAAAATGACTAGAGCTCCATTCCAAACTTGCCTTAGCCACAGATCCCCCAGAGCTGGAAAACTTATTCATTCAGACGTCTGCAGTTTTGAAACCATGTCTCGAGAAGGATAAAAATATTTTGTCACCTTTATCAACGACTACTCAAAGGATCTTTTTGCTTATCCTATCCAACAAAAATCAGATGCTTTCAACTGCACAAAAATTTTTATTCCTTTCTTTGAAAACCAATATCAAGCTCAAGTCACCACCCTCCATACCAACAAAGGAGGAGAATACATCAATAATCCAATGAAGGTCTATCTTGAATCAAAGGGAATAACCCTTGAGCCTGGACCACCACATTCCCCTCAACTCAATGGTGTTGCTGAGCATTCCAACCGTACCATCTGCAACATGATTAGAGCTTCACTTATATCTTCAAATCTGCCAAAATCCTTCTGGGCGGATTCTCTCTGCCATTCAACATTTTCTTTTAACTCTTTTCCTTGCAAAACTCCATCAGGTTTTTTCTCTCCAAATTCTCTCCTTCGTCGCAAAGACACTCCTCTTTCCTATCTTCATCCATTTGGATTCTTAGTCTGGTATAAAGTCCCCAAGCAGAATACCCTAAAACTTGACAAAAAAGGTTGTTGCGGAACCCTCCTATCCTATCTCCCTGATGGAAACGGCTACCGTATTCTTGAATCTGAAAATTGAAAAGTAGTCAAGTATTGCAACTGCATCTTTAAAAATGCTTTCTTTCCAAACGTTCAACCCTCCAGCACCAAGGAAATTCCTCAATTGCCATCTACCATTGACCTGCCGTCTATTCCAAAAAATCAAAACATATCTCAAGATCCAATACCCACCATTCCCTCTCCACCAACAATATCAAGCAATTCACTTATCCAGTCCTCTTCAACACCTCCCTCCAACCTTCCTAACACACCCTCCTCCACTCCTCACCCCTCCTCACTGTCCCGGCCACGCTTGGTAAGTATCAATTTGTTGGTCTCCGCCTGGATTCCTCCATTACATAATCACGCTTTGCCCCCCTTCTCTCCTCCCTCCCCATCCTCTCCCATCCCTTTTTCTGTTCCCTCCCCGTCTTCTCCTATTCTTTCTCCCTCTATAACTCCTTCCCGGTCACAGGACCTCCCACTCAACCAGCCGCTCCTCCATCCCCGCCTCCTCCTGTTTGGCGCTCATCTAGATGCCATTACTCTCCCTCCCGTTTTGGAAACTTCTCTCAATCGGCCTTGGTTAAGGACAACCTGACCGCTCCAAAAACGTGAAACAACTTCTCAAGTCCCCCCACCGACACCGCTGGCTACTCTCTGCTCAAGAAAAGATTTCTTCTCTTCAAGGAATGGGCACCTGGAAGTTAGTCCCTCCGCCGAAGGGCAGGAAAATCATCCCTTGCAAATGGGTCTTCAGAGTGAAACGTTGTGAAGATGGTTTGATTTTAAAACTAAAAGCAAGACTGGTTGCTTTGGGTTTTTCCCAAGTCCAAGGGCTCAATTTCTCCAAAGTTTTGCTCCAACTCTTCGTCTGGAAAGTTTTTGTCTTGTTCTATCTCATCTCGGTCACAAAGATTGGGTTGGTCAACAAGTTGATTTCAAAACTGCATTTCTAAATGGTTGTTTGGACAAACCTGTCTATATGTCCCAGCCCCCCGGTTTCAAGGATCCAGCCAGAACAGACTGGGTCTGTGAAGTCTCACGCGCAATCTATGGTCTCCGGAAGTCTCCCCTCCAATGGAATGTTGAATTAAGCTCTGCAATGACATCCCTTGGTTTGGCTCAGTCATCCTACAATCCGTCTCTCTACTACAAGCTCCACGACAGTACTCTTTTGGGTGTGGTCGCTGCTCACGTACATGATCTTTCCATTGTTGGAACGGTCTGTTTTTTGAGTAGCTTTATCAAGGACATAAGCAGAAAATTCAAGGTTTCTTTGGATGAAGACCTTCATCTATTCCTATCTCTGTCCGTTCAACGTAATTGGAAGAGCAAAACGGTCTCTGCTGGGCAGTCCCACTACATCACGTTGGTATGCGATTGTTTCCTTTCCCCATCTGACTCCAAGAGCGTTCAAGAACCTAAATCAGTGTCTTTCAAACACCTGCGAAAACAACTGCCAGATTCTCCTGCGTCCCCCGCTGGATACAATCAACTAATCGGGTCTTTGCTGTGGGTCTCTCAGTGCACGCATCCTGATATTGCTTTCGCCATCAAAAACCTCAGTCAGTTCCTTCAAGATCCTTTGCTCAATCATTGGCACACTGCAATACAAGTTCTCCAATATCTCAAAGGATCTAGTCATTTGCGACTTGTCCTTGGGGGTCCGACTTTAGACCTTATTGGATACACCAATTTGGATTGGGCTGAAGATGCAGGTGATAGAAGATCCACCTCTGGCTACACATTCCAACTTGGTCTAGGTGCTATCTCATGGAAATCAAAAAAACAACCAACCATTTCACTCTCCAGCACTGAAGCCAAATACAAGGCTCTGTCTGACTCATGCAAAGAAGGTCTCTGGCTCCGGAACCATCTATCTGAACTCAATCTCCGCAGTTCTACACCAGTCACCCTATTTGCCAAAAACAGCGGTGCTGAGGCCCTGGCAAGAAATCCTCTCCATCATTCAAGAACAAAACATATCAACGCTAGGCACCATTTCATCTGCAAATGCGTAAATCAATGTCTTTTTGACGTCCGCCATGACTCCTCTGCGGAGATGCTAGCCAATATGCTGACAAAGCCTCTTGCCAAAGTTCTCCTTCAGAAGCACCAGTCTTTCTTTGGTCTGGTATGATGTGCTCAGCAAGGGGGGGTGTTGGAGTACTTGTATCTCCTCATTTTCTGTTCTTTCCAAGTTTCTTTGTTTTCATTCCATTATGTTCTATCATTTCATTTCATATATCAAGTTTCCTTTATTTTCATTCATCAGTTTGCTTCTCACATTTATCTGGCGCGCGCTCCTAGTTGTCATGTCACACTTTTTGTGACACTCATCAAATTTGCCTATACCTGAGGACAGAATGGGAGTCAGACAGACGGACTCTTCTCTCATCCTTCTGTTCTGCCTCTCATCTCTGGATATCCTCAGGTAAGTTGTGTTTCCTATTTTATTTGTTTTCTCATTTTCATGTTATGAAATTGATCCTTCTGCTCTGCCTCTCATCTCTGGATATCCTGAGTCTTTCAAACAAGTCTTCCACTGCTCTGGCATTTGGTTGTGGCAATATCAACCCCCAAGCAATGCCCCATACTGGTAAAGGAGGCACGTAGGGGAGCAACTGTTGGAACAATGGACAACTTAGCATCAGTTGCCCACTGCGCCAATGGTCACTTGTGGAAATATTTATCCCCCCCGCAACTTCCCTGCCCGTAAAGCAGGAATAGACAACTTGAGCTAAGTTTTTCATTGTGCCATCAGCAAGAGGGGTGAAAAAAGATCAAAAAATCAAAAAATCAAAAAAATCAAAAAAAATCAGAAAAATAAGAAAAATAAGAAAAATAAGAAAAATAAGAAAAATAAGAAAAATAAGAAAAATAAGAAAAATAAGAAAAATAAGAAAAATAAGAAACATAAGAAAAATAAGAAAAATAAGAAAAATGAGAAAAATAAGAAAAATAAGAAAAATAAGAAAAATAAGAAAAATAAGAAAAATAAGAAAAATAAGAAAAATAAGAAAAATAAGAAAAATAAGAAAAATAAGAAAAATAAGAAAAATAAGAAAAATAAGAAAAATAAGAAAAATAAGAAAAATAAGAAAAATAAGAAAAATAAGAAAAATAAGAAAAATAAGAAAAATAAGAAAAATAAGAAAAATAAGAAAAATAAGAAAAATAAGAAAAATAAGAAAAATAAGAAAAATAAGAAAAATAAGAAAAATAAGAAAAATAAGAAAAATAAGAAAAATAAGAAAAATAAGAAAAATAAGAAAAATAAGAAAAATAAGAAAAATAAGAAAAATAAGAAAAATAAGAAAAACAAGAAAAATAACAAAAATAACAAAAATAACAAAAATAACAAAAATAACAAAAATAACAAAAATAACAAAAATAACAAAAATAACAAAAATAACAAAAATAACAAAAATAACAAAAATAACAAAAATAACAAAAATAACAAAAATAACAAAAATAACAAAAATAACAAAAATAACAAAAATAACAAAAATAACAAAAATAACAAAAATAACAAAAATAACAAAAATAACAAAAATAACAAAAATAACAAAAATAAAAAAATAAAAAAAATATAAAAAATAAAAAAAATATAAAAAATATAAAAAATATAAAAAATAAAAAAAAATAAAAAAAATAAAAAAAATAAAAAAAATAAAAAAAATAAAAAAAATAAAAAAAATAAAAAAAATAAAAAAAATAAAAAAAATAAAAAAAATAAAAAAAATAAAAAAAATAAAAAAAATAAAAAAAATAAAAAAAATAAAAAAAATAAAAAAAATAAAAAAAATAAAAAAAATAAAAAAAATAAAAAAAATAAAAAAAATAAAAAAAATAAAAAAAATAAAAAAAATAAAAAAAATAAAAAAAATAAAAAAAATAAAAAAAATAAAAAAAATAAAAAAAATAAAAAAAATAAAAAAAATAAAAAAAATAAAAAAAATAAAAAAAATAAAAAAAATAAAAAAAATAAAAAAAATAACAAAAATAACAAAAATAACAAAAATAACAAAAATAACAAAAATGAAAAAAATGAAAAAAATAACAAAAATAACAAAAATAACAAAAATAACAAAAATAACAAAAATAACAAAAATAACAAAAATAACAAAAATAACAAAAATAACAAAAATAACAAAAATAACAAAAATAACAAAAATAACAAAAATAAAAAAAATAACAAAAATAACAAAAATAACAAAAATAAAAAAAATAACAAAAATAACAAAAATAACAAAAATAACAAAAATAAAAAAAATAAAAAAAATAAAAAAAATAAAAAAAATAAAAAAAATAAAAAAAATAAAAAAAATAAAAAAAATAAAAAAAATAAAAAAAATAAAAAAAATAAAAAAATAAAAAAATAAAAAAAATAAAAAAAATAAAAAAAATAAAAAAAATAAAAAAAATAAAAAAAATAAAAAAAATAAAAAAAATAAAAAAAATAAAAAAAATAAAAAAAATAAAAAAAATAAAAAAAATAAAAAAATAAAAAAAATAAAAAAAATAAAAAAAATAAAAAAAATAACAAAAATAAAAAAAATAAAAAAAATAACAAAAATAACAAAAATAACAAAAATAACAAAAATAACAAAAATAACAAAAATAACAAAAATAACAAAAATGACAAAAATAACAAAAATAACAAAAATAACAAAAATAAAAAAAAATAAAAAAAATAACAAAAATAACAAAAATCAGAAAAACTTAAGAATTTAAAAAATTTTAAAAAAAATTAATAAAAATACAAAAATTAAACAAAACCCACAAAAATTAAAAAAAAACTAAAAAAATTAAAAAAAACCTACAAAAATTCAAAAAAACTTACAAAAATTAAAATAAATAAATAAAAAATCAAAAATCAAAAAAAAATTGGAAAAATTGAAAAAATTCAAAAAAGGAAAAAAATCACAAAAAAATTAAAATAATAAAAATAATAAAAATAATAAAAATAATAAAAATAATAAAAATAATAAAAATAATAAAAATAATAAAAATAAAAAAATAATAAAAATAATAAAAATAATAAAAATAATAAAAATAATAAAAATAATAAAAATAATAAAAATAATAAAAATAATCAAAATAATCAAAATAATAAAAATAATAAAAATAATAAAAATAATAAAAATAATAAAAATAATAAAAATAATAAAAATAATAAAAATAATCAAAATAATCAAAATAATCAAAATAATCAAAATAATCAAAATAATCAAAATAATCAAAATAATCAAAATAATCAAAATAATCAAAATAATCAAAATAATCAAAATAATCAAAATAATCAAAATAATCAAAATAATCAAAATAATCAAAATAATCAAAATAATCAAAATAATCAAAATAATCAAAATAATCAAAATAATCAAAATAATCAAAATAATCAAAATAATCAAAATAATCAAAATAATCAAAATAATCAAAATAATCAAAATAATCAAAATAATCAAAATAATCAAAATAATCAAAATAATCAAAATAATCAAAATAATCAAAATAATCAAAATAATCAAAATAATTAAAATAATTAAAATAATCAAAATAATCAAAATAATCAAAATAATCAAAATAATCAAAATAATCAAAATAATAAAAATAATAAAAATAATAAAAATAATAAAAATAATAAAAATAATAAAAATAATAAAAATAATAAAAATAATAAAAATAATAAAAATAATAAAAATAATAACAATAATAACAATAACCAACAAGCAAAAAATAAAAAAACACAACAAAAAATAAAAAACATAGAAACATAAAAGACTGTAACTGAATTCAAATTAAAATGAAACCATTTGACTTTGAGTTAAGGCAATAGAACTTGAAAAATTCACAAAATGTACATTAGCAGGGGAAAAAAATTACTAATAGAAATGAAATGCAATCAAGAAATGAATGATTCAACTGAAAATCCATGAAAGCATTAAAAATTTCAACAAAAAAATATTTATTCAAAAAAATAAAAAAAAGATTGTATTTTCAAATTATCTTATTTTCCCTTTTGAACATTAAAGTGATTAAATTATTGATAATCAAGAAAATTTGACTGCAACCACTAAAATTTGATTTAATCTAACACATGATTAAAATAAAACAAATTTTCTTGATGTTATACTCAAATTTTTTCATTACATAGAATTGAAATTGCCCATAATTCCATGTCTTCTGTATTCCATGCATCCACTAGAATTCTTTGAAATAATCAAGAACTGGTACAAACAAATTTTCTCAGTTTACTACTCATTTTAGAAACATATTTTCTCAGATTCAAAACCAAACCAACACAAGTTTCAGGTGCTACACCTGCCAGCAGGTTAAGCCTTTTTTTCATGGTGAATTGACAAGCTGAGGTCGGCATGTTGAAATTCTTGAAAACTACTTGGAGAAGGTCCTTGAAAGGTAAATTTTTGTATTTTTCATGTATCTCTAGCTCTGGGAGATTTTTTTTTTCTTTCAAGGTTTGAGGGCAGATTGTTTATCTTTTGTTCTGAGAGGGAGACCTTGAAATTTCTCTAAAATCCATTTAAACAAGTGCAATTCTCCAGGTTTTTGGTTGGTTGAATCCTTAAATTTAAAGGAAGGAAACATTTTCTGAAGAAGATTTATTAAAAGCAAAACATCAGGAAAAATAAATAGTAAAATCAGCAGATAAAATCTTAAAATTTCTAATCACCAACACTGTCACACGGTGGTATGTGACACCATAAAAATTGCAAAGTGGAATGGCTTTCATACAGTCTCATTGCCTTTTGGTTAAGGCCTTGCCTTAAAATTTGTTTGCAGTTGTGCAAAGTATGACAGTAGACTGGATAACCCTGTTGCGGGTTCAATTTGCAATCAGGACAAGTTTGTGGGTGGCTTGCTCCTGTGACAATTGTTGGTTTTTTTGCCTTTCAACAGCAAGACTCCCAAGTCTTGGTGGCTCCTTATGGCTTTCAGGAGTGTGTCTGAATATGGCCCCAAAACTGCAAAGGGGGTTAGTGCCACCAGCCATACACACTTTGGGAAAAAGTGCCCTTAAGCCTGGGGATACTGTCACACAGTGGTATGTGACATCATAACAATTGCAAAGTGGACTGGCTTTCATCCAGTCTCATCGCCTTTTGTTTGAGGCCTTTCCTTGCAATTGGTTTGCAGTTGTGCAAAGTATGAAACACTGCTTTGGAAATCAATCATGAATAATTGAATGCAAATGGAAAAACCAAGACAATTATTTTGGTCATGGTCAAATTTTGAGCAATCCCAATTTTGAAATGTTAAAAGAAAACTAGGATGATTCCTGGTGTTCATATACATTTTTTTAATTACCAAGGTGTGGTTGCTTCAAAAAAAAGTCCCACAATTTTTGTATACCCTCTTTACAATCTATCCACTCCCTTTGGTACTAGTAAAATTGAAAATCATTTTCAAGCCACATGTAGATAGTAAAGCTCAAATTGTATGCATTTAGTTGCTATTCCCTTGATCATGTTTGCCCAATCAATACTTAATTTTGGAATGCAACTCTAATTTTGTGACACCCTGGGATTTTTTTAAGCACCAGACCCAATT
This sequence comes from Puccinia polysora, assembly GCA_025617555.3. Taxonomy (NCBI): domain Eukaryota; kingdom Fungi; phylum Basidiomycota; class Pucciniomycetes; order Pucciniales; family Pucciniaceae; genus Puccinia; species Puccinia polysora. The sequence goes on from CM062633.1 coordinate 20,013,202, forward strand.
TTACTTTCTAGGAAGCTCAGAGCCTAAAATTTGTGATATGTGGAAAATTTAATGAGTATGAATATATAGTGATTCTTTTTTAGCATCAACCTGGAATGCTGAATAGGTTTTTTTACTGCCAGAAATGAGAAGCACTTTCAAAAATTGCTAAATTAAACTCACGATTATGTGTCAAGGTGGTTTCAAGGGTATTACTGATGTTTTCTGAAACACTCACCACAATATTTTCAATGGGTTTTTTCTCCAAAATCCTTTTCTTATGCACAAGTTACTTCCACATTCCACCAAAAACTTTTCATCTTTTGGAAGTGGAACCAGTAAGCCATAATTTCAAAGTATACTTGATTGATTCTTTTTGGACATGGATTAAAGCCAAAGGGGTATCTCATTTTCACCAGAAATTGCTTCTTCCAGAAGAACTAAAATTTTCAAAATTCTACAGTTTCAATGGAATCATCTTCATGAGATGTGGGGGAACAAAATGCAGATGATGCAGTATGTTAGTTTCTGTGATGGATAACACAATGATTTTGGGAAGAATATTGTAGTATTTAATGTATTCATACCCTTTTGTTTCAGGTGGGGGTGGTGCTTTGGGAGATTCATTTGAGATCCTGGGTGAAGCCTTTCTTAATGGTAAAATATTCTGTGGAAGTTGAATTGGAACAAGAGATGTTAAAGGCAAATTATCTATGGAAGAAGGGTTGCGGGAAGGAGGAACAAAACATTTGGAGAAAGACTGTGGGATGTGGTCAGTTTTCATGGGTGAGTCAGGATTTTTTTGCCTTTGAATGAGACTCCAAATACAATATTTTTTGCATCAAACTCCAAAGACTATGATAAAATTTTAGGTAGATGGGAGGGAGAATTTTTGGGGAAGAGATGGAGATATATGGGAAGAATATTGGGGTTGGATTTGATTCCCTAATAACCAAGAAATGAAGTTTTGATGGGTCAAGAAATTGGAATTTAGTATGGCTCAAATCTAAGAAAAAAAATTCCTTCCCAGGAAATAAAGTCTGAATATTTTACTAAAGTTTATTTGAGCCTTAATACCAAAAGGGATATTTTGTGGGAATAAAAAGCTTTCAAATTTTAAGATGACTTCTAAATGGGTGATAAAGAGGGACTGCAGCTTTAGATAAATGGATTTAAGAATATGGATGAGTAATGATTATTATATTCCTTCTTTTTCCATTTTGTTTATTGGGGCATGGAACTGTTCCAGTAGGAATCAAATAATCATAAATATTCATTGATTGGAACTTTTTTCTAGAGGGCTGGTTTGGGGAATTTTGGAAAGCGCAAGTTTGAGCACAATGCCTTGTGAGGCAAGAAAGTTTTTTAGCTTGAGAGAATTTTTTTTTCCAAATCAATCTGAGTGGAGTGATCCAATATTATTTCTTTTTTTTCTTGACATTAATGAGATAAATTTTTATTTTAAACAAATTTTGAATTGTTTTTCAAGATTTATATCAAATTGAAAAAATAGAATTCATCAATGATGAGATGTATAGAGCTGGGGAATTCTTTTAGGGTGGTTTGATCTGGAGTATTTGCATGTTCAAAAATTAAAACCCTTTTAAAATTATTCTAGTGGATCTGATTGAGTTAACATTTGAAGCATACCTCAAATTTTGGTCCATATTTTTGTAGATGATGAAAGAGATTTTTCTGGAGATTTAAATTTGTTTAGTTAATGATCACAAGGATGACAAATGAATTTTATCCAATAAATACTGGAGTGGGTGATTTTTAATGGGGAATATCAGATTTAAGCAAACACACCATTTTTAATTGAGGTTTTCAACCCAAATGGGCAACTTCAAACCCGCCATTAAAAATCAAAAAAAAAAAAAAAAAACCAAAAAAAACCAAAAAAACCCCAGTTATTTTAAATCGGAAATGTCATATTTACCTGAAAATAAATTTTTTCTTTCAAATAAATTTTTTACAGTTTTTCACCGCCTCAAACAAGCATCATTCCACATCATCACCCCTGGTATCAACCTCCAACCTCATTGGAAAAATTCTACCTCCAACCTCATCTGAAAAATCTGATTCATGGCTTGCATCACTTCATTACTCTCAGCTCTTCCTATCCTCTTTGCTTCATAACTCTCATCCCCTCATCACTTCATCACTCTCACCACTTTAATGGTCTCATTTCTTCATCACTCTCATCAAATTATCACTTTCATCACATCCATCCCTCCATCACTTCATTACTTCATCCCCTCTTTCATTACATCCTAAATCTCATTGCTTCATTGCTTCCTCACTTCATCCCTGCTTTCATCACACCCCTCAATCACTTTATTGCTTCATTGCTTCATCCCTTCATCCCTTTGGCCCTTTATCCCTCTTACTCTTTTTAAATGGCCCATCAGCAAACCTCCCCCCACAAGTCCACTAAACAATCCAATGGACCAAAGCAAACATTCCCCAGGAATTCAACATCCAAAAATTCTCCCCCATAAGCTTACAAAGTCTCAAGTCAGCTCAAGAGAGCTGATCACATCATCCTGGTAAACTGGCTCAAAATTCCCTCTGACTATGATTCTTGCTTTGGATCTGACAATGAAACATGAGTTGGCCAACCTCCATCGTCTAAGGCTAATGGTTATCTCCTGGTGGCCAATGAACTGAAGAATAAAACCAAAGGAAGGCTGGATTTTTCATCCATCAGATGGGGGAGTGATTCAAGAACTATCAAGCCAAGTACAAAAAAGCCCAATCACTGTCAATCTTCACTAGCTTTAGTATCACCAACTCCAATAAAGCTAAGGGAATCAACTCAGTGGTTGATAAGTTGGGCTTGATTTGTCCTTTTTGTCCTAATAAGTATGAAATCTTTGGAAAGAAGGCCAACATCACCCCTTTAGCTGCCTTTTATTACCAACAATCCAATTCAGTAGATTCCTAAGACTTGGTTGTGGATGCTCAGCCTGTCAATGATGATCCCAAAAAAACCTATGAGTGGCCCCAATCCAATTTTCAAGAGGATATTCAAACACAACCATCTCCAATCACATCTACATCAGAATTGATAAATGATTCAAACTTTTCCTTGGACTCCTCACTTCTTTCTCTTGATCACTCTCTTCCCAGGGTGGAAGAAATTGATAAATTGGCCAATGAGGAGCAAGTTATTGCACTATCTCCATTACAATGAACATCTGTTCAAGTAAGGAAGGAATTGCTTTTATTTTCTCTCCAGTTAACACTGACTGATTTAGATTGTAAAGAAACAGCAACATCCATTTATGAATTGCCAAACACTCAAGCCAATGGGGCCTCCCACATCACCTTCAAACAAGAGTGATGATGTTCCCACACAGACCTCCTCTGCAAAGGGAAAGCACAAGGCCTCCAATTCCATCAACATCAACCCCAATAGCCATCAAAAGAGGAAAAACACTTCCAATTTTTCTTGCTATGAAGATATCATGGAGAAGCAAGGTATAAATCATTGAATTGATTTAATCTGCTCACTTTAAAAATCAAGCTCATTCCTATTACCCTCCAAAACAAATTGAAATAAAAAATTGAATCTGAAAAACTTCAATTTGAAAACAGGAAATGGGATTGTCAACTGGATATTGATTTTCAAAAGCAGAAATACCAGAGTTTGGCTCATCAACAGAAATTTGATCCTGAGTGGAAGTTGAAGCAGGAAGAGCAGGAGTTTCAAAAAGGGGAAAGGGAGAAGGATCAACAGAAAGACAGACTGGAAAAGGAGAGGGAACAAATGGCAAAATAAAAACAAAGATAGGTTAAGTATATCCATGGAATGTATTGGCAGCAGTAAAACTGCGGAAGAAATCAAGGAAATTACTCAATTTCTTGGTTTTTAAAATATTTACTTTGATAAAAATTTTAAAAATAAAAAGAAAGAAACTTTTCAAATAGAAATGACCTGGGATACAAATTCCAATGAAGAGAAAGAGGGGATGTTGTTGTCAATCATTTTTTCAAGGTTGGAATCATGCGCCAGTCTGGCTCATTTTTGGATCATTTGGCCTAGGATTTGAGATGCTTTTTCCAACCTAAGGTTGAGCAAAGTATACTCTTGAGGGGAAGAAGATTGAATGTGTCAAATATTATCCAAATAAGTCAGAGCAGTGCATGAATTGTTTGCCCTCCAATTTCCCACATTTTTCCACCCCAAGATCTTGAGGGACCAACAGTTTTGACAAATCTTTTTGATTGTTGAAGGAGAGTTATCAAAAATTGCATTTCCTTCTTACCTTTTTCAGAGATTTCATTCAAATATAAAAATTTGATTGCTGCAACCAGAGAGTTGCAATTGTATGGGTCAAGAACTGCCACTTTTCCAGAAGTGAAGAAGTGGAACTGTTTGATCTTCTTTTTGGCCTGTTCAAACTCTTCAAGGGATGGTTTTTTATTGTCCTTTTTCTTTTTGGAAGCAATAGAAAGGTAAAAATCCAAAGTTCACATTTTTTTTTCTAGACCATAAAACCTTTTTTTTAAACCCCTCTTCAGCCACTTCCAAAGAGATTTCAGATTCTCTCATTTGGTCCCTCTTTTTCCAAAGAGCCCTCTACCTTCCACTCTGCTTTCCACCTCTCTTTATGTTTTCAACACATCTACTTCCATCTTGTTCCCTCACATGCAATTAATTTTCTGGGGGTGAGAATCAAGACAAGATTTGATTGGTTTTATGAAATTTGGAGCACGGTGTGAGAAGCATGGGACATGAAGAAAAAAGGTGGGCATCAAAAGAACAAGGGGTGAAAAGCAATGTTGCATTGCATTCAATAAAAAAAAAGCAAAAAAACAAAATAAAAAAATCATTGGCCATGTTGCAAAAATTGTGGAAGAAAAAAAATCATAGAAAAATAAATACTGGTCAATTATGATAACCAAAAAAAAAAAGAACATAAAAACAAAAAAAAAATCAAAAATCAAAAATAAAAAAAATCAAAAAAAATCAAAAAAAATCAAAAAAAATCAAAAAAAATCAAAAAAAATCAAAAAAAAATCAAAAAAAATCAGTTCAGATGTTTTTATCATGATAGGAATCAATAAAGTAGGAGGAGGATGAGGGGGGCGTACCTTGGGGATCAAGCAAGGAGGAGGAGGTGAGGTGGTAGGTTGTTCATGCTATAAGAATGGGGGGTTCTAAAGAGAGGAGGACCTTGATCAGCAATTTGTCTGTATGAGGAGGAGGAGTGGAAAGGCCAAAGAAATCACTAATCAAGCAATCAATTGTGAATTTATTGATTGATTTTTTGTGGTTTAATCAATTGATTGAACTGCAAACAATCAATTAAATTCTTATGGTTTGATTTGATTGAAAATTGATTGATTGACCGTTTGTGGTCCAATTGATTGATCCATCTTTGAAAAATCAATTGATCACTCTCGGTTGGATTGATTAATCAATTTTTCACTTGTGGTTTGCTCAATTTTTTGACTTTTTTTGGTTTGATCAATTGATCAAACCACAAAAAAAAACATTTTTTTCACTTGCCGTTTAATGAACAAGGAGGAGGGGAATGAGGACATACCTAGGTTGAAATGGAAACAGATTGGATGGGGGACTGGGGGTTTACCTGGGAAGAATTGATGAATTGATCCATCAGTTCCGAAATCAAAGGGAGGAGGAGAAGGGTGGAGTACTTACCGGGGTGATTGGTTGATGGATAGGGAGCAGAAGCAGGAGGAGGACCAGAGGAAATTTGAGGTGGAGTTGGTGGGTAAGGCCATTTGGTGAGGGGGAGGGAGGAGTGGAATCTTGGTGGTTGAGGTGTTTTTGTTGGGTTTGATGTTTGAAACCCGCCATTTTGAAATACACCAGCTGAGGTGTATGTGTATTTCAGAAACCTTCCATTGAAAACGGCAGGTTTTTTGACTCTGATACGCCCTAATATTTTGAGGTCTGAGCAGGGATTATGCTTGGAAATTTGGAAATTACCATTTTTTGTGAAGCAGTAAAAACCTTTATTGTAATGTTTAATGAGTTACAGGAACATTTGATTGAGAGTAGTTCTGTGCTTGTAGATACCCTTGAGACAATTATATTAAGTTTTAGATGCCAAAGTAAGATTTTCACAGAAATTTAAAAAAATAAATGGGTTATTGTTTCCTCTCCCAGATTTAACTTTGAAAATTAGTTTGGTTTCATGCCTGCTGAATGGGTATTGATTTTCTTGGTAAATTTTATTGGGTCTTCAATTGAAGGCAGCTTTCATATATTTCATTGGGATACAATTAATTCATAGAAAAGCTCCAGTTAAGAAGCATTCTGGCTGGAAATGTTTTACAGTGATTCCTCTATTGTGAGGAAGTCTAAAAACCTTTTACCCATGATGTTTTTTAACTCTTTATTGGAAGTCTCAGGCTTAGGATCAGTTTATTTTACCCTTGAATTATTAAGATTTTTTGACAGAGCAAAATTTTTTGAGCTTTTTGAGTTCTTTTTCTAATTGATTGATTCAAGATTCAATTTATTTTTTTGGCTGAGAAGATAGAATATTATTCCTTCTTTGTAAAGCAACTTGTTTTCTGGAATTAAAAGCCCAATCAGTGGTGGGAGCTATATTTTTTGTGTCTACATGGCTTTTTTTTTATTCAAGGGAAGAGGTGGATGAATATTAGGTGATATTTTTCAAATTTTTCTCATCCCCAGTTTCTTCCAGTATAATTCAGATTTTTGAATCTTCTAGTGTGAATTGTCAAATATAAAAAAATAACCGGGTTATGGAAAATATCATGCCATTGAGTCTTAGAATGTTGAAGTGAAAAATGGCAGCTAGCATGGTAGATACATGCATTATGTTTCCATTTTTGGGTCTAGTATCAATGATTTCAGTGTGATTAAAATATTTGTATTTGAAAATCGATTTGTTCTCTCTGGGAATCTTTTTTTTTAAGTGAGTTTTTACTTATCTAGGGCTTAAGCCTCTGAGAAAACAGAAAATTATTTTTCTGAATTCAGTAAAAAGGGAATTCCAACCATTGGTGAATTTTGACTTGTTGACTTTTATATTGGAATTTAAACCACAATCAACCAATTTTCTTGATAAACTGATGGAAATAGAATTTTTGTTTTTTTCTTCAATACATCTGAGATTAGGCAAGATTCCTGATTCAGTATTTATCAAATATCCATTTTTGGGTTTCTCTTTATTTTTAAGGAAAAATCAACATTTATCTCATACAAGAAAAGCAGCAGAAATCCAGTAAATCTAGAAGAAAATTACATTTACATTTCTGCAAGCAGGAAATGGAATCAAGCAACCCAAACAGTATGACCAAGTATCAAAATTGGCCCCAATTTTTAAAAAAATTCTGTCTTCTAAGATTCTCCATTGTCTATCAGAAATAGACAAAAGGAAGTTTTGAGTTATATCTTGCTGAAGATTTTTAATCCCCACAGTTTTCTAAGTAACTTTCTCATAATAGGGATTTGATAAATATCCAAAATTATTAATCAAAGAATCAAAGCTGCAATATTGCACACAAAACTACTTATTCATCATGGGTTCTCAAGAAAAGAAGAAATTTTCTGCTTATGGGAAAAAGGAAATTCAGATGAAGCCTTTATTCAAATTTTTATGTAAATACAAATTTAATTTTTGTATCCAATCAGGGGGAAGTTTTAAAAAAACCTCAAATTTTTTTGCCAAGCCCCCTCTCTTATATTTATAAATCCATCAATTAAAATGTGCATTTGAAGGCTTGGATTATTCTCTGTGAGAAAAAATGTCAGAGTAAGGTTTGAAATTTTCAGTAAATTGGAATTCAGGTGCAGGCTGGAAATACAAAATAGCAACACCAAATAGCTTCTTTGTATCTAGAGGTGAGATCTTCATGAAAAGGATTGGCATTTTTTTAATTTTAAATTGGTTTCTGCCCTTGCCTTCTGATAATACCCATCCCTGCTTTTCCAACCATGGCAGGCAAAAAATGGTATATACCAAATCTAGCCTTTTGGTTCCAAAGCAGAAATCGTGAGGCAGGTGGGAGTATTACATCCTGAAAAGCTATATAGTTCCTATTAAATACTGATCAAGAAGCCTCTACCCCTTCTTTGCCATTAAATTCAATGCAATAATGGATTTGAAAATGATTCTTTTATAGAAAAAGTGTTATCTTGAAAAAAATAAATGCTCACTGACGAAATTGTCTATGGAGCCTTTATCAATCAGAAAAAAGGCCAGGATGTTCATACCTTTGGTTTAAATTAGTGAAACTGGGATTTCAAGATTCTTGGGAGTTTCTTTTTAGTTTTAATAAACAAATGCTAATGGTAATTCTGTAAATTCATCTAGAGGGAACTCATTTCTTTTCAAGTACTCCTCATCTAGGCCATAGTTAGCTGGGTATAATGGTTGGAATGGAAGATGTGTATATAAAGCTTCCTTTTCTACCTTCTTCAAGGGACCTGACAACCGATCTAAATTTCTAACCAGGGAAGGGGGAATAATCTTTTGAGCCTTCAGTGATTTGATTAGCTGGTTAATTTCGAAAATTTTGAAGACAATTATTATTGATGCAATTCATACCAATCATATTATCCACAGAAACAAGATTTAGGAATCAGAATCAAAGAACCTTTTTTCTTTGTATTATTTAAAATAACTGCATCACATAAAGTGGCTTTTGAATTCTTGAAAAAAATGCATAAATTTCCATAGAATCCAGATCCCTATGATTGGTATTTATTGCCAGTGGTTTGGAGTTAATTTTTTGAGTTTGGTATAATGGGATTGGCTTTTTTGGCTGGATGGAGTGGAAATAATTTGTTTCATCTATCAATTCAATTTTTTTTGGTAAGCATTGATGTAAATCTTAATTTTTTTTCCAAGGATCTAAATTAATTATTTTTTATGATAATCATCACTCAGCATTCTGGGCTCAAGAAAATTACTTTTTGGGTATGATCCTGGCATTCTTGTTTATTTAAACCGGATAAAATAAGCATCCAAACTGTAATTCATAATACTTCATAGTGAGATTCCCCTTTTTTTCAGGCTTCCAAAGCATTCTTTGAATAATATTTTGGAAATTATTTCAAAAATTTTCATTAATAAATCATAGAAAAAGCCCCTCAGCTTAGGGTTGGGAGGATGAATGGTAACCAGTTGCTGTGCAAAATCCCTGAAAAAAATGAATATACTCCAGATCCTGCTCCAGAAATATTGAGCTTTTAGGCCAATGTTAAATTTGCGACCCTGGGGTTTCCAATGGGCGCAAAACGCTGTTTGCAACCCATCTAAGTCACAAATGGATATATATATATATATATATCAATGTTAAATTTGCAACCCTGGGGTCGCAAAAAGGCTCAAAACACAGTTTGCAACCCATCTGATTCTCAAAAAGTTATATTATATATATTTCAAGATTTTTTTACCTTTTTTTATCTATTATTTATTTTTTTGATTTTAATAAAAAAAATAAAAAATAAAAAAACAAATAAAAAATAGAATAATGAATCAAATTTAAAATATAAATATAAATATAAATAAATATCAAGAAATAAAATCAAATAAATGAATAAATGAATAAGCCAAAAATAAATGATTTAATTAAATTAAAAAAATAAATATATATAAAAGTATTTTTTTGCCATTCACAACCCATTTTGGGTTGCATGGCGTGGTTCGCAATCCAAAATGGGTCTCAAACTGTCATTCACAACCCACCTGAGTCGCGAATGGCTATTCTCGACTAAATTGGGTTGTGAATGGCTGTTTGCGACCTAAAATGGGTCGCAAATCGCGCCACACAACCCCTTTTAGGTAGTGAAAGGGGGTTGCAAGGTAGTGAATTTAACATTGGCCATTTTTTTAAAAAAACTTTTTTTTACTTTTTGTTATCTTATTTCTTTGTTTTATTTTAATAAAAAATCATAAATAATAAAAAAATAAATAATAAAAAAATAAAAGAAATAAAAAAGAAATAAAGAAGAAATAAAGAAGAGATAAAAAAGAAATAAAAAAAAATAAAAAAGAAATAAAAAAGAAATAAAAAAGAAATAAAAAAGAAATAAAAAAGAAATAAAAAAGAAATAAAAAAGAAATAAAAAAGAAATAAAAAAGAAATAAAAAAGAAATAAAAAAGAAATAAAAAAGATATAAAAAAGATATAAAAAAGATATAAAAAAGAAATAAAAAAGAAATAAAAAAGAAATAAAAAAGAAATAAAAAAGAAATAAAAAAGAAATAAAAAAGAAATAAAAAAGAAATAAAAAAGAAATAAAAAAGAAATAAAAAAGAAATAAAAAGAAATAAAAAAGAAATAAAAAAGAAATAAAAAAGAAATAAAAAAGAAATAAAAAAGAAATAAAAAATAAATAAAAAATAAATAAAAAATAAATAAAAAATAAATAAAAAAGAAATAAAAAAGAAATAAAAAAGAAATAAAAAAGGAATAAAAAAGAAATAAAAAAGAAATAAAAAAGAAATAAAAAAGAAATAAAAAAGAAATAAAAAAGAAATAAAAAAGAAATAAAAAAGAAATAAAAAAGAAATAAAAAAGAAATAAAAAAGAAATAAAAAAGAAATAAAAAAGAAATAAAAAAGAAATAAAAAAGAAATAAAAAAGAAATAAAAAAGAAATAAAAAAGAAATAAAAAAGAAATAAAAAAGAAATATAAAAGAAATATAAAAGAAATAAAAAAGAAATAAAAAAGAAATAAAAAAGAAATAAAAAAGAAATAAAAAAGAAATAAAAAAGAAATAAAAAAGAAATAAAAAAGAAATAAAAAAGAAATAAAAAAGAAATAAAAAAGAAATAAAAAAGAAATAAAAAAGAAATAAAAAAGAAATATAAAAGAAATATAAAAGAAATAAAAAAGAAATAAAAAAGAAATAAAAAAGAAATAAAAAAGAAATAAAAAAGAAATAAAAAAGAAATAAAAAAGAAATAAAAAAGAAATAAAAAAGAAATAAAAAAGAAATAAAAAAGAAATAAAAAAGAAATAAAAAAGAAATAAAAAAGAAATAAAAAAGAAATAAAAAAGAAATAAAAAAGAAATAAAAAAGAAATCAATCCATTAAATTAAAAATATGAATATAAAAATATATATATATATATGAAATGAATAATAAATAAATAAATATATCAAAAATAAATTAATTAATTAAATTAAATTAAAAATTAAAATATTAATAAAAAATATATATAAATAAAATGAAATAAAGAATTTTTTTTTGCCATTCACTACCCAAAATGGGTTGCGTGGCGCGGGTTGAAACCCAGAATGGGTTGCAAAAAGCCATTCAAGAACCTTCTAAGTTGCAAATGGCCGCTTGCAACTCAAATGGGTCGCAAATGGCCATTTGCAACCCAAAATGGGTTGTGAATCGCGCCACGTGACCTGTTTGGGGTAGTGAACGGGGGTTGCAAGGTTGCAAATTTAACATTGGCCCAGCTTTTGTTATGATCTGCAACATTTGCTACTAAAAATATTTCCTACTGAACCTGCCATGTGATTGCACTTCAAAACTCTTTTCTATTACACTCCCTTCTTTTTTGGTTCCTCTTCTTCTAAATTTCTCTTCTATGCACCCTACACTCTGGTTTGACCTACTTTCTGAAAATCAATCATTAAAAAAGACAAATTTAATAAATGTATTATTATCCCCAAAAATATCTTAAATCCTGATCTCTTCAAATCAGTATCTGTTCTTGTAATCTATATACCGTAGCAGAATCCTGAAATATTAAATTACAAAAAAGGAAACTCCTACACCTTGCATCTTGGTCAAAAACACATACCATGTTTATAATTAACCACCTTTCTCCTCAGAAATTCTCTGGAGATTCATGCATCACTTTCTTCTATGCCAGAATAACATGTTATCTATCTTTTCAAAATTCACATAATATTTTCCCTTCAAAATTATTGATTGTGTGTATTACCAAAGCTTTTAACTGGCCAACCAGAAATGATCCTGTAAGTTTTTGACGCATCCCCACACCCAATCTGCATATTTCAATTCATCCAAGAAGGCAAATCAGAGGGAAGTTCCCCTGTTTTTTCTACCCTTCCAGAAATTACTATTTATCCCCAATTGCCCAATTTATAACTGCCTTTTTATATTTTTGCCAAACCTCTGATCCACACTTGAACTCACATTCTGAATTTTAAAGCCAAAATTATGCACCTATTAAGTTAAACGTGCAATAAATATAAATTGCATGGATTTCAACTTCATAATTTCTTTTTTTTATTGTTTTCGATTTCCATTCTTTTTCTTTTTTTTGGTCTCATCTTTAATCTTTGATTTGGAACTGAAGATCCCTGCATTTTCATCTGTTTTCCTGAATCCTGTGAACCTAATTTCTTTTTGCATTATTTATCCTATGGTAGGAGGATTTCTAGAAATATAAACTAGACCTTAAAGATATGCATATTCCTCAGGAAATTATTTTTGAAAGTGTTTGGTATTAGGGTGTATCATAGTTAAAAATCCTGCCATTAGAAACCCATCATTTCCTTTGACCAAACCTGCCATTCTAATGAAATGTTTTTAAAATATAAATACCCCCTAACTGGTGTGTTTCATGGCGATTGAAAATTTAAAAAATCAAATTTTCCATTTATGCATCATCATCCATCAACCATCCATGGCATGCAAAACACCCATCCACATCTCCACATCAGCAAATCCCTACAAATCCCATCTCCATTGCTTCACACACATCTCATCTTCATTGCTTCATATCTCCATTGCTTCACAAACATCCCATTATCATCTCATCACCCTCTTTCTCAACATTTCCAATCAAACTTCCCAACAACAAGTTGAAAATGCAAGAAAGCTGACTGAACGTTTTTTATTATTTGACTCTGATTAAGAATAAAATTTTGAATCAACTTGGTTAGCTTTGAATTCTCTATTGGAAAAGCAATACATGGTTTAAAGAAGACAGACTCTTCACAAACCTATGTGTGAAAGGCAAAAGCTTCATCTCCTCCCCAAATTAAGCTTCCAGCAACTGTTCAAAAATTTTTTGCCTTCAATCTTGAAACTTTTGGAGATGATTGAAGACCAACCCATCTTCCAGAAAAATTCTTGGAATCCTCAATGCAATGAAGCTATCCAGCTGGCAATTGCTCTTTGTAGATTGGTATCAAATGGAAATGGAGCAGAAATTTGTCAATGATAAAATCTATTCTTGTTCAGTTATGGAACCATTGACTTATAAAACAAGAGATGCATGATTTCTATCCTGTCTTTCCATTTCTCAGTCCTTTTTTTGGCAAAACAAAGAAGAAAGCAAGGAGATATCTCAATTAATGGAGACTGAAGGCTTTCACATTTGCATTGGTCTTTTTGATGTAACCACTATCCCCTTGATTCAAAAATCCAAGCTAGATGGCAACCACTATTTTTATTGGAAAAAAAGTAAATTTATTCATTTCTATTCCAACCCCTTTGATAGCACAGTGACCAAATATGTTTTATCTGTTTTTTTAGATGCTCTGTTGCAATATAACCTGTTTGTGATAACAACAAGAAATTTATATCCCTCCATGCTGGCCTTCCAGGTTCTTGTCAAAATTCACATTTTTTTTCAATTGGATTTTGATTTCTCAACAACCAGATTACCACTTTGAACAAGATCAATATCTTCTGGCCAATTCAGCTTATGCTAGTGGGAAATATCTTGTACCAGCTTATTGGAATATTTTTTCCAATTATCTACAAAAAACCAATGTCAACTATCATCTTTCTCGGTCATGTGTCCTGATTGAAAATGCAACAGTTGTGCTGAGAGGAAGATGGGAAAGCTTAAGTGAAATTAAAAACCAACTTCAAAATATCAAATACATGAAGATCCTCATGAACTGGGTTATCAGTTGTTTAATCCTTCACAACCTTTTTGCCAAATCAAAGATGAATGGGACAAAATATTTGAAGATGATATTCCCAACCCTCCTCAAGTCATCCCTGTCTCATCTTTTCCCTCATCTTCTGCCATAAGAGAGCAGATTCTAACCCTCACACTTGCTCACTTTGACAAGTAACATTCAGTTTTGAGATATGTAAAAACTAATGTCACAGTTTTTTTTTGGTTTTGGTTGTTCAACCAAGAAACCTAGGCTTACTCATGTTTTTTTTTGGAAAAATTAGAAAAAACAAAAAAAACTTCCAAATCACCCACCTCACCCTGCTCACTCACCATAGCACTCCTTGCTCCTCCTCACCAAACCACCAGTTTGCTCCTTCCTCCTCCTCACAAACCACCTCTACCTCAAAGTCTCCCCATGTCCTCCTCCTCCTGTTTCTGCTCCCCATCATTCAATCAATCATCCCTGTAAGTCCCCCTCCCCTCCTCCTTCTCCTCCTTCCTTCAATGAATCAACTGACCAACACCTCCTCCTCCTCCTCCTTGATCAATCAATAGCCACTCCTCCTCCTCCATTCTCTGTGGTCAGTGACCCCCTTCCTCCTCCTCCCCCTTCTGCTCCCAATCAATTGATTGATCCATTGGGAGCCTCCCCCCCCCTACTCTGCCTCCTCCTTCCCCTTCCCCTCCCTCCCTTCCAATCAATTTCTCAATTGATTGATCAATTAGCATTCAATTTCTTGATCAATTGATTTGCAATTTTTTGATAAATTGTTTTCTTTCTGTTTCTCCCCTCATCCTCCTCCTGGCCAATTAATTGCTTAACAATTGTTCAATTGTTTAGCTTCTCCTGCTCAATAAATTGATTTCTAATCAATTGATTCATTTTTTTAGGCCCCCTTATCAATCCTTGATCAATCAATAGGAAATCCAAGGTCATTTTCCCCTCCTCCTCCTCCTCCTCCTCCTCCTCCTCTTTAATCCATTATACTGATGATTAAAAAATCTGACTGACCATTTTTAATTTTTTTTGTTAAGATCATTGACTGGTATTTTTTTTCTATGTTTGTTGATCATCTCCTATGATTATAAAAGGGTGATGACAAATTCATGACTCCAGTCTTGTGGGAGTTGTGTAGGGCCCCACACAACCTTTGGGAGTCGTGTAGGGCCCCACACAACCTGTGGGAGTTGTGTAGGGCCCCTCAACGCGTGGGGGCCCATACACTACTCCAAAGGGTTTTTCTAAACACGCGCAACCCCTGGGGGGCATATACCCCCCATAATGGGCATTTTTGATTTTTTTTTACCCCTGTGCACCACCATAATATTTATTATTTATTATTTATTATTTATTATTTATTATTTATTATTCATTATTTATTATTTAATATTTATTATTTATTATTTATTATTTATTATTTATTATTTATTATTTATGATGTATGATTTATTATTTATTATTTATTATATATAATTTATTATTCATAATTTATAATTTATTATTGATTATTTATTATTTAGTGGAGGCTACACAACTTGATTTTAGTTTTTTAGCGTGCCAAATAACTCAAATGGGACGTGTAGTATGCCACACGGCCCATTTGAGTTGTTTAGCATTCCACACGGCCCATTTGAGTTGTGTAGGGTGCCACATGTCCCATTGAGCTGTGTACATGACTCAAATAGTCATGAATTTAACATTACCCTAATAAAATGACTTTTTTTAATTTTTTCTTTTATTTCTATGCAATGTAGCACACCATTTGACCCCTTGTTCTTTCTACACCAGCTCTGTTTCTGGACCACCCATTCTTCTCCCACTACCCTCCAAATTTTACACAATGAATTGAATCTTTTCTTGATACTCACCCCAATCAAATTATGTTGATGGGAGGCAATGATTTGATAAAAATACAGAGAAGCAGAAAGAACAGGGATTTTCAGCAAAATAGGGATCAAAAGAGAGATTAAAAAATCTCTTTGGAAGTAGCCAAGGAGTGGATCAATGAAAATATTGGGTGGTCTGGAAAAAAACTAAGAACTTTGGATCTGTATACTTCCATTGTTTCCCAAAAAAGAAGAACAATCAAAATCCCTTCGCCAAAGAGTTCAAACAATCCAAAGAGAGGATAAAAAAAATTCATTTCTTCAGCTCTGGAAAATTTAATGTTCTTGATGAATTGGATCACAAGTCTCTTATTGAAATAATTAAGTTTTTCTCTTTGAATAAAATCCCCAAGAAAGATAACAAGGAAATCAACTGTGTCACCGCTTTCCTTCACCAACCAAAAACATTTTTCAACTCTTTTGGTCCCTCAAGATCTTGTGGTGGAAAAATGAGGTAAATTGGATGGAAAAAATCAATGCACCCTTCTGAATTATTTTGAAAATATTTGAAGATTGTTTCTGTTCAATCTTTTTCTTGAGAGTTTTATTTTCTGAACCTTAGGTCTGACAAGGCCTCTCAAATTTTAGGCAAAATGTTTCAAAAAGGAGCCAGAATTGTGTTTGAATCAAACCCTGAAACAATGATGGAAAAAATATCCCCTTGTTCTCTTCTTTGTAATTTATATCCAAGCCTACTCCTTTTGAATTTTCCTCACACATCAATTTCACATTTGATTCCTTCTACAACTCTTCTCATATTTACCATGAAAATGATTCTTCCTATTCCTTTTTAGGGGTGGTTCTGACTAAAAAATCAAATGGATAAATTATTGACAACCAAGAGAAATATCAATAATTCAACGGACAGTTTTTATTTCCTGAATTGGTTTTTGATATTTATTTCAAACAAAAAGGTGTTGTTAAAATGATTTGGGCAGCAAATCAGTAAAAGCACTGTAATTTTCCTGCTGTGGATACTGCCACTCATTCAATAATGGCAATTTCTATGAAAAACAACAAAACAACTTGGAAAACTTGCAGGGACTTTAAAAGTGGAAGAATTTAATCTAGGGAAAAAAAATTAAAGAAAAATAAGAAAGATTTGTTTATTGGTGGGGTTAAAAATATTCTCAAAAGTTGTCTTAATCAAAAAAAAAAAATTTTGTTTCTCTTTTTAAAATTTTTATCCAATTAAATATATTTATAACCCAAGCAATTGATTATTTTGCTTTAATTCTTCCATTGTTTGACTGCTACCAAAACATGCCATGGCTACAGATAACCTATCATTTTTTTCCATGGCCATTCAATCCCTCTCATTTTCAAGCCAATCTTCCTAGTGATCCTCCTCATTTTCCTCTTTTTGAAAATGTAACTCAGCCTGTTTTGATCTCCACTTGGCATCCAATTTTTGTTGATAAGCAACACCATCAGATTTCTCCTTTTGACCATCAATATTTAGTTTATGATCCCACCTTGCTTTTCAAATTCAATTTTTTCCAATTCAATATTTAATTTCACTAATTTTTTGCAGGTGAATATCAATGAGCTGGATTTCAAAAGAAAAGAGATTCCATAAATCCACTTACTTTGAATCTTGCTTCTCCATGATATCTTCAAAGCCCAAAAAATTCAAACTGTTTCTCCTCTTTTGGAAGCTATTCGGGTTGATGTTGATGGAATTGGAGGCCTTTTTCTTTCCCTTTTCAGAGGAGGTTTGTGTGAGAACATCATCACGCGTATTTGAAGGTGATGTGTGAGGCCCCAATGGCTTGAGTTTTTGGCCATTCAAGAAAGGATAAGGCTTTTTTTTTAAATTCTAAATCAGTCAGGATTAACCAGAAAAGAAAATAAATTTCTTCCTTTCTTGAACAGAGTTTGATTGTAATGAAAATACTGTTGTAGTATCACTGCCTCCATGTTTAATCATCTATTTTTTTCTCACTTCCTTTCTTATCAAATCCTCTTATTTCATTTCCTGTTTTGTCCTTTTTCCTTCTTTTCTTTTCATCTTTCATTTATCCACTTTATCGTACAAGTTTCTGTAACAAATCCCTTCTCAATAACCAACAGGTGCGCTTCCTCAACTGTCTATTCAATATTCAATTTAATCTTGACATGTCACATTGTCTGTGAAATCTCTATTACTAGTATATACCTGAGGACAGAGCTCGCGCCTAGTAGAAGGATCTCTTTCCTCATCCTTCTACTTTCCGCGATCTCTCTGCTTTTCCTCAGGTAAGTCATGTTCTCTTTTGTTTTCTTTCTTATCTTTCATATTCTTTTCTTTTTCACTTATGAAATATATCATCCTTCTACTTTCCACGATCTCTCTGCTTTTCCTCGGCTCAACAAATACTGGAATATCTTGCTCCCCATTGGCCAAGCTTTCTGGTTCTTCCACCCCAGGAAGGGAAAAATCCAAAGAAGTGAGTGATCCAAGGAATGGTTTGAAGGGCTGATCAATTCTGATGTGGACATGATTGGATCTTTTTGTGTTGTAATATCTGCCTTGGAATCAGATTGGGGCCACTCAGTGGCTTCATTAGGATCATCATTGTTAGGCTGATCATCCACAGCCAAGTCCTCAGCATCAATGGAATTGGATTGTTGGGAATAAAAATCAGCTAAAGGGGAAATTTTGGCCTTCTTTCCAGATATTTCATCCATTTCAATATAAAAAGGACAAATTAAGTCCAACTTATCAACCACCAAGTTGATTCCCTTGGGTTTATTGGACTAAATGATACCAAATCCAGTGGAGATTGACATTTAGTGGGCCTTTTTGTACTTGGCTAAATATTTCTTGAATTTCTCCCTCATCTGTTTGGATGAAAGAGCCAGCCTACTTTTTGTTTTATTATTTAGTTCATTGGATATCAGGAGGTAACCATTAACCTTAGAGGATGGATGTTTGCCAACTTGTGTTTCAGTTTTGGATCCAAATCAAGAATCATAGTTAGAGGGATTTTTGATCCAGTTTACCAGGATGATGTGATCATCTCCCTTGGACTGACTTGAGCATTTGGAAGCTGATGAGGGAGGATTGTTTGTTGTAGAATTCCTGGGGTATTTTTGCTTTGGTGCAGTGGATTTTTGTGTGTGGACTTGCAGGGGGAGGTTGGCTGAGGGGCCATTTGAAAACAGTAAGAGGGATGAAGGGATGAGGCAATGAGAGCAATCAAGAAATGCAAGTTAGGAATTGAGGAGAGCAATAAGTGATGAGAGAAATAAGTGATGAGAGCAAGAAGTGATGAGGGCAATAAGTGATGAGAGAAATAAGTTATGAACTGGTTGGTGATTAGAGTGATGAAGAGATGAGAGCAATAAGTGATTAGAGGGTTAAATTGATGAGATTTAGGAAGTGATGAGGTCAATAAAGTGATGGGAGTGAGGAAGTGATGAGAGTGAGGAAGTGATGAGAGTGAGGAAGTGATGAGAGTGATAAATTTATTAGATTGATGAAGTGATGATAACATTAAATTTATTAGAGTGATGAATCAGATTTTTCCAATGAGGTTGGAGATAGAAGGAAGTGGGAAACCTGGGGGGTATGATGTGGACCAATATGTGGACCAATGTGTGGTTTAGGTTTCAGAAACCTTCAAATACTTTATCTAAAAAAATACAATTATTTTCAGGTAACTCTGACACGTCTGATGTGAAATAATTGGGTTTTTTTGATGTTTACTGGTGTGTCAAACATTGGGGTATTTTCCTGAAACCCACCATTAAAAAAATGGCAGCTGCGCTTAATCTGATAAACCCTATTAAAAGGGTTTTGAATCATTTTTCTGCTAGAAATTTCACTCCTCAGTTCTTAGAGGTGAATTAATCAAAATTAAATCAAAGCCATACTACTTGGCCTTTGTTTTTTTAAGGGAAAACAGGTACCCCAAGAATTTCATAAAAAAAGTGGCTTTTGGGAAGTATTCTAACTGAGAAGGAACCCAAACAGCCAGAAATCTGGTATCTGTAGTTGCTCAAAGTGTATAAGGTGATCTTCTGGGGCTTGAACCATGTCATTTGGTGTGGGGAAAAAAATTTTCTCACTAGCAATACTGGATCCTTACAATTTTAATATGTTTGTTTTGTAGGTTTTCAGGAGTGGATGGATTAGGAATATAATTTTGTCAAATAAAGCACTACAAACCACCTTCCCTTGTATTCCTTCTTTTTCTTTATCTTCTTTTTATTTCCATTTCCTTCAGTCTCTGTTCACGATTTGTCCCTGTCAAGAGTCAATAGTCAATTGTCACATCCGCGGGTCTCTGACCATTGTCACTAGTCAACTTCCATATTTCACATTTTTGTTGCTCAATCTTTCTCTTCTCACAATCCTCTCATCTACCATACTTAAAGGAAGGATCACGGAGGCTCTCCTCCTCATCCTTCCAGAACAACTCTTTCAACTCAGCTTAATCGATTGTCCCTCAGCAACAACCTCTCGGAATCAAATCTTTCCTTCATCCTTCAGCGCTCTCTTCTTGTCATCCTCACTCTTTCCTCCTCTCTTAATTCTTTCTTAACCATGACTCAACTATTATCTTTTCATCAATTCTCCTAATCAAATCCTCTAGCTTGTCAAGTTCTGACTGGTAAGAACTCAACCCGCCTTGTCTGCCATTCAACTCACATAAATTTACTTATAATAACTTTCTCTTTCAAGTCTTTTATCATCACCATCACCTCTCTTCCTCAAACTCTCACACTCTCAAACTTGTCAAGTTCTCAATTCTACACCTTTGCTCAATTTTTGTTTTTCTTCCTTTAATCTTTCTTTTTCTTCACTATTTTTCTTTAAGATCTTTGTTTTATTCTTAACTAATATCTTTTATGATTCAGCCCTCTTGGTTCTTAATTCATTCAAATCTTTCACAGTAATTCAACACGGTTAAAAGCCAAAGGTCCATCCAACAAAACTAATCAAAACAATGGAGGGATCCAGCAATGATGGATTTCAACAAATTATCCTCAAAGCCGCCCTTGAAGCCGTTCCAATCCTTTCTGACAAAAACTACTCAATTTGGAAGGACAAAATGTCCATGCTTCTCAAACTCAAAGGCATCAAGGAGGCTCTTGAAGATGATTCAAAAAGCCTGAGTCCGGCCGATGATATGGAGACGCGAGTAATTCTACTCTCTCAAATAGATTCAGTTACTCATAAAAACGTAGTCAATCCGGCGAACTTCTCTTCAGCTTGGATACTCTGGAAAACTATTAAAGAACGCTTTGCTTCCTCTCAAACCGCAAATAGAGCCCGCATTTTCAACAAATTCCTTTACCAACAATTCAAACCCAAAGCTATCAATCTCTTCATCACCAAGACAAAAGTATCTCTTAAGAAAATGATTGACGTAGGAATAGATCTTCCGGAAGATATTCTTGCCTATCTTATTCTCTTTAAATTTCTACCCTCTCTGCATTCCTTACGCCAACAAATAATTCACTTGGACAAAGTTGTCACCATGGATCTTGTCATTAATCACCTCACACAGCTAGATAATGAGACTAAGGTTAAACACAAGGAACCTAAACTCAATGACACTGCTCTCATTTCTTCCAAACCTATCAAGAAATCTGTACCTGTCAAATTCCAATGCCAAAGGGGGTATCATAATCCACAATCCCCGGATCACCCCAAAAACAAATGCTGGCATCTACACGAGCATCTGGCCCCAGACTGGTGGAAAGAATCTCAGATACGATGGAGAGCTCAACTCAATTCTCAATCAAAATCTAAAGAAGTTGCCCACTACTTGGCTCTTATCACCACTTGGATCAAAGAAATTAATCCGTTGAATTGCATCATCATGGACTCAGGTGCCTCTAGTCACATGTTCAACTCCAAACTTTTCTTCACTCAACTGGACAATAAGATTCCCAAAGACTTCATCAACACCGGAAAAGAAGGAGCCAGATTGCCCATTAAGGGTAAAGGTGTTGTCCAGCTATCGTGGAAATGTTCCTCTATCACTCTCAACAATTTTCTATACGTTCCAGATCTAGTGGTTAACTTAATCAGTCCCGGCAAGCTTGTCTCCTCCAAAAACTGCTCCTTCTCTTCTTCTAATAATTGATTTGTCCTCTATGCTGGCTCTCAGCAAGCCTTTTCTGGATTCATTAAAGAAAATTTATTTCTTCTTAATCCACCCTCTCGAATTGGTCACAATTCAAAATTTTGTCATCTCTCACTACAGGACTCAGACTCATTTCACATCAAATCCCTGCACCAATCTTTTGGGCACGTTAGTCCTCCTCGCCTCAAGAATCTTTTTCCATCTTTAAACTCCAAAACCCTCTCAGAATTTCAGTGCAAAGATTGTGTCTTCTCCAAAATTGCAAAAACCTCCTTCAAAAACACTTCAAGACTCGCTTCTAAACCGTTCAAACAAATCCACATTGACTTAATTGGTCCCATATCTCCACCTTCTTGAAACAACATGAACTACATTATGACTGTAGTCAATAACTTTTTGGGATATATTTCTGCTATTCCACTTCAATATAAGTCAGACGCTTGTCAACAGCTGAAAGTTATCCTTAATCACGAAAGGCAGAAACGCGATTGTTTTCCAGCTACCATCTGCACTGATGGCGGTGGAGAATTTACCTCCTCCAAACTCTAAAGTTATTTCAACACCAATCAATTCAACATCTAATCACAGAGCCTTTTCATCACAAACACAATGGAAAGGTTGAAAGAGCTAATCGTACTCTTACCAAATCTATGAGAGCCATTCTCCAAAGCTCAAATCTTCCTCTCAATCTTTGGGCCGAA
Source organism: Puccinia polysora (assembly GCA_025617555.3). Taxonomy (NCBI): domain Eukaryota; kingdom Fungi; phylum Basidiomycota; class Pucciniomycetes; order Pucciniales; family Pucciniaceae; genus Puccinia; species Puccinia polysora. Next base: position 20,035,706 of record CM062633.1, read on the forward strand.
GTTGCTAAGGCCGCCTGCCTTTCTCTAAATCAAATTCCAAAAACGACCAATTCCCCTTCTCCTTATCTTCTCTTCACAAATAAATCTCTTCCTACCAATTACTTCAATCCTATAGGATCTAAGTTAGTCTACCTCAACTACAAAATTAATAGAGGCAAGAAATTTAAGGATCGCGGACTTCCTGGTATCCTTGTTGGTTACAACCCAAGTTTCCTGTCATTCCAAATTCTTAAACCTGATAACTCTATCATTTCTTCTAAACATGTCCGTTTTCTCAAAACTAACGATTCTTCCCAGGTTTTCCCAAACTCCAAGGCTGTCAAAGATCATCTAATAGTCAAACTCGACGATGATCTCTTTGAGATCCCAAATGTTCCTCCTTCCTCAACTTCCCCTGTCTCCGTCTCCCAACATGTTTCCCCTATACTCAATCATTCTCCTCTTCCGATTCCATCACCCAACCTGCGCGACAAATCATCTTCCAATTCCAAATCTATTTCCTCTGAAAAACTTGCGCAACAATTGGTTCCCAAATATACTCTTCGCGATCGCTCTAGTTTGAATCCTCCTCAATGATATGGCTACCACCACTATTACGTTCCCAGAACTTATGAACAGGCAAAAACATGTACCGACAGCCCAAAATGGGAAACCTCTATGGATGTTGAACTTAACAGTATTGAGGCACTCAATGTGTGGGATGATTACAACGGTCCCAATCCAGTGGATTCTCTCAACACTACATGGGTGTATTGTCTCAAGGACAACTGCCATGGAGATCCATTGGTCTATAAAAGTAGGCTCTGCGTTCAGGGTTTCGATCAGATCTATGGTATTGATTTTCAAGACACCTTCTCACCCACTGGTAAAGCTGCATCCCTTCGCATCGCTCTTCTCTTCGGTTTGTACCATTCTCTTCCAATCTCCCAATTTGATGTAAAGAGCGCTTTCCTTCACGCGCCGCTATCTGATAAAGTAATCATCAAAAGACCAAAAGGCTCAAACCGCAATTCCAAATATTTTATTCTTTGAAAATCTCTTTACGGATTAAAACAAGCCCCTGCTAATTGGTTTCACACTCTCACGTTGTGGATTTGAGAGAAAGGATTTCACAAATCAATCTCTGATCCATGTCTCTACATTCATTCAGCTTTGAATTCTGTCCTGTTCTTTCATGTAGACAACCTCATCCTGGTTGGTCTTGGGGACAACTTCCAAAAGAAATTTCTAACTAGATTCCCTAATTCCAATCACCATGAACCTAACACAATTCTTGGAATGAAATACAAACGAACCAATGATAAAATCCTACTTTCTCAACCTAAACATATAGAGCACGGACTTGAAGAATTAAAAATTCTTGACTGCAAACCAGCTTCTATCCCTCTAACTGCAAACATCAATCTAACCACTGCTAGCAATGAAGAAAACGAAGAGTTCAAAGCATTGAATATCAATTATTGTTCCGCAGTCTTCTTAATGAATTACATAGCCTGTTTAACTCTTCCCTACCTCAGCTTCGCCGTCTCGAGTCTTGCCCGGTTCTGCAAAAAACCCGGAATTCAACATTGGAGAGAGGTTAAACAATGTTGGAAATACTTAAAGGCAACAAAGGATCTCAAACTCACTCTACAAGTCAACCACACCAATCTTCAAATTCAGTGCTATAGCAATGCCACCTGGAGCAATGACTTAGAGACCAGGCAATCTCAATCTGGTCATCTCTCTCTTCTCTTTAACTCACTTATCTCCTGGAGCAGCTACCGTCAACAAAATGTCACTCACTCCACAACCAAAGCCGAACTTAATCCTCTTGTCGATTTGTTTCTTGAAGCTATCTGGATGAGAGGACTTGTGGCTGAACTATGGAAATCAAAAATCTCTCCCAGAAAGCACTTCATCAACAATAAAGGTCTTGACGACAAACTCAAGAAATTTGGCTGCAATTCTAAAACCCGCCACATAGATATAAAAACAAAAGCTCTTCGACAGGAATTGAAACTCAAAAATCTATCTATTGAACTTATCTCCGCTACCAACATGAAGGCCGACGGTCTTACCAAAGCCCTTCCTCTTAACTCTCTAACCTCTCTACTTAATCTTATAAATCCTTCCTTTACTAATCCGGCGTCAGTCTTACCAGTCACGGGGGGTGTCAAATAAAGCACTACAAACCACCTTCCCTTGTATTCCTTCTTTTTCTTTATCTTCTTTTTATTTCCATTTCCTTCAGTCTCTGTTCACGATTTGTCCCTGTCAAGAGTCAATAGTCAAGTGTCACATCCGCGGGTCTCTGACCACTGTCACTAGTCAACTTCCATATTTCACATTTGTGTTGCTCAATCTTTCTCTTCTCAAGATCCTCTCATCTACCATACTTAAAGGAAGGATCACGGAGGCTCTCCTCCTCATCCTTCCAGAACAACTCTTTCAACTCAGCTTAATTGATTGTCCCTCAGCAACAACCTCTCGGACTCAAATCTTTCCTTCATCCTTCAGCGCTCTCTTCTTGTCATCCTAACTCTTTCCTCCTTTCTTAATTCTTTCTTAACCATGAATTGACTATTATCTTTTCATCAATTCTCCTAATCAAATCCTCTAACTTGTCAAGTTCTGACTGGTAAGAACTCAACCCGCCTTGTCTGCCATTCAACTCACATCAATTTACTTATAATAACTTTCTCTTTCAAGTCTTTTATCATCGCCATCACCTCTCTTCCTCAAACTCTCACACTCTCAAACTTGTCAAGTTCTCAATTCTACACCGTTGCTTGATGTTTGTTTTTCTTCCTTTAATCTTTCTTTTTCTTCACTATTTTTCTTTAAGATCTTTGTTTTATTCTTAACTAATATCTTTTATGATTCAGCCCTCTTGGTTCTTAATTCATTCAAATCTTTCACAGTAATTCAACAAATTTGTAGAGCTTTATTATATTGCTTCCAACTGTTATTGAATGAAAATCAACTGCCTCAAAAGAGATTTTATTTATTGGAACTTAAATATCAAACCAGCTCAGGATTATTTTACTTTGGATATATAATTATTTACTTTTAAGATTTAACACAATAATACACCACATCTAGTAATATGAAGAAATTACCTTCCTCACAAGAAGTTCTGGAGTCCACTAAAAAATTGAAATTCATGCTTTTTATTCCTGTAGGCCAAAGTGATCCTGGTGGTGATGCTCTATTTGGGTTAGTATCAGCCATGTTATGTCAATAATTGAGATAATCAGTCTTTTTTAGATTGAAAATTTGAAGTTTGGCTGAGTTTGTGATTCTTGAGTGCCTTATTTGGTTTGGTAAAATTAAAAACCCTTGAGAATAAAATGTTCTATTTTCCCTTTATAATTGCAGATTTCTAATGAAATTTACTTGAATTTTTCTTAGGGAATATCAAATTTAATCAAAATTGTGTTTTTTTATGACTGGTTTCAGTCAAATATCACCTTTTCAAACCAGCCATTAGGAAAAAAAAACTCCCTTATTTAAAATCATTCCTGTCAAATTCACCCACAAAGTAACTTAATTTTTTTGAATAAATTACATAAAGTTACTCACACTCTCAACCATGCATCAGAACAGACCATCCAATCCTTCTGTCCCACTTCCTTTGATCTCCAACCTCATCAGAGATATCATTATTCTCAATGCTTATACTTGCTTTATCACTCTTCCACCTCATCCTCACTCATTGTGCAATTTCTACTTCACACTTCTCAGATCATCACTTCATTTCTCTTCATTTTGCAATTGCTACTTTACACTACCTAACTTTTCACTTCATTTCTCTTCATTTTTTTGTTGCTAATTCAAACTCTGGTAATAAATTGATGATTGATTGAACACACAGCTGAGGACTGAGAGGACAGCAATGATTTATATTAGATAACAACAGTGAAAGGACATGGAACAAGGAGACTGGGAGAACCAACAGTGTGAAGAGGAGGAATGAGATGGATGCAGAGTGTCAAGGTGCCAAAATCAGGTGAGGTGGTATGAATGTTGATTTTTATGGAGAATTGAGACTGATGTGAAACTTGGGTGATTCTGATGAGGATTAGAAAAAAAGATTTGACAAATGGGATCTCACAAGGAATCTTGAAAAGGTTTATGGAAAAGTATCAAATTTGAGAAGGGTTGCAATTGGTTGTAGGACCATAAGAGGAAGGAGCAAGGAAACAAAAGCAGAAAGGTGAATTGCGCAAGGAAAGAAGAAAGAAAGAGGAAATAAATAAAAAATAAGAGACAAAAATTCTTCAGGGTTGATGAGAGGTTTAGTTAATGATTATTTGGTTGAAGATTGACATGAGCCTAGACTTTGCTCTGGGGTTGAGGCAGGAGTTGACCCTGAGAGTTGTCTGTCTATGTTTGCAAGCTGTGGTACTGAGTTGTCTCAATTCTGATGTGGGATTTGATTTTGAAATCCCAACACACCCTGTTCCTGGTGAGATGAAGAGCCAAGAGTGAGGTGGGGAAGCTAGACAAAAAGAAGGAAAAATGAATGAGAAAAGGAAACAAGAAAGTTAAGCCAAACAATTGGCAAACAAAGATTGAAGATGAAGGAGGCTGGGTAGAATAGGACTTTTGGTAAGGGTGTTGGCTGGCATCTCCTTGTGCTGTTGCCTGAATTCAAATATTTCTACATGCCCTTGGTCTTCAGATCCAGGTGTTGGGTTTTGGATTTGGAGCCAAAAAAAAATTAGTTTGTTGTTGAGGCCGCTGTTATTGGTGTGAATGAGGATTGCAGATGAATCCATGGAGAATATTTTGCATGCAAGGGCACTTATCCAGGTTGCCTCATGAAATGTGTTTACCAAGGTTTTGAGATTGTCCTCCGTGGAGGAGTAAGTGAAATTTTTACATTTGCACCTGTTCCAGGAAACAAAACAACTTTGAATTTTGCACAGGTATCCCATCTGAGAATTTCTTTTTTTAGGATTTTTGGCCCAGGAGGCGTCTGAGTAATTCAATGTGAGAGAATCTGCCACACCTACCTGTAAGCAGAGCTTGAGGTGGGATGTTCTCTTGAGTTATTTCCAAGAACTCCTCAGTTCATTCCAGTGAGACAGATCTGGTTTGATTTTGAATCTGGCCAGAGTTCATACAGCAAAGCTGATTTCCTGGAGCATATAACACACAATGTGATTCAGCAAGGCAATTGCCAACCTGAAGTTGATGTTGAGGGTTTTGAAATTCTCAAAGTCCTTGTTGGTGGCTAGTTTGAGCCCTAGATTTTGGGTCAGAGGGGAGTTACTTGTCCTCTAGGCCAACTTATTTAGGACCATGTGCAATGTGGTTGGGTTGACTGAGTAGTATGACATTTTCAAGTACCTCTATCTTCATTCCCAGGATGGTGTCTGGGTCTTTTTCAGTTGAACCCAAGCATCTGGACAGGAATTTCTTTTCAAAGATTTTTGCTTTCCCAACCAGGATCAGGCTGTCCATGTGAAAGAACAACCTGGAATTACTTTTGTCTGACAAGTTGTCACGCTTCAAGCTTAAGGGTTATTGTCTTCCTCACTTTGGCATATTCTTCCCTCAGTACCATCTACCTCAGTCCATACATGTGACACAAACAAAGCGCAACATCAATATTGGTGCCTTCCACTTACCTCCTCTGGCTTTCATGACAACCTTCCAATCTTGGCAACTGACTCAGTATATACTTTCAAACCTTGCAGTTAACTCTACTCTGTTCAACCATCCATTTGAGCTCTGCTCTTTCACCCTGGGTATCATCAGCCCTTGGACTTCCATTCTTGGTCACACACTCACACTAGTTTTCACCCATGCCTAGATAGCCACATCAACTGTATAGTTTTCAAATGAACTAGTCCCTTACCCTGCATAAGCTATATATTCACATTTGCATTGTCTCCCCATGTCATTCCTTCCTGTTCCATCAGTTACGTTCTTGTATGGTCAGATTCTATTTTCTTGCACCTAAGCTACAAACTTGGAAATGACTGTACTTTTATTTCATTTACCATTCCATTCATTTCATTCATTGCCTCATAGCCTCCTAGCTGTAGCCAGCCATCTATCAGTTTGTATCTAGTCACCTTTGGATTAACTTATAAAGGCTGTGTCACCTGCCTGAATATTTTCTCCTCACTTATTTAATTTCATACATCCTTGCATCTTGCTAAATCCAGTCATCACATCAGGCTTGGATTTGGTTTCCTTTCCATTGGAACATTTCTCCCATCTTGCTGTTTTTTGAGTCACCCCATCATAATTTTGCACTTTGCAGATAGCCTTGCTACCTTGCACTTTCCCTTGCACTCAGTCTCTTCCTTTGCACTCACAACAATCTAAGATTTCCCTATAGTATGTGGGGTGGTTGTGTGACACAAGTAGAGGCAGGGATCACACACCAACTCTTTGAAACAAACTTCTTTGAACCAGGCTGTGAGAGTCTTTTGACAGTTCTTTGGTGCTTTTTTGAGGCTGTAGAATGATTTTCTGAGTCTGATGAATCAGGAAGGCTGTTTCAATCCTTTTGGGGTCTTTATAAGGACCTCCTTGTCAATAGTAGAGTGAAGAAATGCAATTTTGGAATCAAACTGCCTGATCTTCCTTCTGCTTCAACTTTAGAGCGTGGAGGAGGAGAATTCTTATTGTTGAAGGCTTGCCCTTGGTTCAAAGTTCTCTATGTAGTCCACTCCTTTGATCTGGTTGAATCCCTGGATGCACAGCCAGGCCTTATACCAGACCAGGTCCTCATGACATTTTTGCTTGATCTTGTATATCCACGCGGTCCTGATGGAATTTTGAGGCTGTGGTCCATCATACGCTCCCAATACTCCAAGACCTTCAATTGAGTCTAATTCCATATTCATTGCTCCTATCCATCTGAGATGATCTTCACAGGCAAGCACATCCTCATATGTTTTTGGTTTGTAGTAGTGAAAGAAACCATATCTTTGGGGGGGCTTGATCCAAGATCTTTCCCTCAGAACTCAATTAGGCAGAGCTTCAAAGTGTTGCTTGTTCTGAATGGGCACAGGGATAGGTTGGAGCTGAGTGTGTGAACAGTCTTGATCTTCTGCAGGAAATCTTGAGAGTGATTCTCCCTTGCCAAACAAGCTTTCCAAATCCTCAGAGTCCAAAAAGTGATTTTGATAATTGGTCCATGGGGCTTGAGCTGTTGCTGGTGCTTCCAGCCCCGGGCCTTGATCCAGAGGTGTTTTTTCCACAGTATTCAAGGGGAGGAGATTTTCATCAACAACTATGCCAGGATTGCATGGTTGTGGCATCTAAAGGAACTTAATGTGTTTTTAAGAGATGATTGATCCACCTTTTTTCAGAACATAGTAAGAATGAAAGAGAGGATTGAAGCCTACTAGGGTACCCTCTTTTCCCTTGGAGCTGAACTCCATCCCTTTTTTCCTCCTGTTAAGGAGGAATATATAGTGACTTCTAATGGGCCTGAGGAATGATTGCGGAAGAAGTAAACGCTGCATTTTCATCCAGGGAGTCTGAGATTTTCCATTTGCAGTAATTTTATTTAATATGAGACAGCATCCCTTGGAAACTTCATGCCAGACCCTCACCAGAAGTCTGCTGTCCTTTAGCGTGGCTCTGGCTGACTCTATGATTGTCTGGTTTGCACATTCCACTTGACCTTTGTGTTCTGAATGGTAATTTTCAGAGATGACCTGCGTGATGTTCCTCTGCTCCAGGAATGATTTGAGCTTTGAGTTGAAAATTTTTTTCCACTTTCCAAGAAGATCTACACCATTGGTGTTCTTTTTTGAGAAGATTGATTATTACCTCAGCCATCTTGTCTTTGGAGAAAATTGGGAAGGCAGCCAGGTATCTGCTTTCATTGTCCACAAGTTTCAGAATGAACCATCTTCCAAGCTTGGAGACCAGTTGGATGGGCCCCATCAGATTGAGATGGATTTGCTCAAGTACTTTTGAAGATCTTGTAGAAATATGGTTGAAAGACAATTTAGTGATTTTGCTCTTCATGCAATCCACACACTGTAAATTTGCTTTAACCTTGCTTGCAATGTGTTGGATGATGGGGGACAGTCTTGATACAGACGCCTGACCGGACTTTTGATGGATCTCCAGAAGCTTTTCTTTCAGGCTAACAACCATGTTCAACATGTGAGACTTCAAGGCCAAGATGGATTTGTGTGAGGGAGTTGGTAGTGTGTACAGTTTGTGGTCCATTGTTCTGCTAAGGATCTGTTTGCCATTGTGAGAAATGGCAAAATGGTTTTCTTGTGAAAAGATGGAGCAACCTTTGGCATTGAGTGCCCCTGCACTGATCAGATTAATTGTGACATCTGGAAACTAAAACACTTGATTCAATTTGATGGTGATGTCTTTCCGGTGGATTTCCATGGTTCCTCTTCCTTTGATTGGCAGGCTGGCCCCTTCCTTTCCATTCTTGATAGGATGGCTGGCATAAAGTTTCATCTCAATGAAGTAACAACTGTAATTGATCATGTGGATGGATTCTCCACTGTCCAGAAGGAACCGTTGGTGGGTATTTCTGTGTTTGATCCATTGATTCAGCAGCGGAATGTAGTGAGCTGAGTGGGTTTTTCTTTTTTCTTTCACTCCAGCCTTCTGTTCTTTCCACCTGGATTGTTTTTCTCTCCACCACTTGGGGGCTGACTCTGGTTTCAGGTGCTAGCAGTCTTGGGCTGAGTGGTTCTTATCCTGACCTAGATGATGGTATCCTTTGACACACCACTTAGGTTCTGGAAATTTGCATGAGTCTTGTCAAGATGACTTTCCTCCATAGAGTGCTACATCTCCCTTTGATTTGGTGGTCAAGATGGAGGATTGGTCAAGTGATTTTTTTTTTAATTGAGTGAGGTGATTGAGAAAATACACCACTGAGAGGTCCTTATCTGTGTGCAGGATTTGCCTTTTGAAGTTTTCCATTCAGGGAGGAAATTTGAAAAGTAGAGGTTAGTTGGGTAGCTTGATTACAACTTCAGACATCTTCTTAAGGCAGGCCTTGACCTTTTTGATTAAGTTAGTGATATTTTCTCCATTGATATCAAGATAAAGGAAGCTGTTGAAGACTCTTGCTTGATTAGAGGCTTGCAGTTAAGCATATTTTTTGATTATTTCCTTCCAGAAGAGTTTTTCCAAGTTTTGGTTTTTGGAGGTGAATATATTGTTGTGAGCAGCTGAATCAAGCCTTGAAATGATAAGAATTTTGAGTTTGTCATTAATGGTTGTTTCAAGGTCAGGGGTCTTGTCATTGGTGGTTGCCGCAAATCCTCACATGTCAAGTATAGCATCCATCTTGTCCTTCCAGATGCTGTAGTTCTCTTTGCTGAGTAGGGGAATCGTCTCAAGGGCTTTCTTGAGCATTTTCTGGCAAAAGATGTCCATGGTGCCTGGTTAGAATCCTTACTCAGCTGGTTTGTTGCAAGTTGTTTGGGGAGTTCCCTTTGGCTTTCAACAATGATGAGAATTTTATGATTGATTGAATACAAAGCTGAGGACTGAGAGGACAGCAATAAGAAACATGAGATCACAACAGTTCAAGGAAGTGCAACAAGGAGAATGGGAGAACCAACAGTGTGAAGAGGATGCAGAGAGTCAAGTTGTGGAAGTCAGGCAAGGTGGTTTCAATGCTGATTTGTATGGCGGATTGAGACTAATGTGCAACTTGGGTGATTCTGATGAGGATGAGAACAGAAGATTTGACAAACAGAATCTCACCAGGAATCTTGAGCAGTTTGACAGACAAGGATCAAAGTTTACAAGGGTTGCAATTGGTTGTAGGAGCTTAAGAAGAAGGAATGAGGAAACAAAAGCAGAAAGGGGAATTGCACAAGGAAAGGAGGAAGAAAGAGGAAATAAAGAAAAAAGAAAGACAACAAGTCTTGGGGGTTGATGAGAGGATGAGTTGGTTGAAGATTGATGTGAGCCCGGACCTCCCTCTGGGGTTGAGGCAGGAGTTGACCCTGAGAGTAAGCTGTGGTCCTGGGTCATCTCAATTCTGATGTGTGATTTGATTGTGAAATCCTAAAACACTCCCCACCTCATGAATTTCAAAATACTCATGCTTCCATGTCTACTCCCCACCCCCAACTCATCACTTCATTTCTTTTCATCTTTCCATCTCTACTTCACATTCCCCACCTCATCAATACATAACTCTTCATGTTGAAATTGCTGCCTCACACTCCCCACCTCATATATTCAATGCTCTTTAAATTTCAATTGATAATTCACAGTTGATACTTCCTTAATTCATTGCTCTTAACCTTAAAAAAAAGAAAAAAAGAAAAGAAAAAAAATAAAAAAATAAAAAAATAAAAAAATAAAAAAATAAAAAAATAAAAAAATAAAAAAATAAAAAATAAAAAAAGAAAAAAAGAAAAAAAAAAAAAGAAAAAAAGAAAAAAAGAAAAAAAGAAAAAAAGAAAAAAAGAAAAAAAGAAAAAAAGAAAAAAAGAAAAAAAGAAAAAAAGAAAAAAAGAAAAAAAGAAAAAAAGAAAAAAAGAAAAAAAGAAAAAAAGAAAAAAAGAAAAAAAGAAAAAAAGAAAAAAAGAAAAAAAGAAAAAAAGAAAGAAAGAAAGAAAGAAAGAAAGAAAGAAAGAAAAAAAAAAAAACCGCACCAAGAATTCCCATCATGGAAAGCCAGACTCCCCATGCAAATCAACAGCAAGCACAAATTCTTCATCCACCATCTTCTAAATCCTTGGCCCCAACAAATTAAATAGAGTCTAAGTGTAAGGATACAGTTGATGAGAATTTTTTTGTTTTTTGTTTTTGGACATAAAAATCAGTTGATCCAAAGTTAGGATGAGATTGGATGAAATTGCAACTTTGAGGGGGTTGATTGAGCATTTTAAGATACCAACTGGGCCTCAATGAAAAACTACTGTGTAGAAAATAGATCAAGCACAACACCAGGGAACCATTTTCTGTCAAACAGCAATTGTGGGTGGGATCATCAATCTACTTGGTGTGTCATTGACCAAAACCTGGAATACTGATTGGAAATTATAGAAAGGGACTACTTGCACCACTTGAAAGAAAATTGGAACAATCTTAATTGCAGAACTGATGGTCTAAAACTTGTACTGGACAAAAAAATGAGTTTGGAAGAGATAAGAATGGGGGGCTGAACCTTTGGGTGCATTCTGGATGTGGATGTGTTGGGGGATTACAAGAGGTTCAATGGGTGGAGATGTAGCTTTCCAGAATGGTACTACTGATGCATTGCTTGAAAAGCATCAGATTGTGAAGGTGCTCCCCACATTATGCCCCATATTCTGTGGCATGGTTGGAGGTGTTCATGTCAAGTTTTTTTTTCTTTTTGGTTGATGTCAGGATGGCATTGAACAAGATGAACCTGGATTTAAAGTCCAGGATATGCTGAAAGGGTCAACCAACCATGTTAGGTTTGGGTATTGAACATTTACCAGAGTAGACCAAATAATTGAACCAGGGATTATAATTTGTAAATCAATTTCTAGAATGGCTGAATATTAATCTTAATTTTACTAAATCCAACCATCTGATCACAGACACCATCACCAAAAGGCTTGGGTGTCCAAAAAAGAACATGCAAGTGTCACTGAGATCAGGTATTTCTTTCTTGGCAGTTCCGGGGTACAATCTTAGGAAGTGGGAGTAGTGGGGGAAGTTGAGAATCAAACAGATGACAAGATTCTATAAGCGTAAGATTTGATGGAGAAGCATCTTTGGAACAGCTGTCATAGAACTCTTTCAAAAGTCAATATACCTAATCTTCCAGGACTCCCAGATCTTCTGCTCTCTACTCTGCTCACCCAGATTGGAGACTTGGGAACCAACCTTGGGGATGACACACCGTGGTGGTTGATCAGGTGATCTTGGCAATCTAAACTCTACAGTTAGTATCCCCCAAAAAAAAATTTAATTGGATTAAATCGACCAAGGACACCGAAGGAGCACAAAAAAAAAGGGGGGGGCAGGGGGGCAGTTGACCCAGCTCAACATGATGGTGATCATCTTTTATATGGATATATATACCAATCCCATAGGACTCGATGGATTGAAGAGACGATTGAGGTGAGCAAGATGTCCGAGATCCCAGCCTCCAAGTTGGACGCTCATCACCTGACTTCTAGAGATCTCTTCCAACTTTTCTTTCAGTTTTTTGATCAAGTTAGAGGATCAATTAGATGATGGATTGACCGAGCGACTGGCCGACGGAGCCGAGCGGATAGATCATCCGAACGATCGGACTCGATTCCACAGCCCCATGTTGCCTTGGGTTCGATTTCGGGTCGACCTCGATTTGGACCAAGACCTTTTTCTAAAGAGCTCCGATGATGGGCACCTCAGACCTTCAAATCGATCAGAATCTCTCACTCGAATCGATACGAACGTTGGATGTGAAAAGAGCTTGAACAAGCATGCTTTCATCCCTCCAAGCATGCCCATCTCAACGATATATAAATCATCATCCTGTCTATAAAGGCATCCAAAAAATTGACATCAATCAAACTTGGTTCTAATTAGCTACGGATCCATTCAATGGTAGCATTTCCTCCATCAAAACATTTCATTTTCATCCTCCTCCAAGATCTATTTGAGTAAAAAGAATGTTGATGGTACAAACTTTTTTGATTTTGTTTTCCTTCCAGCATGTTTTTTTGAAAAATTTTTCCCTTTGATTTTTTTTTTTTCAACTTCACGTATATTTTTTTCAAATCAATGGAATGGTAGGTAAAAAACTAATGCTCAAATATCTACTTACATGGATCAAAGTAAATACATTTTTTTCCATGGGCATGTATCCTTGAAATGTACATCAAATAAGATCAAAAGATTCAGTTCAATGGGTTTCGTTATTTTTGTCAACACACTGTACATTCTTTCCTGCTTTTAATGGTGGGATGCATCGGTGATCGATCGAAATAGTTCACATTATTTACGCGGTCGGAGTGTTCGTCTTACAGGTTGAGCAGTGGGTGAGTTGGAGGGAATGTTTTGTCTAGCTTTAGCAGCCGCAACGCGGGAAGATCTTTTGGTGATTGGGGAAACTTTCTGAATATCGACCTTGCTCTGGTGATGCAAACATTGATCGGCGATGTTCAACAATCCTTCCGAATCGATCACTTCAGTTTTGACTCGTTTCGGTCGAGTTTTGTGATGACAGTAATCCGACTGATCGCTCTCCAATGGAGGTGACGACAATGGGCTTGAGTTTAAAGAATTCTGTGCATGGATACGCTCATGAAATGCATCTGGTTGATGGGTTGTAGGTCTGGCAATGATCGATGCTCCATTCTGTTCGGTTGATGCTGAAGCGTTGCCAACTGCACTTTTCCGCTTGATGCCCTTAACGGCTGCGGCGCCTACGGTGCCCTGACTTTGATGATGTCGAGTCGAGTGTCGAATTCCTGAGAGGCTCGGTTCCGAACGGTCCATGCGGTTGTCACTGAGGTCGTGCGAGGCTTCCAATATCGACGATGGCGAAGGTTTGTTGACGGAGTCGAAACGGGAATGAGCTTCCGCATTCTTTGCAGTGTTCAATTCTTCAAAATCTGCAGGTCCCTCCCAGGCACTCCGGACACCATCAGTTTTTGATGGCAGTCTTTCCATATCGTCTGCTTGAGGCTCGGTGCATGGTTCAACTGGTGTTCGATCTGTATCAAGCTCCAATGTTGAGTTGACAATTAAATTCGCGGGGAGCAATAAGTCGTGGGGCTCAGGATCTAAAGTTTTAAACTGTAAAATGATGTAGTTGCGATTAGTAGAAACTTCCTTTCGTCAAAATGGCTCCAGTCCTCATGTTGCTTACTTGACTGGTGCCTTCAATAGGCTTTTGGGAATTGGCGACCACATACTCTTCTCGAAGCCTTTGCTTTATACGTAGCCCAATAATAAGTTTCTTCCACCTCTTCAGGCAACGTTCTTCTAACTTTTGAAGTTCTTTGTGTTCGGCAGCTTCTTCAGAAGTCCAATAAGCCTAAAGTGATATTTTGACATAGTTAATGATATGACCGGGACTTCAGTGTCTTCAAGCCATCACGATTGATCCCTAGGCGGAATTTGGAGTGCAACGATCGATGGAAAATGGAACAGTCTGACTTACGTCGAGAACAAATTCTGCTTCCAACTCTGGAACAATTATGCCTTCGATCAAAGGTGTCGCGCGATTTTTATGAAACTCGAAAGCGACCTAAAAAAAAGAGTAGCGGTATTTGAAATTCGGGACGAGTCGCGAAAAGATATGATGAGAGTCGAATTACCACTGCATCAGCGTACGAAACCTGCAACCTTTTGGCAGTTTTAGCAATGCCTTTGTCTGAGTGCAGTTTTCGAGGATTGGTTTGAAGCCGTCAGGTCAACGTCCATCTCGCGATCGGGGAGGGTGGATGATACGAACAAGATAGATGTTTTGCGCCCTTCGGGAGCATGTGAGGCGCGAAGAGGTCGAAATTTCCGTAGGCGTTACGAGGGATGACGCCCTGCTTGGTAGGTAACAAATCAGTAAATATAACAACGGTGTCAAGTCTTTAAAACATTCAGAAACTTACACCAACAATCGGCGGTGGAATCAATAATTCTGTTTGCCATTCGGCGTATAATCCTTGCAAAGGGGGTTGCTGACCGTCCATTTTTAAAAGCTCAACCTCTCTCTTACGGTTGATAGTGACAGTTCTGGGTTTGACCATCTTCAAAGGATTTTCGCCTCCTTTCACTCTCTTGCCTTCCCGCATATAAGTCTCAGTGCTCTTGCAAACGATAACTGAGGAGCGCGGGTAAACAGGATCACCCCTGAAAGTACCGATAGGCTTTTTGGGATAGATGACCTCTTCTCGCTTGAGGTGGCGCTCAAGCGCATACCTGTTCAAACATGAGTCGAATACAGAAGTTTGAGTAAAAGCTGGTGCGACGAAGTTAAAGTACCAGGAATAATGTGGCATACTTGGGATGATTCTTAAACCCGATACAAGTGGTGGGCATGGCTTCAGTCACCTGCGCTTTTTCGATCTCGGTATCTTCCTGAATATCTCTGTCCTGTTGAATAGAGGGAAAAGTAAGTGGATACACTTGGAAGGGAGCGTTGGATCGTCAACAAACCAATCTGTAGGGTCGTTTCAGAAGCGTAATGTACTGTTCAAACCAATCTGGCTCATTCTTCCTCGAAGGGAGTCTTGCCTTCAGGGTGGTAGCCCCAAATGAATGAGCATAGCGAGCTGTTACATCCCTGATGAAATGATCTACAATTATCAGAAATATGGCTTTTTAGCAAAGTCCGGACATTAAGGCAATCATAAAAGTTACCTTCTTCGTACGCAATCACGTAAATCATCTTGTTTTCAAAGTTGCTCCTGCTAGGCTCCATTATGTTCTTACATCGCATCCTTTTTCGAGTAACATCTACGCAATACCACTCCTTCAGTGGTCGAGAATAAACTTCAGTCCAGAAGGTCGGGGGTCGATTCATTTCCTGGGGTTCTGGGCTGGGGCTCTTGGTCCAGTTTTTTGACTTAAGAGGCTTAGACTTGCGTAACTTGATGATCGGTGCGTGCGTTGATGAACCTTGAGAGGGGACGCCAGCGGGTTCAATGCCAAAGGACGTTCGTTCATCTTCGGTTTCCTTGTCGTTCATGTCACGATCGAGTTGACGTTCTTTGCCAGAATAAGCGGGGGGATTGGCGGTTTTGGATGTGATCGCCTTGGCAACTTTTAACGCCTTCGTGGCCCATTCACCTCGTTTTGCCTGGAGGTGTGAATTTTGAGCAGCCACCGATTCTGGTTTGGTTTTACCGGTATGGGGCTTGAAAGCAGAGGTACTACTATCCGAGGGGGCCGAGGGAGGATTAGCAGATTTGCCACCCGCTCCGGCACCTCTCCAGGTAACTGGTTGAAGACTAAATACCAATCTCGCTGGGATGTTCAAGGCCCTTAAGAGGCTTGTGAATAATTGAGCGGACATATCCCTTGAACCTTTCAATAGCACTGCACGTTTCATTAAACTCTTGACACCGTGTATTGGCTCTCCAGATTCGAGGAGTTGAAGAAACGCGTCTTGGGCATCACCTTGAGCGCTACGGGTGAGATGGTTGTAAAGCGCCTCAGCACCATTCCAATTTCGCGAGATCATACCGTCGAGGGAGTCGTTGGTTTGGAATGATTGCCACCACCAAGATATGAGATCTCTGAGTGCCGAATCAAACAAGCGGGACCGATCTCTGGCCAAAGGATGAGTTTCCGGAGAGAAATAATTGAACGCATTGATAAGCGGGAGTGGGACCAATGACAGGAGGCGTGCCTGTGGGGTTAGGGAGAAAGGCTAGAGTTAGGATACGGAGCAAGCAGGTGATCCGATCCAATGCGCACCTTCAATAATCCGTCGTTCAATAAACGATTTCGGAGTGAACCAGCGATGAGGAGGGTGATGGTGTGCATTCGATGGACCTGATGACGGATTTGCCGCTCGATGAGACTATTAGCATTGCGCTTCCTGTAGGGTACACCAGAGATTCAGTCATCAACCCAGCAGGGTTTAGCGAGCAGAAGCTTTAGAGATACGAAGGATCACCGATTGGTTAGAGCAGAACAAGACCTAACTTGCTGGTTGGCTGGTCTTCAGCTTTGGAGAGGACGATGGTATAAGTCCCAAGGGTTGGAGAAGAGCGATGATCGACATCGACTTCTTCCCACTCCAGGCCATCGTCCTCGTCTTGGTCCTCGGAGCGAGACGACATTCTTCAGTGGCTGGACTTGAACAGTGAGGTGGGCTCGAGGGCTAAGTGCTTGAGGTTAGAGGCTTTCTCGAGGGATGAGGAAGGTGAAGTTGACCCTTCTCAAGCTGAAGTTGACCATTCTGAGGGTAATGTTGTTGACCAGTCTGAAGTTCGAGTTGGTGGACTTTTCGTTGCCCCTCCTTGCCCTCATCTCGGGTGACACCTTGGGACAGGGCAATGTATGCAGGTGTCTCACACGGCGGAACTAGTGTCGGGGTGTCGGCGGGCACCCAAAAATTTTAGGGATCAAGATGGAATTGGACTACTTTGGCGCAAATAAGATAATGAGCGCAAAAGGAGTGTCTCAGAGTAATCTTGAAGTTGGTGTTGCTTTATTCAAATATCAAAGTGACTTTTTCAGATAGCTCTGAGGTTGAGATAAATATTGAATCGATTATCAAGCTTGCATGATCACTATTGAATTCTTTTACGTAGTACAACAAATGTGAGAATTTAGGAAATTAGCCAAGTTGGGCAAAATTGAATCAGGAAAGAAGATTAACGTTAATTTCAACAGTTTTAAACTTGATTTGAAAATTGAAACCCAAGGAAATTCTAACTACATCTAAGAGCCAATTTGACAAAAAAAAAATACAAGCTAAATTTCAAATATTAATCAATGAAATCAAAGGAACTTGTGGTTTTTATTGATCTTAGGGAAAAAGTTTTTATGAAGTTAAAAGTAATACAAATATTAATCTTTCATCAATTTCAAATTAATTCAGGCCTGGTTCCAAGGTTAAAACAGTTCCAATTAAAATTTAAAAAAATTTAAATGGGATTATTTGAGATAAAATTATCTGGATGGGGGCATGAACAGAGCTTGAGTGATGATGAAGCAATTCAAGGGATAATAATGGTGCAAGGAGATTTACCATGTTTTACTGATAAACAAGTAAATTTAATCTGTCTTGAAAGATTCCTGCCTTTTGACTAGGTTCAGATTCAATATTTTTTGATTTGAAATAAAGATAAAGTTTGTGTTGGGATTACTGTCATTTCATTATTAATCCCATTTAGTTTCTTCTTAGTCTCTTTATCATTTTCTATTTTGTTTTATTTTTTTCTTTCTAATCCTCTTTCTTTTCTTTATTTTCATCTTTCATCTATTCTATTTTCACATGTCACTCTAAAATCTTCCATAACAAATCCCTTCTCAATCATCAACAGCGCGTTTCCTTTTCTGATTATTCAATATTCATTTTGATCTCAATATGTCACACTGCCTGTGAAATCTCAACTACCAATGTATACCTGAGGACAGAACCCGCGCCTAGTAGAAGGATCTCTTTCCTCATCCTTCTACTTTCCGCGTTCTTTCTGCTTTTCCTCAGGTAAGTCTTGTGTTTCCTTTATTTCCTTTTTTTCATTTTCATATCATCTCTTTTTACTCATGAAATCGCCATCCTTCTACTTTCCGCGTTCTTTCTGCTTTTCCTCAGCCCAACAGTTTGAAAATATATATATTTATATATAATTTACTTGATTCAAATTAGATATTCACCTCATCTTGGAGATTGTAATTTGTGACTTGATAAAAAAAATTCTGCAGTTTGATTTTACTTTGGTTTCACGCATTAGGATTTGAAATTAGAGCCTGAGGATTTAGATTTGACTTTGGAAATCATTTCTAAAACATTCAAGTTTTGGTTTTAAAGCATGAAGTTTTCCAATGTATAAAAATAAAATCTTGCACAAGCTTAAGGGATTTTTTCCCATCTTGTGAGAAACTTAACCAATTTTCTAATCTTGAAAAATCTAGTTTGAGTATAAACCATTTCAATAATCAAGAAAAGTGGGTATCCAATAACAAGTTATGAATTTTTTTTTTGTTTCAGCTTTATTTACAAAAATGAAACTTTTGAAACCTAAAACTTTAGAGCAAGGAACTAGAGAAATTCTCTAATAATTCTTAGCTCCAAAATCGGTGTTTCATTTTCCTTCACCTTTGAAAAAACTTTCTGATGTCCCCACCACAACCAGAGATTGATTCTACTGGTGAAAAATATATTACTAATTGTAATATTGATCAAATAAAGAATAAATATAAATAAATAGAAGAGAAATGAAATTGAAGGGACTTGATAATTAAATAAGTGAACAAATTTTTTGAAAGTTTCTGGAGATCCTCAATGGCAAAAAATGTTTCAATACCATCATATATTTTCCCTATTCTCAAGGATGGAATTCAAAAATACTCAGTTGATATGGAATTTCCCAAAGGATATTTAAAATAAGGAGAGGAGATCTGGTATCCCAAGCCAAGCCAAAACAGGGCCTATCAGAGTTAGCAAACCTGCCATTAGAACCCCCCAATTTTTTTTTTTTACCAAACCTGCAATTTTTAATGGCTGGTTTCTGAAATACACATTCCTCCTAACTGGTGTATTTCAAAATGGCAGATTTCAAACATCAAACCCACCATTTATGCACCATCCATCACATGCAAAACACCCATCCACACCTCCACCTCAGCAAATCCATACCTATCCCATCTCCACTGCATTTCACACATCTCATCTCCATTGCATCACACACATCTTGTCTCCATCACTTCACATCTCCATTGCTTCACACACATCCCATCATCTTCTCATCCCCCCACATCACATCACCATCTTTCTCAACATGTCCAATCAAACTTCCTGGAAGCAAGTTGGAAATGAAAAAAGCTGACAGAACCTTTTTTTATCATTTGACTCTGATTCAGACTCCAATTTGAAACAACTTGGTTAGCTTTGAATTCACTATTGGAAAAGCAAAACATGGTTACCAGAAGACAGACTCTTCACAACCCTTTGTATGAAAGGCCAAGGCTTAATCTCCTCCCCAACTTAAGCTTCAAGCAACTGTTCAGAACTTGATTGCCTTCAATCATGAAACTTTTGGAGATGATTGAAGACCACCCCATCTTCCAGAACAATTCTTGGGATCCTCAATTCAATGCAGCTATCCAGCTGGCCATTTCTCTTTTTAGATTGGGATCAAATGGAAATTGAAAATCAATTCATCAATTATAAAATCTTTTCTCAGTAAGTTGTGGAAACATTGACTTATACACCAAAAGAGTCATGATTATATCCTATCTTTCTGTTGCTCACTCCTTTGTTGGCCAACCAAAGAGTAAATCAAGGATATATCTCAAGATATGGAGACTAAAGGCTGTGCTGGTTGCATTGGTTTTGTTGATGGAACCACTATTGCCTTGAGTCAAAAACCCAAGCTAGACGGCAACCACTATTTTGATTGGAAAAAAGGCAATTGATTCATTTCTTTTCAAAAGCATTTGATAAAAAATTTTATAACACACTGACCACATATTTTTTATCTGTTTTTATAGATACTCTGTGGAACTACAAACTGTTGGTGATAACAACAAGAAGTTCATTTCCCTCCATTCTGGCCTTCCGGGTCCTTTTCATGATTCATATGTTTTCAATTGGATGTGGATTGCCAAAAAACCAGAGAAATACTTAGAGGAAGATCAATAACTTCTAGCTGATTGAGCTTATAGTAGCAGGAAATATGTGGTTCCAGCATACCACAATGTTTCATCCAATGATCAAGCCAAAACTGATTTCAACTATCATCTTGCCCAATGACAATTTTGGATTGAGCATGCCATAGGAGTCCTGAAAGGAAGATGGGCCAGCTTAAAGGAAATGCAAAACAAGCTTCAAAATTACAAAGACATGAAGATCCTCATCAACTGGATTATCACTTGTTTAATCCTTCACAACCTTCTGGCCAGCATCAAAGATGAATGGGAAGAACTATTTGAAGACTATATTCCCAATCCTCCTCAAGTCATCCCTGTCTCATCTTGTCCCTCATCTTCCATCATGAGAGAGAGGATTCTACCCCTCACACTTTCTCACTTTGAAGAGTAGCATTTGGTTTTTAAATAGTTAAAAAATCAAATCACAGTATTTTTTTTTTGTTTTGGTTTTTGAAGCAAGAATTCTAGGCTGACTCCAGTTTTTTTTTTTTTTTTTTTTTTTTTTTTTTTTTTTTTTTTTTTTTTTTTTTTTTTTTTTTTTTTTTTTTTTTTTTTTTTTTTTTTTTTTTTTTGGTGGACTTGGACAAAACAGAACCAAAACTTCCAAACCACCCACCTCACCCCACCAAACCACCGGTCCACTCCCACCAGTCCACTCCTTCCTCCTCCTCACCCAACACCTCCACCTCACCCATCACCTCCTCCTTACCCTCCACCTCCACCTCACCCACCACCTCACCTCCTCCTTTGGTTGGAACCCCTGGTAATCTCCCCCACCTCCTCTTTCTCCCAATCAAATGTTGCTGATCCTTTGATCAATCCATCTTTAGGACCCCCTCCCCCACCTCCTTTCTTGATTCCCCAGGTAAGCTCACTTCCTCCTCCTAGCCAATTGATCAACCGTTGACCAACCCCCTCCCCCTCCTTTCCGGTCCCATCCCCTCAATTGACCAATCAATTGACAACCAACCAACCAAAAGAGGCACCTGCCTCCTCCCCCTCCTCCTCCCTCAATGAACTGGTCAATTGACGACCAACTGATGGCCAAGCCAGCCCCCCCTCCTTGCCGGCCCAGAAAATTGACTAATTGATTGATGGCCAAGCCAGCCTCCCCCTCTTTTCCTGACCAACCAATGGCCAAGCCAGCTCCCCCTTTTTTCCCAGCCAATTGATTGATGACCAACCAACTGACAGCCAAGCCAGCCCCCCCCTCTTTGCCTGTCCAAGCCCGTCAAACCCCCCTTTTTGGCCCGGCTGATCAATCAAAGGCCAAGCCTTCCCCCTCCCCTGCTCGCCACTCTGTGATTTTATTTTTGAAATTTATATCAAATTAATTATATTTATAAGCCAATCAATTGATTAATTTCCTTTATTTCTTCCACTTTTCTACTGCTACCAATACATGCCATGGCAACTGATAACCAATATTTTTTTTCCATAGCTAGTCTTTCCCTCTCCTTTTACATTTGCTCTTACTTTTGATACTTCTCCTTTTCCTCTATGAAAATCTTTCTCAGACTGTTTCATTTGCCACTCAGAATCCAACTGTTGTTGATAAGCCAAAATCTCAGCTTTCTGCTTTTGAAAATCAATAGTCTGTTGAAGATACCACTTCTCCTTTTCAAATTGGATTTTTTCAGATTCAATTTGTGATTTCACTGTTTTTTTGTGGGGAATAGGAATGAGCTTGATTTTTAAAGCAAGGAAAATAAATCAATGCACTTACTTGAATCTTTCTTCTCCATGATATCTTCAAAGCGGGAAAAATTGGATGTGTTTCTCATCCTTTGATGGCTAT
This sequence comes from Puccinia polysora, assembly GCA_025617555.3. Classification (NCBI taxonomy): domain Eukaryota; kingdom Fungi; phylum Basidiomycota; class Pucciniomycetes; order Pucciniales; family Pucciniaceae; genus Puccinia; species Puccinia polysora. Next base: position 20,057,745 of record CM062633.1, read on the forward strand.
TGGGATTGATTTTGATCAAATTGGAGGCCTTTTTCTTCCCCTTTGCAAAGGATGTTTGTGTGGGAATTTTGTCACTCTCATTTGAAGTGGATGTGGGAGGCCCCAGCAGCTTGAGTGAATGGCCATTCAGAAAAGGATTTTTCTGTTTTTTTACTATCAAAATCAGCCAGTATTAAACAGAGAGAAAAGAAAAGAACTTGCTTCCTTACTTGAACAGATGTTGAATTTAATGGAGATATTGGAATAACTTGCTCCTTATTGGCCAAGGTGTTGAGGTCTTCCAACCCAGGAAGAGAGAAATCCAAAGAAGGAAGTGAGGGGTCCAAGGAAGGGTTTGAATCATTGATCAATGCCAATTTAGACATAATTGGAGCTGTTTGTGTTGGAATATCCTACTCCACATCTGATTGGGACCACAGCTACATTTCATTGGCATAATAATGGCTAGGCTGAGCATCCACAGCCAAGTCCTCAGCATCTACTGAATTGGATTTTTGGGCATCAAAAGCAGCTAAAGTAGTGATATTGAACTTATTTCCAAAGATTTCATCCATATGAATATAAAAAGAACAAATCTATTCCAAATTATCAACCACAGAGTTGATCCCCTTGGCTTTAGACAGGTTTTTCATACCAAATCCAGTGGAGATTGACATTGAGTGGCCTCTTTTTTACTTTTTTTTGTAGTTCTTGAATTGATCCCGCATCTGTTTTGATGAAAGATCAAACCTACCTTTTGTTTTATTCTTGAGTTTTTTGGCCATCAGGAGATAACCTTAACCTTAGAGGATGGAGGTTGGCCAAATTGTGTTTTGTTGTCAGATCCAAAGAAAGCTTCATAGTTTGAGGGCATTTTGGGCCAGTTTACCAGGATGATGTGATCAGTTCTCTTGAGCTGATGGGGGAGGATTTGTAGATCTAGATTTCCTTGGGGATGTTTGCTTTGCTCCATTGGATTTTTGAGCCAACTTGCAGGGGGGAGGTTTGCTGAGGGGTCATTTGAAAAGATTAAGAGCAATGAAGGGATTAATTGATGAGGATATCAATGAAGATATGAGATTGATGAACTGATGAGAGCAATGAATCAAATTTTTTGGATGAGGTTGGAGGTAGAATTTTTCCAATGAGGTTGGAGGTTGAAACCAGGGGTGATGATGTGGAATGATGGGTGTTTGAGGCGGTAAAAACCTTTGAATAATTTATTTGAAAAAACACATTCATTTCAGGTAACTCTGACACGTCTGATTTGCAATAAGTGGGTTTTTTTATTTTTAATGTTGGATTTGGGTTGAAACCCATCATTAATAAATGGTGGGTTTGCTTAAATCTGACACACCCTATTAGTTATGTGTAAAATTTTCCTAGATTTTTTCATTTTTGGTGAAAAGGAATTCACATCCAACTGTAAATACCAATCCATATTCAAAGAAATCAATTTTTGATATTAAATTTTTTGGCCAATTTTGAATTCACAACCCAGGGGTTGAGAATGGGCTTGAATCGCTGTGCACATACCATATGATTTTTGAATGGCAAATCACAACTCAACAAGCGGCAAGGAAAGTCTTTTACAACTTTTGCATCCCCCAGGGGATTGAAAATACCAAATTGAAACTCAAAGGGGCAAAATAGCCCCAAATGGGTCATTTGAGGGGGTAATTGGGGTAACTAGGCACCCCTGGACCACATTTGAGTGCCATAAACCAAGATTTGGGGATGTGGCATACTATTTGGGACTTCTGGACCACAAAAAGAAAATTTGAAATCAAACATTCTGCCTATTGGCAAAAAAAAGTCTTGTCACAAAGCAATACTCACCCATTGAATAATTTCATCTGAACCCAAAAGTGAGTACACTTTGGAGTTTTTGGAAAAAGTTGGATTGAATAATGAATTTACTTGGTTTTTTTTTGAATATGGGAAAAGTGGCAAGCCCAAGCCCCCTGGGGTAAACATGGCTGTGTTAAAGGACTTAATTGAAAATTTTGTTAACAAAGCTTGGGATTCTAGGGATTTGGGTAGGGAGTTGAAAAAGAAAACATTGGAAGCCCAAATTGCATCCTCATCTATGGTTGCAATTGAGAAAAAAGATGTTTCTTCACAACTGGAATTGAATCAAGGTGGTGGGTCACATTTTATATGCCATTTGACTGAGCTGAGACTAATTTGGCTTGACAAATACTAATGTAACCATGATTAACTAAAACGTTCCAGAACCCCTTGGACCCCCTCCTGTGAGAGGATTTCCTAGTAGGAAAGAAGGCAAGATTTCTTTTCAAAAATGGGAAACCATTCATGGCTAAAAATTGAAAACATTCAAGTTGAAAAAGGAAAAATATTTTGACCTAGCATCCAACAGATTTTGAGTATATGAAGGGCCATGCCTTACCAAAAGGCAAAGGTAAACTTTCACAAGGAATTTTTGGTGTAAATTCCTGATCAATGCAAGTTGCACAGTAGCAGTTCCCACATGGGGCCTCTCCATTAGAAATGATCAACACAATCATCAACCATCTGCAAACCCCTCAGTGCATCCTCAACTGTGGAGAATTTCTGGTGTAGCTTTGGATCAACTTAAGGAAGGCATGAAAGATGGGCTCAATAAAATTAAACTCAAAAAGAAATTGAGAAAGATTTATAGTGGAGAAAACATTGATGGTAGAGCAATCTGTAACACTAAGAAGAAGGTAAAGCTAGCAGAACTGAATGAGAAAGGTTTTATGGATGTTCTATTCAAAATGCTCCAGGAAACCCAGTGGTTTTCCAGGTCAAAATTTGGTGGAGAGGGGCACTTAAAGGCCCCTTTCTTGTCTCATCCTGATTCTGTAAAACTTTTCAAAAAATACCATCATATTGCTTTGTTGGATTGTACTTATAAAACAAATAGGCACAACATCCCTCTATTACATGTTGTAGGAATGACAGAAAACATGAAAAATTTTAAAAAGGCTTTTGTTTTTATAAAAAAAGATTCATATGAGTTCTAAATTTGGGAATTGAGTGCATTAATGGAGTTGGCTTATTATCCAGAGAGACTTCCCAAAGTCTTTCTGACATACAGTGAAAAAGCTCTGATTTGTGCAATTGAAAATGGTTTCCCTGAGTCATCCAGACAGTTGTGCTCCTGGAACTTGTCTAAAAAAATTCAATCAAATTGTAAAGTTTGCTTCAGTAATTAAAATTAAGGATTCAAAAGTTTTATGACTCTTTGGGAAAAGCATGGAGCCTCTAAAACCAAGGGGGAGGCAGAAGTCAATGATGCGGAACTCAGAGGAGGCCAATTTAATGCTTCTAATGTTCATCTCTGCTGGGAATGCTTATGTTGAAACTTGTACACAGTTTTTCTTGAATAACAACAAGGATTTTCTTGAGTATATGGACAAGAACAGTTTCCCTATCAAAGAGACATTTGAAATGGTCTGGACTTGTTCCAGCAAGGAGTTTGGAAATAAAACAATGTCTTGGGTAGAGGGGGACCATGCTAACTTCAAAAAATTACTTGCGGGATATTTGGGGAACATTTTGGAAGTTCAGAAACACCTGGAAGGAGCCATTGAAAGCCAAATCCAATAGGTTCATGCATCACTTTAAAAAGCTTGAATAAATACAGGAAATTTTCCTCCAAAAGAACTTTCACCTTTGGGTTACAAATTGTAAATTGAGGCAATTAAAATCAATGGGGAATAATTTGAGAAGTTAAAGTGTGACCATGATAGCAAGGTGTGCTCAAATTAATATTCAAAAACACTGGGCTTTCCCTTTTCCCACATCTTAGCAGAAATACCAGCATCAAGAGGATCTGTTGTTCCTGAGAATGTTTATCCTCAGTGGAGGTTAGTCTATGACCCTTCCAGTGAAGTAAGTTGGGTTTTTGGGTTTTTTGAAGGGTAAAAACTATAGGGTTGACAGAAATTATGAGATTTACAGATTAATTATTGTTTTTATTTTTTAAAGATTGGCACAGATCCAGTGCTTGAAAAATCCCAATTGTTTAAGAAGTTGAATTTCATGCTTATAGGAAAACTTCAACAAGTTAGATTAGAGATTTTAAAGTCTATGTTCAATTATGCAGCCACTTTTATTGCCAAGCCAAGGCTTGATCCAAAGGTCTTCAATTACAGCTGAGGTAGACCCAAATTGAAATCTACTTGTTGTGAAATTTCAAAACTTGAGCACATTGAAAAATATATTAAGTCTTTTATTTTGAGAAGTGTTCATTTTTATGGTTTGATGAAATGATGGGAAAATTATTTCTGTGGTGCAAGGAAGTCTCTTCATATGAATTTCATAGTTCAGAGGAAGATACTGAAAGTGAATGAGGCTCTCTTCATTTGGAATCTTCTTCCTCTTCTGAGGAAGAAGAAGAAGGGAAGAAGTCAACCAGAAGTGCATATTTGGTGAGTATTCATTTCATTTATGTTTTGAAAACCAACAGTGAATACTAAGTTGGTTTTGATCTTAGGAACTGAAGAGATTCTGAAGATCTAGTTTGATTTCAAAAGAAAAAGAGTTTAAACCAGAACTACAAACATGTGTTAGTTACAAATAGATAACAAATGAAAACAGTCTTAATCCATACCCAAGCTTGATAAATGACTAGTACTAAGGCCAGAAGGAGAAAGATTGAGAGGTGAGGCATACGCAGAATTAGAAGAGGGACTAATTATAAAAGACTGTGGAGATGTCAGAAGAGAACCATACGGAGTGAGAAATAAATGGCAAGGAAAAATTCTTAAGAACATGGCAGTCGCACTGAATTATCTTGAGTCCAATGAATCCCAATACAGAACTTGCTGAAGGTGTTCTTGAGTTTATCATTCAGCAAATAAATGAGAAAAATTTCAGATCGGTGAGGAATAGAAGGACGTGCAACAGCAAGATTTCACCCCCAGACCAATCAAGACCACAATGCATATGCACCAAAATACAATCCCGCGGCAGCCAGATGCTCCCGTGAGTGACCACAAAAAAAGAATAACTAAAAGAATAATATAAGTAACTAAAACTAGAAATAAAATGAGAAACAAAATAAGAAACATAAAGTAAGAGAGGCAATAATTCAACAGGAACCAAAATTGAAATACCTCAATCAAATACCTGAGAACTTACATAGGTTTTTGGGGGGAATTTGGGATGTGGTTGGTGATTGGGATTGTGGATTTAGAATCATTTATAAATCACTTGTGTACAATTATAATGGATGGTTTAAATTACAAAAAGAAATTATTGAAAAATTGAGGAAAGATAAGAAATGCTATTCTAAGATCCTTGGTGGCGTTAAAGATGTTCAAAACATATAAAAAAAAAACTTTATTTTCATGACATCAATGAAATTATTTCCTCTTCAAAATGGCTTTCAAAGCTTGAAATGGGCCAATCAATAGCTGATAATTATGGAAGACCAATAGGTTTCATTTCATTAGATTCATGTTTTAATTTTACTCCTATGAAAATGGGTGTAAAAGACCAATCAGATACTATTGTCATTTGATTTTTCAACAATAATCACTGGGTTCATCTTTTACTTGAGGGAAAAATGATTCAAATCCTACCCATTGTTTCTAAACTGGCTTCTTTGACTTCTAAAAAAAGCTTCTGGTTGGGTTGATCATTTAAAATATCAACTTGTGCTGTATTCTAAGCTACAAACATCATTTTAATTTCATAATTTGGGTTTGGTTTCTGATGCTAATCTTGTAATTCTATGAATATAAAGGTTTATCACATTTTGAAAATCATTATGCTGAGTGTTTTAAGTTAACATCATTATTTTGAGTGTTTTGAGTTAACATAATCATGTTGAGTGTTTTGAGTAAACATCATTATGTTGAGTTTTTTGAGTGAAAATCATTATTTTGAGTGTTTCAAATGATATTTTATTGGTGATTCAGCTCAACTTTTTGTGGGCACATCCCACCATAAGCAGTATTTTTAATTCTTGTGAAGGGATCAGCTTGACACAATTTGAACTTGTATTTTGTGGCATTTTTAATTTAGGGCTGGTCCAAAGAATCTTTCATTGTTTTTTTTTATTTTTTGGTGTTTTTAATTTAGGGCTGGTCCATAGAATTTTCATATTTTATTTATATGGGCTGCGCATTCAGGGCCCCAGAGTGGTGAAATTTTCAGAATTTCCTTCTAATTGGTTTTTTTTCAATTTTTTCAATTATTTTTCTTTTTTGGTGTTTTTCTTTTTCTTTGTTTTAATTTTTGTTTGTTCAATATTTTATTTAATTTTATTTAATTTAATTTATTTTTAATTCCTTTTCTTTTCTTTTATTCTCTTTTTTTCACCACAAATGGGTTTTGAGCAGCCATTCACAACTGAAATGGGTTGCAAGTGGCCATTCACAGCTTGGATGGGTCACAAACCATGCCACACAACCCAAATTGATTTGTGAACAGGTTGCACAGGGTTTCAAATTTAACATTGCCCAATTTTTTTTATTTTTTTACTTGGTGAAGTTTATATTTAAATATTTTGAAATATTTTAATTTCACTCATTAGTTAGGTATATGTAGCATTTTTCTTTGCTTTTTTATTTTTGGTTAAAAGGAATCTACATTCAATTGGAAATCTTGAGTTTCCTTTAAAGAAATATTTTTGTCATATTTTTCATAATAATTTCTGAACTTGATGATATTTTTGTTGAAACATTTCAAAATATTTGGATTTCCCTCATGAAATAGGTATATTTAGCATTTTTCTATGTTTTTTTTTATTTTTGATAAAAAGTTATCTACATTCAACAATAAGTGTTACATTTTTTGGATGGAAATTAAACCTTTATCAAGGAGAATGTGCTGTGAAGTTTTAATGGTAAATTGGGCCATTGAGTTAAGGTGGAGATGGGAAGGAGGTTGCAGGTCTGGTTCTGGTAGCCTCAAATTTGTTGCTTGGTTTGCAATCAGGTATGGAATTTTGCATGGGAGGTGGGAATTTTGATGGGGGATTGATTTTTGTTTGAACAAGGTTCAATGAAATTTGTGAATATAAAGGTGGGAAATTCTTCTTAATTCATGGTGCCATGCGGAATACTTCCTGGTGTGGTGGCTATTTATAGAAAAAAACCTCAAAAAAACTGCACTTTCCAAGCTGTGTTAAAGGAACACATCTTGGGTCACAAGCAGGATACTTTGCAACACAAGCAAACAGATGGTTTCTAGCAAGTGCCATCAAGTAATCTATAGTTGAAGCTCGCTCCAATCTATAGTTGAAGCTACCTCCAATTTTCAACCAATCTTTTGGAGCACAGTCACTGTGTTCAATAAAAAGTGTATGTGCCATAGAGCTTTATTTAAGCTTTAACTTAGCTTGGTTGGAGCTTGCACTGAGCTTGGTCATAGATTGGGGCTCAAAAGTGCCAGCATTTTTTTTGTGGTTCTGAGTCAACAAAATTCTTAGCCAAAAAAATTCCACAGTTTCTGAAAAATGAAGTAAAACAATCTATTATCCCAAATTGAGAACAGAGAAAATTCTATTTGTTGGGACCAAAGAAAAAAGAGTGGTATTGATTACCAAATGAAGATGAAAAAAAGGCTGGAATGCAGCATGGAATTACCAGTAAGAAAAAAAGAGCAGGAAAAGATCAGTCAAGTCATTTCTGGGATTTTAGAAAAGATAAAGTTGAGGAAATTGGGGGTGGTAAGTGAGTCCTTGTGACTAATATGGAAAGCCACTGCAGGGGATCAATTATTAAAATATCAGAGATGAAAATTTACAAAGATTATGCCTTTAAAACTGTGGGAAATTTCTTGGATTGAAATTTGGATGTAAGAAAGGTTGGCCAGAGATGGAAAGAGTGATGAAACCACCTATCCAAAGAGTCAAATTAGTTTCAAAGAAATGAGAAGAATGCAGAAGGGTGTGTGAAATTAGCTGGAAAAGTTGGAGGAGGGTGTGACATGGGTGATTATTCTCCTAGATGCTGTATTTAATATTTAAGGAGGGTTTTTGAGTGGAGGATTGAAAGAATGAGAAAATCATCAGAATGAAGCAAGGAGTAAATACTGTTGACCCTATTAAAAGAATTTTTTTTATAAATTTCAGAGCTTCTTTTAACAGCAGGATTTGTTACAAATTATTTTTGGAAGAACTTAAAATCTTTAAAAGTTTATGAAATAGTATGCCAAGTCAAAACTGAAGTGGCTAAGATGCTCATACTTCCTGTAATCTGACGCCATACCCAGTGTGTGAAAGGGTGGCTGTTGGTGAATTTGTCTGTGGAGAAGGTGGGGAAGATCCTCAAGAGGTACTGGTTTTCCAGGGTTATTTTTTGATGCTGGTCACATTTAATGGATTTGCAGAGTTCAGGGGGAACCTCAGGCAATTGTTTAGCTGATTATGGGGGGAGCTTTGGGAGGGTTACAGAGTACTACCCTGAGGGTGTAGTGAAAATTCCAAAAGTGCACCAGCCAATCAAGGACACCCAGTGGAGATGTGCAGAGAAGGTGAAAAGAGATGAAAGTGGGTGGAGCTATTTTTTTCTTTTTTGTGGATTACATTTTGGTAAAGAAGGGAATTTTTTAATCTCCTCAAAAGCTCTTTTTTATGGAAAAAAAGTGATTCTTTTTGATATCAAGATGTTGAATTACTTGAAAATTTTTTGGTGGAAGGTGAAAATTTCAGCAAAACTTTTGGAAAATTTTATGAAGCAGTTTTTTAGGAGTGACAGTGCATAAAGAAGGAAGAAAAGCATTTGAAGCAAAGTAAGGAAAATTATTCCCATTAATGGGACAATAGGTGCAATAATTGGCTAACGGATCTTCTGCAGAAGTGTTATCTTATTATTTTTTATAACAAAAGCCTCAAGAAAAAGTGTGGTATGCTATTAGAAGACCAATGGAATGGCCCCTATTGGGTGCTTCCCATTACTGGGACAAGAGGTGCAATAATTGGCTGAGGGATCTTCTGCAGAAGGGTTATCTTATTCTTTTATATGACCAAAGCCTAAAGAAAAAGTGTGATATTCTATTAGAAGACCAATGGAATGGCCCTTATTGGATGGTTGGTCCATTTCCAGGAGGGATTTTCAGTTTTAGGAGTTTTAAAGGTAATCCTTGAAGTTGAATGCTTGGGTGGCTAATTTTTTTCTAATTTTAAAATATTTTATGCATGGGGATTTTTGGATTTTTGAAGGATGGAATAGGGGGAAAATGAGTATTAATTAATGGCAGATGGTGATGGAAGGATGAGTATCCCAGAATAACTTGTGGAGAGACCCAGTTTTCTGGTTTGTGTCAGAGTTCCAGTCTGTGGAGAAATGGTGGGGGGAGACAGGGGATTAGAGTGTGTGTAGATGATGTGCTATAGTTTTTTTCTTTCTTTTATCTGTTTCTTAATTATGTTTCTTGTGATTGTGTTGCCTTTGGGTTTTGTTTTTATGAGGATGTTATTCTGGGAAGACCAGGAATCCTGTGGTCTATTTTTTACTTGAACTCAGAAAAAACAATGAGGTGTTTTCCTGCTCCTCATACTCAACTTTTGCAAGGCTCAAAGTGGGGTAGTACTGGTGAATAAATTTCAAAATAATAATAATATATAATAATGACTGGAAAAGAAGTTGAATGATTTTGTACACAAGAAATCATAATATTTGGCTTTTTGGTTTTGTATTTTTTTAGGCCAATGCTAAATTTGCGACCTTACAACCCCTGTTCACTACCAAAAACAGGTTGCATGGCGCAATTCGCAACCCATTTTTCGTAGTGAATGGCGAAAAATACAATTTTATTTTAATTATTTATTTCATTTTATTTATATATATTTTTTTTAATATTTCTATTTTTAATTTAATTTAATGAATTAAGTTATTTTTGATATATTTATTTATTTATGTATTCATTTCATTTCTTTTAAATTTATTTATTTATATTTAAATTTTTGATTTAATTAATTAATTTATTCATTTAACATTGGCCGTTTTTTTATATAGATGCAAGAGGGACCTAAAAGTAAACCCTTTCGAGTAACCTCCAAACTTCCCCATTGGACCATGATGCTCCCAAACAATTTCCCTATGTTTTAAGTCTGGGATTTTTGTAGACCTTCACAGGATTTCCAAGAAGAAGTTTTTTTTTCAGAGATGGGCATCCAGTAAGGCCTCTGGAAGATAAATTTTGGGTTCATTGGGTTTTTCATTTATTGGAATTGGATGGAAATAATGCGACTGCAACAGAATTTTCAGGAATATTTACAGAAAAATTGTTGGGGATTGAGAAAGGTTACAAGGAATATTCACAGTTTTGTGGGGGCTTGGGGTGTTTTTTTCAGATCTCAACTGTTTTCCTGTGGAATAAAAGCAGAAAATTATTGATTTTTTTTTTTTAAAAAAACTTACTTTCTTGGTAATATTCAGGAGGACAAACCTCTGGGGACAAGGATATCACAATAACCAAGTGCTGCAGGGAAGAAGGGCTTGAATTCATAGAATTGGTTTCTTGGATGATTGGCTTGGAAAAAAAAATCAGAGCCAGATTATTGGGAACCTTGGGGGATGGATATGGGCCTGCAGGAATGATTGTAGAAGCCATGTAAAGAAATTTTTTAGGTGCCAAAAGAACAGAAAACCCACATTGAAGAACATTTACAAAGTGATGAACACCCTAGCTAGAAGTGGCCTCCACCAAGTAAATTTTGTTTTTTTATTCCTCACAGCACAGGGGAGGAGATGACAGGTTTTCACCAGAGGACTGGGTAGATTATTATACATGGCACTCTGGAGGGGGTGTGCACAATTCCAAAAAAATATATTCATCATCTGAGACAAAAAAAATTGACCATTTGGTTCCAAAAAGAATTTTTAAAGCTAAATCTCCCTGAAGTTGAAGGGAAAGGTAATGGAGGAGGTTGGGGATTGCTTGCAGAGAGGCCCACAAACAAGCAGAAGCAAGGCTTGCAAACAGATTCATCATCTGGTGTGGTAAATATTCATAGGCATGAGCACAAGAGTACGACCCCAGCCAAGGTGTGGTACAAGTAACCATCAGGAGTCAAAACACAAGTTACTGGTAAGTCATTTCTGGGAATATTGGCAGGAGAAGTTTGAGTTTGCTGGGGATGGTGGGTAAACTGTGTGCAATAATCCAGAAGAAGTGATTTTGGAGGACCAATGGGAAAGATCTCAGAGATTAAAATGAAACCTGATAGAGGTTCAAAATTTAAAAACATTGGAAATGAGTCAGTTTGACAGGCAGTTTCATGAAGGAAAGATTGATTTTGAAAAAGGGATCAACCTACCTGACCAAAAGGAAAAATAAGTGTCAAATAAGCCAGAAGAACACAAATTGATACAGGAAATTAATCAGGAAGGGGTATGAAGGGTATGGAAAAGAGAAATTTTCTTCATTTGTTTTATTTTATTTTTGAAGAGGGCTGGTTAAGGGAGGAGGAGAAAACCATTCAATCTTCTGAAAGTCACAAGAAATTTAATATTTCAGAGTACAATGACAAATTCATTTATTTCCAGAGATGAGAACAACTTTACTGCCTGCATAGCTTCTATTTTTTTTGAGGCTTCTTTATTCTTATTGTGGGGCACCACAACAAGCTGCAGAGTGTATAGAAGGGTAACCCAAGACAAACGTGGAATAGGGCCTGGCTGAATTATTCATACTTTCTTTAATCGTGAACTGCACTGGCTAATGAAAGTTGGCCATTTGGTTCCAAAAAGTATGCTTTCAGAAATCTTGGCCTGAATTTGAAGTTCAGGGGTGCAGAGGAGGTTGGGGAAGGCTTGCAGAGGTACCCACAAACAAGCAGCAGGGAATAACACAGTCCAGAATCAAAATAATTTTTCATTCCAAAAATAATAGCAGGCTATGGTAGACATGGTGGAGTTTTTTTTGTATTATTTTTATTTTAATTAGAGAGGACAGTGGCTAAGGGGGAAAAGGGTAAGTAATAGAGAGGTGGATATGGAGAATCATGGGTAAAGAATTCAAGTTGGGGAGTATGTGATGGCTACTTATAAAGAAAACCCAAGTGAGCTGCACTGGCCATGCTGTGGTAGGTAAAATCATTAAAATTCAGAATAGGAGATTCTGAGATGCAAAATACACTTCATGTTCCACAAAAAGAAGGAGAAAACATGGGTGGGCACAATCTATTTTCTCACAAAATGGAATAACAAGAGGTTATTAGTTTGGCTTGAAGAAAAAAGTTAGTGTGAATAACCAAATGTAGCCAACAAAGTAAAAAAAAAAAAACAAGGTCCACCAAGCAAGAAACAAGTGTGGGAAAGGATTAAGAAATTTATTTCTGGGATGAAAGGCAAGAGAAATTCAAGGGTACTGGGGATGGCACAAAATTTCCATGGAATAATCTGGGAGAAGTTTCACTGGAGTGGATTAATGATTTTTGAAGTTTTTTGCATGTAATTTTGGATATATTTGGAAAGAGGGATCACCCTTCCTTTAAAAAGAGTCAATCTAATAATAAAATAAGCCTGGAAACCACCAAAGGGTGTGGAAAATTATTCAGGAAGGGTGTGGGAGATTGTAACCATGTTTTTTTACCTTTTCCATTGTATTTACTATTCAAGGAGTGCCCTTTTGGGGTTTTCTGGAGGAATGGAACAAAAAAATCAGAGTATTCAAAGAGATAGAACATTTCAGAGAAAAATTTTTTAAAATGAACATTTCTTAGTTTTGGGGCTTCCTTTAGACCAAGCTATTATTATTCTTTTCATAGTTACTTAAAACCTTGCAGAGGGTGTGCAAAGATTCATCCCAAGAAAATTGGAGCAGGCTAAAACAAAAGCTATTATCCCTACTGAAATCTTAGACCAAATATTCCAAAAAATTATATTGAGTACAGTTTCAAAGGTTAAAATTTTCTGAATTTTAAATTCAAAATCTAGATTGAAATCTAGATGAAATCAACTTTTTACATGCATTAACGTGAACTTGTTAAAATTTTTCATGGTCAGTCAAAGGCAATACTTTTTTCATTTTAATGAAATGAAAGCCAAATTTTCCCATAATTTCTCCTTGAAAAACCAAGTGAATGTTTATCTTTTAGCATCAAATTATCACAAAAACTAAGTCTACAACACAAAATGATGAGAACCATCAAATTTAATAAAATTTAATGAAGAATCTCATTGTAATGATTCTGGAACAGAAGAACAAAAAATCAACCATTAAATTTCAGGTTATAGACGTGGTACATATATGCAGTGAGCTGTATGAGAAATAACACTTATTCAAGCTGAGGATAGAGTCAGAGATAACAGGAAACCACCCTTATTTGGGTGCCTTACGTTTTCTTATGGTGAATTCTGCACACATCTCTGAATAATGCTTTGTGTTTAAAATTATTGAACTTCAAGAAATACAAAAAAATTTTTACAGAATAATCCACAGAATCCTTACTGCACTAATCCTGAAAACTCATTCTGAATTTTTACCAGTATTTGAATTAGTTTTAATTGCCATGAATTGTTTTTAACCAATGAAATTCAGCAATATTCCCCTATTGATTGTAAAATATAAAAAGAGCTGAAGCTCAAATTTGATGAAGGAATTAAAGAATGAGTGAAAGGGGCTTGTAACGTCAAGCGTAACGGACCTGGGATCAGGAGGAAAAAGGACACTCCGGTTGAATTGGTGAAAGAAAAGATGATGAATTCCACTTGAGAGCACTGGTGTTTATATAGACTAAATACACTATAGGCTGACAAGTGGTTGAGTACAAAATGAATAAGGTAAAATTAGCATAAGCAGTTTAAGTGACATGGTAAGTGAAATGCTATGACTAAAGAGTCTGATAGCCATGACTAAACAGTCTGATAATCACAATACTACAACACAGCCCAGTTACATTTACCTGTTGTTTTAGTACTTGAAGGTTAACAATAATAAGATCAAATCAATCCAATAAATGGTACTCTGAACTCCATTGAAAGTCACATAAATGAAAACTCAAACTCTAACACACCCGCTTGACTTGCACTGGAGGAAGTTACTGTCCTAAAAAGGAATCTAACTCTTTTTCTTCAATTAACATAATGTTCTACTAACTGTTGGAATAATTCTACATACAGGTTAGTGACTGATTAATGAGATGAGCTGAATGACTGGTAAACTTCCTGGGGCATTTCCGATTCTAACTGCTATCTTAATGATTTCTACTATTTGCTGGAAAATTCTTCAGTTAAAATGGTGAATTACTTGTAAGATGCGTTGAATTTGTTCAAGGTTGGGTTTAATTGTGTGGAACAGACTTTTTTGAGTTGGTTTATTTTTGGAGTTGAGTAGTGAAATGATGGTGAAAAATTGATGGTTGATTGACAAAAAAAATAAAGTGTAGGTAGAGTATGATTTTGGGGGCATGGTAATATTGCATTGAAACATAACCAGTCATTTGCGGTAGCTTGGATACATCAGGCCGACTCATAACACGTAATGTCAAGCTAACGGTTTGAAGATCTTTAGAGCCTGTGGTAGTAGCAATATTACAAGGCTTGATTTGAACATTGTAGAGAATTGCACGCTGAACCCAGGGGATCAAAAAAATGTGTTCCTTTGTTGATGTCCTTATCCTTGACTCCACTGAACCAATCACAAAGGACCGCTCAGTTTCCACCCGGAACATTGTAGATTGAGGCTTGGGCTACCAGGGCGCCAGCAATCAAAGGTCCGGTTAGTCTACCCAATGAATTCAGTATTTGAGACATCTGAATTGATTTAAAATCCAACGGCGGAGGTCTTTGAGCTTGTTCAGTTGAGTATCAGGGGGAGATGTTCTGGTCTGGAAGAAGTTTGACTAGGGTGTTGCTTGTAATTTGGAACTTGCAAAGGTCCCCTTTGCTAAAACCGGTGTTGAGAAAGGCTTCATGATCTTTTTGATTGCCTCATAAGTAGCAGTTAATTGATTGTTAGATGAGCAGACTAAACCAAATGCGCCCATCCCAACCGGTTGAAGGTCAGTATACCTTGTCGTCACTTCAAAGACTGTTCCAAAGATTGAGAGTTTTGCAAAATCAACCATCATCATCCGGACCATTGTACTTGGGAATGGGATCCATCAAGACTATCCAATCGATCAATTGGTTGTGGCCCCATCAGGAGTATCATCCCGATCTGGTTGACTAGTCATCTTGGACTGCTCATCCTCAAACGTCTTCATGCTCTTGGATTCATAAGGGTCACCACTTGTTTGTTTATTATTGTCCCACGTTTGGTTCTCTTCCTACTCACACTGCCCATTGACCGATTGATCTGGAAATTCGCTCAATCACCCACATTCCAATTGACCTATGCAACTTCTTTGTATTCACTCCTCTTCGTCTTTCGGAAATTTTCAAATTCCTTGGAATCAATCCGCTGTAGTTTTGATTGCCGTTTGGACTTGTTTGAATATCCTCATGGTTTGGGTTCAAGCCAGTTACATATGCTTTGCCCTCATTGCGCTTTGAGAGGTGATGGCAAGGTGACGGAGGGGTTGAAGATGGTTGATGATTGATTGAGAGTTGTGGGACCAGGATTGAAAGGGCTGATGAGGATTGAGGTGGTTATCTTGGGAGTTGATATTCTGAATTGGTCCCTGGAGGTTATTGATCAAGCTTGGGAAGGTTTGATGCTTGATGAGCGAGATTGAGTGGACCATCAAGATGAGCTTGAAGAGATAGGCTTCCAAGTTTGCGAGTGATGGTGATGACCGACTTGCTCCATCAAAGTGAATGGATGGGATGAGCTTAATTGTCAATGACAAGGCTCATCCTCATCTCACCCCCTTGCCAAAAGAGTCAAATCTCAGGATGAGGATATTGAAGGCAAACCAGTTGAATGAAAGACAATTGGCTCAGGTTGAGTATAGGCTTTTAACCATGTAAAATATAAAAAGAGCTGAAGCTCAAATTTGATGAAGAGATTAAAGAATGAGTGAAAGGGGCTTGTAATGTCAAGCGTAACGGACCTGGGATCAGGAGGAAAAAGGACACTCCGGTTGAATTGGTGAAAGAACAGATGATGAATTCCACTTGAGAGCACTGGTGTTTATATAGACTAAATACACTATAGGCTGACAAGTTGTTGAGTACAAAATGAATAAGGTAAAATTAGCATAAGCAGTTTAAGTGACATGGTAAGTGAAATGCTATGACTAAAGAGTCTGATAGCCATGACTAAACAGTCTGATAATCACAATACTACAACACAGCCCAGTTCCATTTAACTGTTGTTTTAGTACTTGAAGGCTAACAATAATAAGATCAAATCAATCCAATCAATGGTACTCTGAACTCCAGTGAAAGTCACATAAATGAAAACTCAAACTCTAACATTGATTGCTCAGGAATACCCCTTTCATCCACATTGAACACCAGAAACTCATTCCTGAAGCAAATTTCTCATTTCCATTATTCCAACTCTTCCCTTGGACATCCTACCACACCAAGCCTTAGTTCTTCTATTTAGTAATGGGTTGCTTCCCTTGAGAATCTGGAAATTAGAAGTTAAAGTTTAAATAGACTTCCATATGGTTCCGTGGATCATTTTTTTAAAGTAAGCTGATATTCCTTCCAAGAAGCTCATACTTTCTTCCCCACAAAGTTTTTCTGGATTAGCTTGATTTCTATGTCTACCTCCCCAATCTTCATAGCACACCCTTTCACAAATTTTGATTTTCTCAAAATCATAGAAGAAGTCTAGATTCTTGATCTACAAAACATTGGAGATTCCTACATAGAAATAAGTGCTTTAGTTTTACTCTGTTTTTGATATCTTTTATCCTTAAACTCTCACCTTAATTCTTGATCCAATTCCTACATTAATCCTGAAATAAATCAAAACAATCACACCTGCTTGTTAACTCACTCCTTTCTGGTGAACCATCCACATAAAAAGGTAGTTGGGTCATTACAGGGGGATTAAATAAGTATTGAAACTTATTTTCAGAATGCAACAACCCAGAAATTTTATCAGTTTTGAAAAACAATCTGAAAATGAATAAATTTGATTAAAATTGAAACCTTTTTCAAACATAAATATGACAAAGATTCACAATTTTCTATCCTTTATTTTTCAATGTAGATCAATCTCCAACTGGAAAATAACTAAATAAATATAATCCTAAGAAAACTTACAGAGTTTTTTCCCTTCATTTCCAACAGTCAATATGTCCATTTATTTTACCTCTTTTTGCTTATTTATTTTGAAGTTTTTGAATCATTCAAAATATGATGGTTTATTTAACAAGGGATTTTATTTTATTTTATTTTATTTGATCAGTTCACAATCAATGGACTGATCCACCCCCCCAAAGCCAATATACCCAAAACATTTCACAGAATTCTGCAAGCTCCAAAAAAATTACATATTCAAATTGAATCATACTGTGGATCTAGAATATCATCATATTTTTTTTTCTGCTTGATTTTGATGATTTCTCAGATAAACATCATTCAATCAAAACACCATCAAGCCCACAAGAAAACCACATCAATCTAGTTTGGTTGACATCATTATTGTAACAAGTCAATTTCACTAGTTGTTTTTTGTTATACTGCTATTATGGTTTTTCTTCAAAATTGAATCTATCAAAAATAACACTGACTGCAAAAAAATGATTCTATTTTTTTCTCTTTCTGGAGCATCTATTTTGGGGTTCATATATATATATATTTAGGTTAATGTTAAATTCACGGCTCATTGAGACGTGCACACAGTTTAAAAGGGGCCGCGCAGCACGTCACATGGTCAAATTTGGGCCGTGTACAACCCCCAACGGCTCACAGAGTTGTGCAGCCCATCCAGCCAGGTCCGCCGCTGTGTGGACTTCCACACAACTACATTCAAGCCGTGTGAAGTTGCACATGGCTCAAGTGTAGTCGTGTCAAATCCCACATGGCACTGGAATACGGTGAGCAAAAAATATATATATATATATATATATATATAAGGAAAATGAATGAAAGGGTACTAACACAACCGTTAAACTAAATAAACATTCCAAAAAAACAGAAATCAACCAAAAAATCAAAGAATGTTCATTTTTTGGTTAAAAAAAACAAATAAATAAATAAATAAATCAAAATAAAAAAAAATTGGTACTATCCAATGGACTAGCCCTAAAGTGAAAAGACCCCAAGAAGCACAAGTAGCTGGACTAGCCCTAAAATAAAAACACCAAAGAAAAATAAAGTGACTTGACAAGCCCTAAAGTAAAAATAAAAAAAATACAACTAACTTGACAAGCCCTGAAGTAATTTCAACTTGACTAGCCCTAAAGTAAAAGGGCCCAAAAATTAAAGAATTCTTTTGACCAGCCCTAAAGTAAAAGTGCCCAAAAAAATACAAGTCTTTTGACCAGCCCTAAAGTAAAAACACCAAAAAAAATAAGTTCAACTTGTGTTAAGCTGATCCCATCACAAGCTTAACATAATTTAAGCTTGTGATGGAATCAGAAAAACACAATTTGAACTGACTTACCATTAAACTCTCATTCAAAAAACTCAATATAATGATGTTAACTCAAAACAATCAACATAATGATGTTCAAAATGTGATAACCCTTTATATGAATAGAACTTGTTAGCTGCATTAGAATTAAAATTTACATGAAACCCAATGATTAAATGAAGTCAAAGTCTATTACAATCTGGAATACATTTGCAGTTGATCTTTGAGATGATCAAACCAACCAGAGGATTTTTTAGAAATCAAGGAACGTGGTTTTGCTACAATGGGCAGGATTGGAATAATTTCTCCCTCAGGTACTACTAAAACCCAGTGGTTATTGTTTACAAAGGAAATGAACATTGGATCTGATTGATCAGTAACACCATTTTTCATTGGAGTATAAGTATCACATGAATCCAATGAAATGAAACATATAGTTTTGGAATATGTGTCTGCCATAATTTGACCCATGTCTAATTTAGCCAGCCATTTTGAGGGGGGAATCTTTTCATTGATGTCTTCAACATCAATTCTTTGTTAAATCTTTTGAACCTCCTTTGCACCACCAAGCATCTTAATGTAGCATGCTTTATCTTTCTCTAATTTTTCAATCATCTCCTTCCTAACTTCAAACCAACCATGTTCTTCATAACCAAGAGATTTGGAAATGACTCTAAATCTGAAATTCCCATCTCCAATTGGATCGCAAGCCTCACCCAAGAAATTATGGAATTTCTTGGGTATTTGATTGAGGTATTTCATGTTTGGTTCCTATCATTAAAACTAACTTAGTATTCATTTCTTTAATTGGATAAATGAAATGAATACTCACCAAAGATGAGCTTATCGTTGAGCTTTGCTGCATTTTCTCTTCCTCTGAAGAGGATTCTGATTCCAAATTAATGTTATAATTATGGCCAGCAATTAGCTTAGGCAAATGAGCAGTATTTAAAGCAAAAGAAATGCTGGACAACTTGTGTCAATAATTGCTAATGGGCTCTCACAATGGGGCAATACGTTGGATGATATTGTTGATGAACTTGATTGGATGTCGAATGAATGATGGAAAACAGCAGGGAGAAGAGCTCCTTAAGTACAAAAGATTGGCCTCTTTTGAGCCCATGATACAACAAGCCAAAAGGCAAATTTTCCGCCCCAAAAGAGCTCTACAGGCTCTACAGGCCTTGTTACTTGGTTTGTGCTACATCAGCCCGCATGGCATCAGTCCCTGTAGCCTTACAACCAGCATATTCCAGTCATTTATGGTGTTTCCACCGTAACAGGGCTGAACCAGCCCCTTATCTGTTCAAACCCCTGGCTGGTTGTCTGTTAAAACAGGCCCTGTTACCTCACATGCTGGCTGGTTGCCTCATGCAACAAGCCCCTGGCCATACAAATGGCCAGGTGGGACCCAGGACACACCTGGGTCCGGTCTCAAACTCACATGGGGGGGGTGTAACCGGCGGACATGCTTCCCCCCCCTCTTTCTCTCAAATCCCTGGAGGGGGCGGTCAAATCCCCCTACCAGGGGCCCTGGAGGTTGATACCCCCAGGGCGTTGTCAAGGTAAGTGGGCTGGGGGGTGGTCAAATCCCCTCCAGTCCGTTGCTCCTCCCCCTTGGTAAAGGGGGGGGGAGAGAGCCCCTTTTGTTGCACCTTGCTTTGATGGTGGAGGGGTGATCAAATCCCCCCCACCACCGTTTGCCTTGCTGCGGCCGGCCCAGCCATCCTCCTGGGGGTGATGAAATCCTGCTCACCCTGACCGGTTGCCCTCCTGCGGCTGGTTGCTGTCTGGTTCAACCCAGCCAGCAGTCTCCTTCCCTCTTGCAATGGCAAGCAAGGGGAGGGAGGGGAGCCAGGGCCGCTGGCCCCTGCTCCTGTGGCGCTGAACGCTGGTTGTGACTGGCCAGGCCCGCGCAGGATCCCTTGGCCGCCGCAACAGCCCCGTGCGGGCCATCAGGCTCCGCATGGGCAAAACCAAGGGAGACGAGTGGCCCCAAGCGGGCTGCAACATGGGCAGCAGCCCCAAATTGGCTGCAACACTGGCCGCGGCCCCAATGGGCCACCAAAAGCCCAAAAAGTGAGTTTAACATAATTTGGCGGGCCAGCCCGTCTGGCCAAGTATGTCCAAAATAAACCTTGGGTCCAATTATGCCCATACAAGCCCATCTGGCTGTATTTTCCCATATACCCCACCGGGCCCAATAGGGCCTGTGTACCAATAGGCCTGTTTCACACATTTTGAGGCAAGTTTCCCCAAATCCATGACATCCAAACAGGCCCGTATGGTCCGTGTGTGTGTCCAATGGGCTGCAGAGGCCCACATGTGCATCCCATTTGGATTACACTTATACGTAGCACACACGTAAGTGCCTACGTATTTTAACAATTATGTGATCCTGATTTACTTTTGGTCTCTTCCTCTGAACTATGAAATTCAGATTCAGATTCTGCCAACTTTGACTAAAAATTCATCATTAGTTAGTAACTAAGTTCATTAAACCAAAAAAATGAACACATCCCAAAAGAAAAGACTTAAAATCTTTCATCTTTTCTTGTTTGGAGCCCTTCTAGTTCTTTTTTCCCCCTTGAGTTGTTTTTCAATGAGATCAAACTGAGATGGTTCTCACCGTTGTGGAATTCAGAAGAGGACCTCTCCCTTAATGGTTCCAAGTTTGGAAGTTATTGATCCCTTGAATCTGTAAACCCCAAGTGCAACTGTTCACCCTTTGACTGAGAGATAGAGAATTGAGAATAAAGATCCTTCCAAAAACTATGACAACCAATGTGATCCTCCGTGATCCAATGATCCCCCCTGATATCCAGGTTGGGGGAGCGGCTTAAGTAGCCTACCCCTCAACCCTAACCTAAGTACAACCAGAAAAAAGAGAGAATAATGAAATAAAACCCCTAAGCACAGAGCCCTAGCCTCAACCCTATCCTTCCCATCCCATATCCATCTGTATTGCCTGCCTTCCATTACGTCTTCCCAGTTTGTCATTCTCATGACAGGGCCTTGCGCCATGCCCAAATTGGAGCTCCCTGTGCATGTCCTCATCCTCCCAATGCGCCTTTCCAGATATCTGAGATATATCTGCACAATCCAATCCACATCTTGCAACGCGCAATCTGCATGCAATCTGTCCAATCCAATCCAATCCAATCCATCCCCCGTCTTCAGATGCTGACCCCAATTCAACTGCTTCTGAGCCCACAGCGCGACTTTCTGCAGAAAAGTCACACCCATTGCTGAGCGCACTTCCCCTTCTGAGCGCACTTCCCCTGCTGAGCCCGCCACTACTGCTGAGCGTGCAGCCAATTCCAACTTGCATCTATAAAAGACCACCACATTCCCCCCAACTTGATTTCTGTCCCCAGAGATCCACCACTATCTCACCTGCCTCCCACTATACCCCAGCTATCCCACTGTTCCCACCGCACCCCTTCATCAGACCAAAGAAAAAGAAACACCCCCTCTGCCACTCTTCACCAAATATGTCCTGCACATACTGCAGCCAGAATGGCCTTTTGTGCCATATCCTTCCAGGACGGCGCCCCTGTGTCCCGTGCCGAGCTGGACACCACGGCTGCTCCCTATTGGAGGTCATGCCATGAAACCGCCCCCAAGGTTGCCTGCGCAAGAGGACCCATGGCAACTCCTTTGTGATCTTGAGCAACAAGGAGATCTACAAATGAGTGGACCTGGCCCGGCTTGACTTGCAACCATTGGCAAGGTGCCCCTCAAAATTCTCCATTGTGCAAGATTCACAACTTGGGCTGGACCTCCAAGGCGCCAGGACTTCCCAAACCTTGCGGCCTTCTGGAAGGCCACCCATGAGTGGGCCGTGTGGGTACAGATGAATGCACCAGAAATGGACCCAAAGATCCCAAACCATCTGGCCCCTCCTCCTCCACCGCAACTGCATTCTCCCACTCCTCCAAGACCAACCCCCCCGGCTTCATCTCCTCCGCTGCCTTCACCATCTCAGGTTCCAAGGTCTTCACTGGAGCCCACGGGCGCACCATCTCCTGTGGTGATTGAGTTGTCACCGGAAACCACGGCTGCAACTCCCAAGATCCCGGAAATCCCCCTAGTTCTGGCACTTCCCTTGGCAAGGTTCAATGCGGAAAAACTCCTCCAGCGGTTTCTAGCAGTTCCCTACGCACACACTGCAAATGCACAACGCAAGTTCTTGGGGGCTTTTCAATCCCTAGCCGCAGCGGCTTGCGTGGACGCGGAGGATGTGATGAGGACTTGTCCAGCGTAGGGGGATTTCCCCCCTTTCCCTTTCTTCCTTCATTCCATCTTGTCTTCATTCCCGCGCCTATTGCAAAGATAAGGACTTTTGCCGCGCAATCCTGAGCAGCCTTTGGGCTTTGTGAAACCCCTGAGAGAGATAAGAGCCGCACGCAAGATCCGCAATTGTGAGGAGGATCCGGGCCACTGAGAGTATCCGGTAAGAGTAAGAACATCCGTGCGCAAGATCTTCAAAAGTGAGAAATCCGCACCACTGAGGGTATCCAGTGAGAGAGAAGTATCAACTCAAGGTACCTGGACCGCCCCAGACAAACTGCCACACAGTTCCCCGTACCCATCTACAGAACAGAGAGAGTAAAAAGAAAACCAGCCGCACGCGCACATCCATGAGAGATAGAAAGCAAAAAGAATCCGCCCAAACCCATTCTTACCTTCCATCTATAAGATAACCAAGAAAACTTAAAGAGATTTTTTTTTAAAAAAAAAACACCAACCTGTTGCCAAGCCTGTGCCTTCTCTCTTTGACCCACATCTGTTTTGTGCCACGCGCTTTCCTAGTTCCCTTATTATCCATTGGAAATTTTCCATGCGTTTTCTTCTGGAATGCAGGGCTTGTCCTCCTTTTGAAAGACCCAGCTTTGCGCCATGCCTGTACCTAAAAGAAATTATCCATAGCCAGCAATAATCCAAAAAGCTAATCCAGAGAAAAGAAAATAAGAAAACAAACATTCTGGGGTGTCTAGTTATTCCGGCTGTGAACAGGCTAGAACACCCCCTCACCAGATTCAGTCATATCCCCTATTCATCCATTGTTCCCCCCCCCCAACTTGGCTGCTGTCCCCAGCAGTCTTCAGTTCTTTACTCCGCCAGAAGCAAGGCGCGCATGCGGGCTTGTCCTTGGAGGAAGGATCCGCGTTTTTTTCCCCTTTGCTATCCAAACCAGCCGTCTTGTTGAATGATGTTGATCCCCGCGTGAAGAATTGTTTCACGTGCAAAGCCGCAGCCTTCAGCTTGAGCGGAGTTCCATCCAACTCCTCCAGCTGGTAGCTAGCTCTGGTGAACTTGGACATAATGCGGAAAGGCCCATTTCATTGATTATCAAACAGCTTCCCCCATTGAGTTTCCAGAATCCGGTTGTAAAGTAGAACCAAGTCCCCCTTCCACAACGGATCCCGGAGCTTATGCGCGCAGCGGTGGTCCCAGTAGTGGACGGACTTTGAGCGGGTTGCCTTCAGTCTTCCAGCCGCCTTCTCCAACATCTTGTCCCGTTCTAGGAGTTGCTTGGCATGGGCCTTGAATAGATCCGCGGCCATCTTAACCTTCCACCAATCAATACCCAGAAAGGTTTCCAGCTCAATGTCAATTGGCAGCACAGGTTTCTGCCCAAATAGCAGCTTGTACAGCAAATAACCCATCAATCTCTTCACCAAAATCCAATCCGCAAAAAGAACTACCGCAAGGGTTTCCTGCCACCACTTACCATCCTTGCCACACATCTTCACCATTGCATCCTTGATTGGCTGGTGACTGCGCTTGATCATCCCCGGGCCTTCCAGATATTACTCCGTTACTTGCCCAAACTTTGCTCTGCAACTTTGCACCAACTCTGCCAAACGTCCCCAGAACTCCGCACCCCCATCAACCATTACCAGCCAAAGCAATCCGTAACGCACAAACCAATCCTCCTCCAGAAACTGACCAAATTTTTACCCCAAAAGCTTCACCAGCGGCCGCGCTTCCACCCATCCGGACAGATTGTCCTGCGCAACAAGGAGGTACGCGAACTTACCTGCCTTGATGTGCATGACATCCAGAGAAACCTGCCCAAACAAGGCGTCCTCTCCAGTGGGGATACCTAATTTGCAAGGTAATGTTGCGCTCTGCTTGTGACATGCTTTGCACAACCATACCCACTCCTGCACTGCGCATACTACCCCCAGCCACCAGAACCTTGCCTGCACCTGCTTCCGCCTTTCAAGCTTTCCGCAATGGCCAAGATTGTCATGCAGACTTCCCAGAATTACCTCCTGATCCGCCCTAGACGTGCTGACCACAAGGGGTACCGGCATGCTCCGCTGCCATAGCTGTCCTTCCTGCAGGTAGAAATTCCCCACTCTCTGCTGAATCCATCAAACAACCTTGGGTTGCATGTCATCTGGAAACCAAAGATCCCACAAATAAAAACTGAGGACTGCGTACCTTCCAGACTGCTGGAGCAGAAGTCACACACCTACTTCTATCACCCCTACCTTAACCGTTGGGGCCTCCACATCCAATGGTTCCATGCCTTTGTATGGGTCATTGCGCAGGTACCAAGACAGCGCATCCGGAATTGTAAAGGCCTTCCCTGGAACATGCACCACCGTGAAAGGGAACAACTGAAGGAAAATGAACCACCTGGTCATAGGTGCATTTGGCAGCATTGGCAAATTGATCATCCGTGCCAGCGCCTCTGCATCCACCAGAAGCACAAAGTGAATCCCCCATAGCAAATGCTGCAACCTTTGCACAATCTTAGTGACTCCACAAAACTCCAACTTTGGATGCAATTACCAGCTCTCCATTGGCGTGAACATGACAGACTCGTAAGGAACCAAATGATCTTTCCCCTAATCCTCCTGGGTCAGCACCGCCCCTGAACCAAGCTTGCTTGAATACATGGCCAACTTAATTCCTCCAGCGTCATAATCCAAGTCCCGTAGTATAATATTGCACCCAAAGATCTCCTTGAGTTTGTCAAAGGCAACGTCAAAGTTCAAATCCCAGTTCCATTTGATGCCCTTACGCGTCAATTCCTGCAAGGGGCTAGCCACCTCCGCAAACCGTTCAATGAACATCCATAGCTACACAATCCCAAGAACTGGAGGATGTGCAATGCAGTCTTTGGTGTTGGCCAGTCAAGGACTTTGTTGCGTTTCTTTTCCGCAATCCGCCTTCCATTGGAAGCCACCACATGTCCTAGAACCTCCAGCGCGGGTACGCAGACCACTAAATTTCTCCCCAACACCTTAAGCACCACTTCCTCCATCCGGAACAAGATCCGCTCCAGCGTTTGCGCGCACTCCCAGACAAATCAGCGAATTTCCAAAGTGTCTGTGAGCATTTCTCCTCCGTAATCCGTCTTTGGGCCGTTGATGCCCGCGTTGTCAATGAAGATCTGAACCCCCTCAAGAACTTGAATCCACGTCCAACTTCATTCCTCCCATGTCATAATCCAAGTCCTGTAGTACAATATTGCATCCAACAATCTCCTTGAGTTTGTCAAAGGCAGCATCACAGTTCAAATCCCAGGTCCATTTGGCGCCCTTACGTGTCAATTCCCTCAATGGGCTAGCCACCTCTGCAAACCTTTTGATGAACATCTGTACATAGCTACACAATCCCAAGAACTGGAGGATGTGTGATACCTTCTTTGGCGTTGGCCAGTCAAGGACTTTGTTGCGTTTCTTTTCCCCAATACGCCTTCCGTCAGAAGCCACCACATTTCCTAGAACCTCCAGTGCGGGTACGCAGACCGCTAACTTTTTCCCCAAAACCATAAGCCCAGCTTCCTTGATCCAGAACAAGATCCGCTCCAGCGTTTGCGCGTACTCCCAGAAAAATCGGCGAATTTCCAGAGCATCTGTGAGCGTTTCCCCTCCGTAATCTGTCTTTGGGCCTTTGATGCTTGTGTTTTCAATGAAGATCTGAACCCCATCCGGAAGATTTTCCTTCAGAATCCAGGTCATCTGCACTTGGTAAACCACAACAAAGTTAGTTGCACCTTGCGGCAGCGGTGTCAGTTGAATCCTGCCCAATCTGGTTTCAAAGGCAGTCATTGGACGCAAACTCCAATTGAGTTTGCGCTGATTGTATCCACCCATCACATTCACCAGCCTGTAGAACGTGCATCCTGCCATAGATTCCAGAACCTTGTCCACGCGCGGAGGTTCTCCCCCGTCTTGGATTGTAAACAAATTGAGCCGCTGCAGATCATGAAAAATCCATAATGACTTCCCATCCTGCTTAACCACCGCAAAGATTGGACTTGAGTAACTTGATGTTGATTGCTGGTAAAGGCCCTTCCCCACACACTTGCACACCAGCTCCAAGAAGGGCCCACAAACCGCCCGTGGAATTGGAATTGGCTTGATCTGGCAAGGTTTGTGCGGAACCGTCAGAATCACATAAGGGTCTCCTATCTTTCTCTTTAAAAGTCCCCGCTCTTCAGGTCCAAATGCGAGCGCTCTTTTCCGGAGGACAAGTACCAATGTAAGCAAATCCCAATCTTCCGCACTTAACCAGCCCAGCGGTCCAAATTTAAGGGCTTCAACCCGCTCATCTGTAATCTGCTCCAATTGTGTTACCCATCCTGACACCTTCAGCGGAGATTCCCAAGGGTCCTGCAACCAAGGGATTGGTTGCAGTGGTCCGTTCAGATCCTGTGGCATTGCTTTGTCCCAGGGATGGACCTTTTGCGCAACTGTCTTATACTTCCCA
Organism: Puccinia polysora; assembly: GCA_025617555.3. NCBI lineage: Eukaryota > Fungi > Basidiomycota > Pucciniomycetes > Pucciniales > Pucciniaceae > Puccinia > Puccinia polysora. The sequence goes on from CM062633.1 coordinate 20,084,883, forward strand.
ACGTTGCACCACGCCATCTGTTACCATAGGTCCTAGTCAAAACCAACCCGCGGCTTTTGCCTTTGCTCACAAGCGTGGCACAATGATAGTGTTTTTGTGGAGTACCTCCCGGCAATGAACAATGAGGAAAGGAACTTCCTTCCAGTGCTTGGGCGTCCTGCGCTTCCTCCCTTCTTCCCACCTGCTCCTCACTGGTTGAACGCCTGCACAAAGAGGGAGCTTTCTCCATGCAGTAACCTTGGCTGACTAGTCAAAATCTGCCTCCAGACCACCCTTGCAAACCAACTCCACACCTGGGTCCTCCTCCTCCTCTCTTGCCAAATCCCGCATCCACTTCCCCAACCCCTGATTGCAGATTGTGGTTTTGAATTGACCGCTGGACAAATCTTCCACCGTTAACACTTCCATCCCTGCCTCTGGATCAAACGTCATTCCCGCTTGGAACCCAAAAATGAATGGCCGTCCAAAATAGCCTCCCTGCAATCAGCCAATAGAAAAGAAAGTGATTTATGGACCCTTGGGTCCTCACCCTCTTCCTCCTCCACAACCCCATCCATGCAACACGTCCGCCGTTAAGTGCGCAAAGCCCCATTGCACATTTCCGCCAAACCAATCCCATTTCATCAACCAATCTAGAAGGAAGGATGTTCACCTTAGAACTGCTATCCACCAGCGCCCACACCTTCCTTCCAGCAATCTTCATCATAATGTAAGCCAGTGGAGTTGAAACTGATTTCCTCCCCACTAGCTTGCGCTCCGCGTCATCCCAAGCCAAGTTAACCTGTTGCACCTTTGGAGGGATCCTATTGTGCCCGCAATCCTTCAGCACTTGAACCATCTCATCCACTAAAACCGGCAACACTGCTGCCAACTCCTTCAAGGTCAAGGGAATAGTCGGTTCTTTCCCCATCACCCTGCGCACAATTTCCACCGCCTTCTTCTTCCCCGCCAGATTCACCGGCCGTCCATCCGTTTCCATAACGCGCGCAATTGGCTTAGGAGCTGCTGGCGGTACCCGTTCCTTGGAATCCACGTCCATCCTTTCTGCCACTGCCAACTCCTCCGTTGCTAACACCCTCACTTCCGTTTCCACACACAGTGGTTTCCATAACCCAGGACCAGTGACAATCCCCAGAAAAGCTTGAGAAGTTACTGAAAATTCCTGTCCTTGTGTGCACACTTGCTCCATGACAGCCGGATTCCCAGGTTCAGAGGAGATCTGCTTGCCTGTTGGTAACATGAATCCCATTCCCACTGGTCAAACAAATCCCGCCTTGAGGTCTTTTGTCATGTTATTGCACCCCAACCGCCAATGTCCCTTGTCCCCGCAGTAATTGCATAACTGCAACAAGGGCAGATTTGACAACGGAACCGCTCCCTCAAGATGCAGAGGCGGATCACGCAGCCCGGACAACATTCAACTCAGAAAGATCCATAAATCCTTCATTGATTCCGTCATTTTGCTAACCTCCAGGCTTGTTGTCAGTGGTGTGGCCTGAGAGCCTTCTGTTTTCAAGGGTCCCGTAACCGGAGCTTGCGTCAGTGACGCTGGAGTGTGGGAAACGGACTTCTTTTTCCCCATCAGGAACAACCTAGCCGTGTCCTCCATCAGTTCCTCCAAGTCCAGCTTGCTTTTCACTGCGTGAGAAATGACAAGGATGTCCAGAAGAAGTGCAATACTCCCATCCAACAACCTCTTCACCAGGTTGTTGTTGTACAAGTGCCACTGCCCTTGCCTGCCAAGTGGGGGACTGATTCCTCCCAAAAACGCCCTCTTCATTGCTCCTGTCTGCCCGGATATCACCTTGTTCTTTGCCAGGTAACAATAGATCTGATCAAACATTGCTACATAATCCTGCAATTGTGCCTGCGTCCGGACTCCGCCATTTGCACTTGCTTCTTCCACGGCTTGCTTGAAGTTGCTTCCCCAAAACCAAGGTTTGTGCCTTTCCCACCATGCCAAGATTTCCGCCTTCAGTTTTGGCCAATTGAGTTCCTCATACCATTCCATCTCCTCCACATCCCAAAGCTTCTCTTCATCCGTGATGAAGAGGACAACAAGCCAATCCTTATCCAAACCCGTTGCACCTTCTGCATTGGCAATTCCTTTGTGTTGTGCAAGGAATCATTCAAAATCCTCAGTGTTGAACCGGATGTGAGGATAGTCACACGGCCTGATGCAAACGGGCTTGTGATTGGCACCATTTTTGGAACACGGGACACCGTATCTGGCCCCTGATGAGGTTTGCTTCCAAGAAGCCAGAGGAGGAGGAGGAGGAAGAGGAGTGGGGGTAATGGTTGATGGGTGGTACTGGAACATTGAACTTGCTAGTTTCAAGAGACAAGGAAAAAAAGATTACTTCCTGGCCAGACCCCCAGATGTGGAATTCAGAAGAGGACCTCTCCCTTAATGGTTCCAAGTTTGGAAGTTATTGATCCCTTGCATCTGTAAACCCTGAGTGCAACTGAGAGATAGAGAATTGAGAATAAAGATCCTTCCAAAACCTATGACAACCAATGTGATCCTCCATGATCCAATGATCCCCCCTGATATCCAGGTTGAGGGAGCGGCTTAAGTAGCCTAACCCTCAACCCTAACCTAAGTACAACCAGAAACAAGCAAGAATAATGAAATACAACCCCTAAGCACAGAACACTAGCCTCAACCCTATCCTTCCCATCCCATAATCCACAACCCATATCCCATATCCATCCGTATTGCCCTCCTACCATTATGTCCACCCATTTTGTCCTTCTCATGACGCGGCCTTGCACCGTGCCCAACTCGGAGCCACCTGCCCATGCCTTCATCCACCCAACACTCCATTCCATATATCCAAGATATATCCGCGCAATCCAATCTGCGTCTTGCAACGTGCAATCCGCGCGCAATCCGTCCAATCCATCCCGCGTCTCCAGATGCTGAGCCCAATTTGACTGCTGCTGAGCCCTCAGTGCGACTTGCTGCAGCAAAGCCACACCCATTGCTGAGCGCGCTTCCCCTGCTGAGCCCGCCACTACTTCTGAGCGCGCAGCGCGCAGCCAATTCTGACTTGTGTCTACAAAAGTCCACCACACTGTGTATCTGTCAATTTTGGCTGGCCCCTACTTGATTGTAAGACTTTAGGTTCAAGTCTTGGCTTCAATCAATATTTTGTAATCTTTTGAATGATATACTTCAATAGGCCGCTTTGCTCATGATCTGGAGATTCCAATATCATTGCATTGACTTTTTCACGTAACTGAGTAATTCTTAGCATTTCATTTACATTGCACTGGAAAAATTCAAAAGGATCAACCATTAGTGAATTAGGATTCATTAATCAAAAAGCATTAATCACTTAGTTATTTGAACAATCCAACTTAAGCCAACTTACAGAACAAGAACTGCAAGGGTCATAGTCCAACCTCCACTGAGGATGAACATCTTTGGGTACCACAGATCCTCTGAATGCTAGACAGTCACCTATTTGGTGGGAACAGGGCAAACCCATAGTCTTGAAATATGACTTTGTGCAGACTTTGCAATCATGATCACGTTTGAACTTCTCAAATTGTTCCCTAACAAGATGGATTGCCTCTAAAGAAAATTTGTAACCCAATGGTAACAGTTCAGGTGGAAGAACTTTCCTAAACTTAATTTGAGAGTTATAAAGTGATGCATGAACTGATTTAATTTGATTCCAATCTGTTCTGTCAAGGCTTTTCCAAACATCAAAAAGCTTTCCCAAAGATTTTGCATGGAATCATTTGAGAGTCACATGGGCCCCTTCAACCCAAGATGTTGTTTTGTTTCCAAAATTTGGGTTTATACAATTTCCCACTGTTACAAACATCTCTTTGATAGGGAAAATTTTATTTTCCATATACTCAAGTACATCCTCATAGTCTTTCAAGAAACACTATACAAGTCAAAAGGTCAGAACCCAAAACTAGGAAGAATAAGAAGCAGTGATTAGGACCTACTCTGAGTTCTGCATCATTGACCTCTGCCTCCTCCTTGGTCTTTGAGGCCCCATACTTTGCCCACAGATTCATAAAGCTTTTCCATCCTTCAACGTCATTAACAAAGCCCACTTTAAAGTTTGCTTGTATGTTTTTAGACAAGTGCCAAGTGCATCATTGTCTTGATGACTCTGGGAAACTAGTTTCAATTGCACAAATCAGAGATTTTTCATGTTCCTTCACCAAGACTTTTGGAAGTCTCTCAGGATCATAATACAACTCCTTTAATGCGTTTACAGACCAACTGTAGAACTCAAAAGTTTCTTTTGTTATAAAAACAAGAGCTTTTGTGAAAGTTTTCCAATTGGCTGTCATTCCTACCACATGCAATAGTGGGGTTTTGTACTTATTTGTTTTATAAGTACAATCCAACATAGCAATATGATGGAATTGTTTTGAAAGCTTTACTGCCTCTGGATGTGCTAAGTACAGGGCCTCTAAGTGACCCTCTCCACTGAAATTTGACCAGTGAATCCAACTTGTTTCTTCAAGCTGTTCATAGAGTACCTCCATAACACTTTTTCCATTTAGTTCTGCAAGCGTCAACTTCCGCTTAGTGTTTTAGATTGTTTGGTCATCAACATAATCCCACTCATCAATCTTGCTCAATTTTCTCTTCAGTTGTAATGTATTGAGTCCGTCATTCATGCCTTCTACTAGATTTTCTAATGCCACCCCCAAGATTCTCCTCAGTTGAGGATGCACAGAGGGATGTTCAGATGGTTGATGGTTATGTTGGGTTTCTTTTTAGGAGAGGCGCCTCAAGGGGTCTGCCTTTGTGCAACTTGCATGGATTAAAAACTTGCACCCAACCTTCCTTGTGGGAGTTTGTCTAAACCGTTTGGTAAGAAGATTTCCTGAATAGGAACCATGTCTATCACAGGATAAATCCACATATTGGTCACGCTTTGAGTTGAAAACTATTAAAGCGTAACCATGATTCATTGCCCATGTTTGACAATAGTTTTTTTCCTCTTGCCTAGTAGGAAAAGCTCCCAAGGGAGGTGGGTCAAGTGGATCTGCCATTGTTACATAGTTATATTGATGGCATGCACTCCATCAGTTTCAATCAAATTAAATAGGGCAAAGACCAGCAACATAAAATTTTACTCACCACCAGCTGTCATGTCCATTTGTGAATCATTTTGTTCCTCAATTGTCACCCTTGATGAGGATGCAATTGGGGCTTCCAATGTTTCATTACCCAAATCCTTTTTTTCTTTTTCCAAAGCTTTGTTGATGACACTATCAATGTAGACCTTCCACGCAGCCATGTCAGAAGAAAAAGGGCTTGCCACTGTTCCCATGCAAAAAAATGCAATGGTATACTTCAGTATTCAATCCAAATTTCAATTGATCAAACAAAGTTTGCTCACTTTTGAGTTGAGAAAGAATTGTTTGCAGATTTTTATAAGATTTATGATTATTCACTTTGATTTCACTTGAGTTTCAATTTAATGTCTCTTTGGGATTGCTAGGTGTGGAACAACAGTCCCACAAAGTATGCGTTAATCCCAAATTTGGGTTGACAGAACCCAAGTGTGGTCCAGGGGGTGCCCCAAATTCTGGCACAACTTCTGGGGGGTTGTGCACCCCCAAACACGGCTAATTTGAGCTATGTACAGGGTTACACAGCTCATTTGAGCCGTGTTTGGGGGTTAAACGGCTCCTACACAACCCCCCAGGGGTTGCACATGTTTGAAACAGCCCTTTGTAGTTGTCTTGGGGCCCCACCGGCTCATTTGAGCCATGTAGGGCCCTACACAACTACCACACGGTTGGAGCCATGAATTTAACATCACCCATATATTTATTATTACTATTATTTTTTTTGAAAAAGTATGGTTGAATTATTTGGCTCATCAATCAAGTTGCACCTTAAAAAAAGATGCCAAACTACATCATCATACAATGGAAAATAATTGACTGGTTTTTTTTGGACTGGAAAACTTGGCCTTGAAGATGGGTGTAAAAATAAAACTACTGATTCTTGCCAATCAGTGGGTAAACTCACCCCCCCCCCTGTACAGTTGGCACAAGCAACTCTTGAGAAAATCCTCCAGAGGAGTTTCCCTTTCAACTTGCTCTCCACAAGTATGGGCTTGCACCTTTCTCATTCACTTTTCTCCATCCTCCTGGCAGATTTTAGTCTTGTACCTTTTTCTTCAACTGTCCATGACCAACAGCACATCCTTCATTGTTCTTGGAAGATAGTGTGGAGAAGCACAAAACCAAAAAAGAAGCAACAGTACACACAAGATAGCATTGGGTTCCTTGGTAAAAAAAATGGAAACAGGGTGCCTGACTTTGGTCAACTCTGTGGATTCTTGTCCAACCATTCCTTATATTTTCCACCCAAATCCAACATAGTCTGCAATCCAATGTTGGCCTGATCTTGGGCCAACTCCATTTGTTGTGCAAACTGTGACAGAATAGCATCAATAATCAATCCAATGTCCACCATGTCACAGCAGTCTTCCGTTCCAATCCTCCTTGTCACATATGCAAGTGTGCACAATACCACATGAATAGCAAGTTTCCCCCCTCACACCTCCATGTTGGGCAACAAAACCTTAGCTTATGGGTAGCCCTCCTCCTCCTCTTCAGGTTCCTCTTCATGTTTCAGCATAGAAATTACTCACGCTGCCATGACGGGTGAAATAGATGCGAGTTCCTTGAGAACAAATGAGATTGGAGCATTGCTTTGGCATACCCAAGGTTCCCAACAGGATTGTTATGTTTGACTCGGTTAATATTTCTTCTTTTGAAGAACCCCAGTAAGAATAGTTAAGAACTCAAAATATGAAGAGGTGGAACTAGCCATTTGATGAATCAAACCAATGATTTATAGAGGTCGGGAACTGTCTTATCGGGTAGACAGCCAATGGGACATGGCGACCATTCGGTTTCGGGCACGAGCTGCCATGTAGACCCTTCTACCGCAACCCTTTCATCTTGACCTTTCAAGCTTTCCCATCTTTGCGTCATGCTCTTTATCTCATTTTCAAAGAAATCGTGATCTGAAGGATCTACACGCTGGGTTTGCCTGGCTTTTTCCAGTACGTTAAGTAAGACGCCAACACGGTCCTCCATGAACCAATCCGGCCGATCGACCTGTCTCAGTTTTTCCATCACTGATAGCGTACTGATGCGGGGCAAATTAGGTTGAGGGTTGGCCTTAATCAACTTGGTATGAGTGAAAGATCATAGGACAATGATGACCCACTAGTGATTCGGTTGAAGAAGCAAGCTTCTCACGGCTTCTTGGACCATAAATTCGCCATCAGAGCGCAACAAGAGGTAGACGAGCCAAGCGGCGCACGTATTGTAATAAGATTGGTCCACCGACCGATTATCGTTAAGCTCTTCTGCACTCATCGAAAGAACATCCAACAAAGCCGAAATAAGCGAACGCATGAATGAAAGCGGGTAGGATTGGGCCAGGTGGTCTATCAGTGGCTTGTAGAGTGACTCCAACCGTTCGGGCAATGAATCCTTTAAAGATTTACACCGTTTTCTACAAGGGAAACAGTCACGACGAAAACAATCCGCTGGATTAATTCGCAAATTTGATCGACTAGGATCAGAGATTAGAGGGAGACCCACTTCTCAGATCGCGGAACGAGAACCTCGCGTTCGCAAATCAACCAGCAGAGTACAGCTAGTGGCCGAACCTCTGACCCACTCTCTTCTTCAGCGAGTCGATTTCGACCTCCATCACCCCGAAGCTCTCTCGAAGCCAAACTGATCCAATCATTGAGTTTGGGTAGGACTTTTTGAAAGCCACGTTCAGTCGCATCGGTCATCGCTTGCTTACGAGCACGTTTGAAGGATAAAAGTAAACTTTCTAGGGAGGTTATTGTCTCTTGCTTTAATTTACCAGTTCCCTCTATGTCATTCAACCGAGGGAGCCAGTAATGGATATAGAGCCAATCAAGAGCCTGGTGAACAATTTTCAGGGTAACAAGGGCTGAGGGGGCAGAATCGATTGACAGGCAAGTGAACAGCTAATTGCCTTGGCCACTTACCAGTTTGGCACTTTCCAACAGATTAGAATGACTAGGTAGGTCTTCATGGGTAGCGCGATGCCGCAGTTGGACGAAATTCAAGGGGAGGCCTAGCTCAGAAGCGATTTGAGAAATGCTTCGAGCATAGAGGCCGGTCTGCAGAGGATCAACCAAACTGTTGACCAAGCGAGTCAATGCCATGGCGAGCCCGAGCCTTTGCTGGTAGGCATTTAGATCTGAAGGTGATAGAAGAGAAAGCAGGGCATGGGTAGCTTCGATTGCTGGAGGAAGGCTCGAGGGAGACCTGATGGACCAGGCATATAGATGATTGAGAGCTATAGATTGATCATGGGCTGGATCGGAAGATGTAAATAAAAGATCGAACACGGTGATAAACTCAGTGGGTGAAGACCAAGGGACTTTTCTGGCCGAACTTGGGGACATCTTGATTCGAGCGTAGGATGCAAAAAGCAAATCTAAGCTCCGGGAAATAAGCCGGTCACGAAAAAAAAGGGGGGGGAAGGTCTTGAGCAGCCAGGAAGAATGGGATCAGAGACTACTTCAAGGCATGGCAGGAATGGCGATAACAACGGAAGACCAACGGAAGGCCTAGTTGGATGAGCAGAAATTGGGTGAGAAGTTCAGAACATCAACATGCTCGAACAGAGACCGTGAGGGCCGAGAGCGGCGACGACGAAGGGGATGACTTACTAGCTTGTGCCGGTCTCGGTGTGGGCGGTATGGCGTGGGACCCGGCCAGGTGAGCTCGGCAAGCAGTTGGGTGACATCGGCAGGAGAATTGGGAGGCGCGGACGCAGCACGGCCCCGGCTGAAGGACACCCCGAGCGCGCAGCTGCCAAAAGCCTCGGCTTCCGATTTGACCGCAAATGGCTCGACGCAGTCAGCTCCGCGGCCCAGCGGCACCTGGACCAAGTCCCTGTATTCTGTGCCAAGTTGACAATGGTTCTGCTCTCAACCAAAGTGGGCCTTACAAAGGATTTGGGCGTGAGGTGGAAGCCCAGTATTTTCAAGAAAGGATGTTTTGAACACAGAGTGAAGTACATACAGCCAAGTTTGCAACACTCTTGATCACCAGCTGCCATTAACCCACACCAATCCATCCTGAGTCAAGTGGGAGGAAGAATTCAGACTGGTGAAACTAGGAAGTTTTAAATGCCTATTTGGGTTGCAAACAAAAGCAACTAACGCAAAATCAAATTCTTATTAGTAAGTCTTTAGTTTGAAAGAAACTTTGGCAGAAATTTTTTTGTTTTGTAACAAGTTTCAATTAATCTTTTTCTTTCAAAATCCAACTATTCAAAATTTGAAAATAAGATAGAATAAAACTTGTTTTCATTTTGACAGGAAAATTGATAAAACTAGATTCTATTATTACTGTGATTAATTTTTATTTTTTGGACAATCTGCTTTTAAATCCTTGTATTTAATTTGGTGCAATATATCTGGATGAAAATTATAAAAAAAGAAAATTGGTTGTGTCAGTTAAATAATTTTGAGCAACTGAAATATCCAATTTTCTAAGAAAAAAGCAGGGAATGAAATATAATTTTAGAGTCTATCACTCCCAACTAAGGTAACCTTGAGGTGGATAGAATTGTTTAAATCAGAAAATAATCAGAATTAAAATCCCATAATAAAATAAAATAGGAAGAGGTAAGTCTTGTAGAAATTTATCAAGAATAAATCAGCTTTTTTAGAATAGAAATTCTTAAACTGAAAAAATGAAAAACAAATAAAATCAGGAAATTTTCTCTAGAATCTCCAAAATAATTTATTAAGTTTCTGGATGAAGCAAGAAAGTTTTCTTATTTTTCATGGATTTTATTTGCAATGAATCATAGTAGCACCATTTACCCCAAGCCATTATCAGTCATGAGATGGAAATAAAACAGAAAAAAGTTTTTATGCAGGTCCCAGGATAATTTAATTCCCTTGAAATTGATACGTTCAAAAAATTTTGATTCCAAAACAAAAAAAAATGTTGATGGTGTGAATTTATGTGAGTAGATTATCTAGTTACAAGCCCTGCTTTCACATTGAAGGGCTTGGGGAATCAACCTGATTTATTCCTCAAAAACTTATTAACCATTTAAAATGAATTTAAAACTTAATTTTCTTCAATTTACCTATTTCCTGTTGCTTAAAAATGAATAAATTTTTAGGGGCTATACAATTTTTTTTCACCTATTCAAATTCCGAAATGAATTATGTTTTTCCTGTGTAAGGATAATCCATTTTGTGACTATAATATGTGCAGTTCACTTATTTTTAGAATTTTTTTTTTTGAAATTCCCATAAATCCTGATGTTCAAATTCACAATGCCCTTATTGAACCAAACACACTCTAAAAAAATCTCCAAAAATATTGTACTTTGATTTGAGTCTTTGATGCTTTGCCAAAAAGCAAAATTTTTGAAATTAAAATCATCAATGATTTTTTGATTTTATGGGTAATCCTATCATTTTGGTTGACTTATTTTTGGAATTAAAGTTTCTTTTAGAAATAATTTTTTTAATAAAATTGAAGGTCCAGCTGTGACTTGATATTCAGATGAAGAGACAAGAATGGAGCACAGTATTCTTCAACCCTTAGGTCCCATGATACTTGGAGAAGAAATTTTACAAACTTGCCTTTCTGCAAAACCACCACTTTGAATCCCATGGATACTTGACTTGTGGAGCCTGTATATCCCTCATAAAAATCATTCTAAGTTACATAGGATTTTAACTATATTTCTACAGACAGGCCATCATGGCTTAGACTCACCATCTTTTAATTCAAGCTAGGTTCTCCTTCCTGAGGATGAAGAAGAGGAGGATGAGTACAAGGAATCCTGTTTTGTGTTAGAATCCGGAAAAAAATGTAGATTTTCACCATAAAAGAAAATCTATGAGACTTGATGAAAAATCCATCCACTTGCAGGATTTATGGTGTCACATACCACTGTTTTTATACAAGATTCCAGATTTTGTGCCAAGTTAGCTACTCCAGTAGTTTTGGGATAACTAAAATTTCTTTACCAGTTGGATGTTTTACTTCTGCTTCAATTACATCCTCTGGAAAGAATTCTTAATTCCCTTTTCTTAAATTATCTCTTCCATAAAAGGGTACTATTGAATCAAATTTAACAAAATTTCCTTTCAAGAACTAGCAATTTTAAAACTTGCTTGATAAAATACAAACTTGATTTCAATGGTGGAATTCCACAATTATCTCAAGATAATAATTAGGCCTTTTTACTTTATATATCCAATCATGTGACATGAAATATAATGTTTAATCCATAAGTAAAAAAGTAACATTCCTTGAATATTGATTGAAACATACATAAAGAAAAAGAAAAAAAGCAAAAAAAAACACCTGCCTTCCCTTGATTTCCTGCCACATTCTTTGAAATCCTGCATGTCTTGGTTTATCAAATTGATATTTGAGTGGGAGGGATGTTCCTTTGCTTCCCTTATCCAGCCAAATTTTCACATGTAACTCCATCTTTCTAAATAAATCTACTCCTTGAAAAATTAGACATTCTATTTTTTCATCTCCAATTTATTTCTAACCAATCTTCCTTGGTGATGCTTCCCATTCTAAAATCCCCCAAATATTCAGGAATCCATGAAACCCTTGGCTTTCCCCTGCCCAGTTTAACAAAAATAATAGTCCAAATCCAGCCCTGAAATTTTCCCATATTGCCAGTATACATTATACTGTGTGTCATACTGACATTTAACTCAGTATAACCCTCAGGCCTAATCTACTTTCCAAGGAACTTCAACCTCAGGGCTCAGGAGACTTATATCAATATATCTCCAGTAACTATATAACTCAGGATTGTCATGCATTACATATATACATTTAGTCTAACCTCATACAATATGCAGATAGACTCCATAGGCTTGCACATACTTAATCTCCCAGGTCTGAAAATACTCTAAACTTATTAACTATTTCTAAACCATACTCTGTCATAGTTTATCCTTTGGCAATCCTTATGTACATCCTCTTGCAGATTGTATCCCATACTCTCTCTACTTAGGAAACAGTTTCATGACCTCCATGTACACAGTACATCCTTCAACTGTACTCTCCCAATGTATAAAGCTCAGAAATGTAGCCTTGTACCAATGTAGAAGCAGCCTAACCTAATGTAGTATCATACCTGATCATCCCACTCTGTTACCTAGACAAATCTCTTGTCATTACATATGTAATCTGAGCCCCAACAAACTGTACCTATGGTGTAGCTCCAGCCCTTGCCTATTTAAACTGGCCTACTCTTCCTCCTTCCTGATTGTTCCCCAAGAAATCAATTTAATACTTCTTACTAGGAATCCATCCCAGCAAGTGTCATCAGCACCTTATCTCAAATTCATCCTACTATGCTCCTTGTAGCATCTTTGAGTATCCTTGCCCCCAAGCCTACTGAGAGTAGAGTCCCCTTTGTGCCAAGCCCTGGTTGCATGTCAGAAGCCCTTGTAAAACCGTGCTTGAATACAGCCTATTTTTTTCTGGATTTTTTAGCCTACACACCTTTTGTTTCTCTATCCATAAATATATTCTTTTTTACCACCTTTTGGAATAATAAGTTGCATCTTTGGACATGCATCCAAAGACACATTGAATTTCCTGCTTTTACCTTTTCTTTCTTTCAAAGCTATTGCAGAATCCATGGTGCCTTTTTTTTGGGCTCAGAATATCATTTTTTCATTACAGAGAATTTTCATAGAAATTTTCTCCAGGCATGGTGCAATTTCAGAATTTAATTTATGAAGAAAAACCTCACCAAGGGACTGTAGCCCTGGGCTTCAGGGCAACTTTCACCAAAGTGTGTATGGCTGGTGGCACTAACCCATGTTTCCCCAGAAATGGAGGATTATTCAGAAGGATTCCTGAAAGCCATAAGGAGCCACCAATAATTGGTATTTTTTCTTTTGACAGGTGAATAACCAAAAGGTTTTCACAGAAAAAGCCATTTTCAAAACTTTTCCTAATTGAGAATCAAACCTGCGCCACATACTTGAGAGAATCAGAGGAATTACATGGATTTTAATCTAAGAAAGCAAAAATTCATCGACTAATAAGTCATCACTGGTGAAAAATACCTGAATCTTGAGTTTAAAATTGAACTATTTCAATAAATTCTGTGATAAATCTTTGATCCATTTTGATTTAAATTCAGCTTCAACCACAGACTTTTAAACTGGTTTCATTAATTCATCTATCCATTACTTTTCATCTTTGAAAAATAATTTTGAAACTTTATTTGAATTTTAATTTAAAAATGACTTATCAATATCAATTAATCATTCAAAGGATATAATCTTCTTCCCGGTATCTTGAAATAAGGCTTAATGTCACTGGAAAAATTCATAATACTTTGAAAATGCACACTAAGTGAAAATGGGAATCAAGGGAGGCTTTAGAAAGCTAGGAAGGAACCGCTTTGAGAGATCCCAAGGAATCTGGGAAATTCTTCAAGGAATGGTCAGGTGGTAAGGCTGGTACTAGGCTCAAAAAATAAAGAAAAAAGTGAGTTGAAATGTGGAATTTTGAAAAGTGTTCTTGTTGGGAAGACTTTTAACATTGCATAATATGTGATAATTAATTTGCAAGGAATGACAAATGAAAGCAAAAGTGGGCTCTTAAATATTCAAACAATTGGAGGATTTCAAAGTGGATTTGAATAAGAAATGTGTTCATTGAAGATTGCATGTAATCAAGCGAATAGTAATTACATGCATACAATAGAAATGTAATATTTAAATGCATAAAGTAGCGCTGTAATATTGACATGTAACTAGTACCAAAGCAGAGTGGCTAGATTGTAAATGCTTTGAGTTAATATGTTCCTGAGGGAGCATTATACTAACTATTTCAATATAGAGGATTTTTGCACTATCTTGTAACTCAAAGAAGCTGGAATATCTTTAAGAGAGTAGTCTTGAGTGGAGCATGGTTTTTCTTGAAGTACCACAGCAGAAAAGTTCAGAAAATTGCATCAAACATTACTGTGGCAGAAAGTAGAAGGCTGATGTAGGCAGAGGAAGTAGCAAAGTTAGATGTTTGAAAATATATGGTATGATTATCCTTTGAGGAAAGCACAAAGATTAATGGATACTTTGTGTAACAGCTGCCCCTGGCATGCAAGGGGCTGAAGGCGCAGGAAATACTAATCATAAGAATCAAGGATGATTGATTTGGATTTCAATGAAGAAGAAGACAGGAGGAGTACAAGTGATGAAGAAATGGAGGGATGGGAAGAGCAGTCCAGGAGGAGGCTTTTGAAGGAGGAGTTTTTGAATCATATCAGAGTAACACCATGAGGGGACAAGGTGATATGATTTAAGCAGGCTGGGTGAAGGATGTCTTGTGCTGAGATGGAACTTACTGTCTGAGGGACTAACCAGTAAGAAGTAGTATAATAGTTCCTTTGGGGTAATTATTCCAGGAGGAAAGGAGAGCCCGGTATATGTGAGAGCTGAGAAGATGACCTTGAGGGATGAGTGGCTGGTGATGCAGGTTGGAGTTTCCAAGGGACTACATGTTGACTTATTGGGCTGGAGACTGTAGTTGACTGATTGGATGATGGGCCTGTCCAGGAAGGTTAGAAATGTACTGATCTGGAGTCCTGGGAGTATGGGCTGAACAGACAGTGGAGAGTATGTACTATGTATATATTGTTGTAAAAACTATGTCCTTGAGCTCCCACTTGAGACTGAAGCCTGCCATTCTGGCATCCCGGTACAGGCACCTCATTCCTGGCTCAACTCCAGCAGACCCGCACGCACGGTTCTCTCTTCCTCTCAGCCAACCAATTGTGACCCCAACAAAGACAACAGCATACTCATGATCATTCTCCACATCATTCTCCACATCTCCTTCCCTTTCTTTCCTCTTTGTTATCTCTCACACTCACACCTACAAAGCACTCCTCAACAAATCAATCAAGTCTGGAAGCTTCTCAAGAAGGTAAAGATTGATTCAAAGCATCTTGAATAATCCATGTCCATGCACTGATTAAGCCCAATCCACAAATCCTCCACCAAAACTCAGAAGACTTCAAGACAACTTCCTTTCATCTGAAGACTTTACTGCCTAAATTTCTGTGCATTTCATCCAGGCCATGAAGACACTTGGCACGTGCTGATTCAAAAACCATTCAGAATTGCTCCTGTTGGTCTGATCTTTTATCTTAACCTTATTTTGTCAATTTTTTTTGTTTATTTCATTTCTACATTCTTTTTGTTGAAATCAATCCAGAGGTCCTGGTTTCCAACAATCTTCTTCTCACGGTTAAAAGCCAAAAGGACTCATTGAGATGATCAATTATCACTCAACATCAGGACCTGGGGGCGACAGCACAATGCAAACGATCACGCTCAAGAAACTTGTAGAATCAACTCCTCTCCAAAATGAGGACAACTAATCAATATGGAAGGTCAAAATGGAAATTTTATTCAATCTACAAGGCATCCTCCACATAATGGAAAGCAAGAGAAACAACTTTCAGCTAGATCCCAAAATCAACAAGGACATGGCCCCCTTTATTTTAGCCAAGTTAGAACCAGCCACACATACCAACATCATTAATGCCGGAAATTTACCCAACACCAAAGAAATCTGGATTGCAACTAAGAGTTATTTTTCCTCATCCCAATTGGCAAATCAAGCAAGAATCTTTAACTCCTTTCTTTATCTTCCCTTCACTGAAGACAACATCAATAAATTTGTAACAAATGTGCAGCTCAGTCTCAACAAGCTCTCAGAAGTAGGAATCAAACTACCATCAGACATACTTTTGTATCTTATACTCTTCAAATTCCCATCCACTCTCAAAAGAATTGCATCTCAAATAATGCACGGCAAGAAAGAAATAACTGTCAAAACAGTCCTGGATCACCTGGTAAAACACAAGAATGAAATAGACGCAAAAGTAAATGAAGGTGCCTCTACCTCCAAACCCAACATGAATCTTTACTCAAGCTATCCACGGTGCAAGAATGGCGTCCATAATCCAGATTTTCAGAATAATCCTTGTGAGAAGTGTTGGATTTAATTTCCAGAGCTTTGACCAAAAGGATTCAAATTCCCAAAACCAGAAAAAAAAGGAGGAAATATCAAATTTCTTCTCATACTATTTCTGCTTCACCAACCTGTTTTCAACGGATTCAAAGCCCTTCATCTTAGACTCAGGATGTTTGATCCACATGCTAACAAATAAAGATTGGTTCAAGAGGATGAATGTAAAAGACGGGTTGAATGTGATCAAGACAGGAAAACCTGGCGCATTGCTTGAAATAAAAGGGAGAGGAACAGGATCAATTGATAAAACCACTGGAACTATTGAGCTTCAGAATTCTTCCTGGACTCCAGACGCCTGCGTCAACCTGCTCTCAATGGGAGCATTTCTCAAAAAGGGAGCAAAGTTAGTCGTGAACTACCAATCAAATCCACCCACCTTCAAACTAGTCACCAATCAGTCAACTATTCTACAAGGGAAGATTGTCAAAAACCTCCTGCACGTGGAAGTTGCCTCAAACCAAAGTTATCATGGGGCTGGGAATCCTGAACTGGAGAAATTCAACAAGCTCCACCTCAAACTTGGACACACCAGAATCACCATGATGGAATTATTCCTAGGGAAATCCATCTTGGCGGATATAAAGAACAATTTTTTGTGCTCCAGCTGCAATAAAAGCAAGATCACTCAAGCAAGCTTCAAAGGCTTGTCAGCTAAAGCAGAAAAAGTGTTTCAGCGTGTCCATGCAGAACTGATTGGGCCAATCACGCCAACATCAAAGAATGGGTTTCAATATTCTCTGACAATGGTGGATAACTTCAGTGGGTACATTATTTCATTCCATTTGAGAAACAAGAGTGATGCAGCCAAAACAATCAAATTCATCCTCTCAAATGAATACAATTGGCTTGACTATTTCCCCTCAGAATTCTGCTGCAATGGGGAGGCAAATTCACAAGCAATGATCTCACCCAATTCTTTGAGGAAAAGGGGATACGCAGAGTAATATCTGAACCATACCATCCACAACACAACGGAAGGGCCAAAAGAGCAAACCAAACAGTAGCCAAATCCGTTAGAGCAACCTTTGCCTCATCAAAACTCCCAAAGCACTATTGGCATGAAGTCATCCAAAGCTGCACCCTAGCTCTGAATCAAATACCCAACTCTGAAGGTCTCACACCATGGGAACTGATGCATGGACAACCGTCACCAATTGACTATCTTCAACCAATAGGAAGCAGCCTCTACTATCTGGACCTTGGGAACCAGTTTCCAAGGAAGTATGACGCAAAAGGCCTACCCAGAAGACTCATTGGATATATCCCTAAGCTCCTGTCCTACCAAGTATTAACCAACACCGGCAGCTTCAAAGAAACAAAGAACGTAAAATTCACCAAACCTCCCTTGAAAAAAACGGACAAGTACCCAACAGATCAGAATGAACGTACCGTGGGCCAAACTCATTCTTCAACCAGGTCTTTGAACACCTCCAAATTCCCAGCTGAGGCAGGTCCTGCTGTCAAAGAAGAATCCAACAAGTCCCATTCAGAACCAGAAGATGAGGCTGATGACGAAGTAATACAAGAGCTGGTTCCAAAATTGCAAACTCTTTGAAACCTTCAGGAACTGAGACCTCCAGAACAATACAGATACTTCTCCAAATTAGTTCCCAAATCACCTGAAGAAGCTCTTTGCTCTCCCGTCTGGTCCAAGTCCCTACACAAGGAGCTGAACACCCGCAAAGACTTCAAAGTTTGGGAAGACTACAAAGGACCAAAGCCAAGCAACTTACTCAAAGTAACTTACACATTCCAAATCAAGGAGAAAACACATGGAGAAGCCCCAACTTACAAGTCAAGAGTCTGTGTGCAAGGATTTAATCAACGCTACGGCATCAACTACTTTGAAACCTATGCCCCCAGGGGAAAGGTGGCATCCCTAAGGGCAGTTTTACTGCTAGCAGTCAATCTGGATCTGGAAATGCTGCAGTTCAACTTCAAAGGAGCGTTCTTGCATGCTCTTCTTGATGAAGAAGTGTTCATAAAACAACCAATTGGCTTGGCAAGACAAACTCCAATTCTCAAGCTCTAGAAGTCCCTATACGGACTCAAGCAAGCACCAAAGAACTGGTACAAGATGTTAAGCAAATGGATTCAAGATCAAGGGTTCACCCCCTCAGAAGCAGACCCATGTCTTTACCTAGGTACCAATCAGAAATCAGCCATATTTGTTCATGTAGATGACTTAATTGTGGTAGGAAACGTTCAAAAATTCAAAGACGCTTTCCTCAACAAATTTAAAAACTTATCAGCTCACCCTCCTAATACCTTACTTGGCATGAAGGTCAAAAAATCTCCAGAGGTTATAAGGCTATCACTCCCCATGCACATTGAAAAGGGCCTGGCATAGTTGGATCTTACGGACTGCAAGCCAATGAGCACACCCTGCACTCCTGGGATCCATCTTACACCAGCCAGCAACCATGAGATAGAAGAATTTAACAAACTAGGGGTATCCTATTGGTCACCTATAGGACGACTTAACTTCATAGCTGGACTTGCTTGGCCCAACATCAGCTATGCCGTGTAATCTCTGGCAAGGTTCTCCAAAAACCCTGGGATTGCTCACTGGAAGGAGGTACTCAGGGTGTGGAAATATCTCAGAAGTTCCAAAAATCAACAGCTTCTGATCTCCAAGAAAAATGATTTGGACAACCTCATATGTTACAGCAACTTGACAGGGGCTGACAATCAAATCACTAGAACTTCACAGTTGGGGTTCATCTGTTTCTACTGGGGATTGCCTCTCTACTGGACTAGTCGAAGCCAGAGATATATCACGTACTCATCAACCAAAGCCAAGTGCAACGCCCTCAGCAATGGTCAACTTGAATGCAGATGGATAAATCACCTAATCCATGAACTCTGGAGAAAGCCTATCAAAGCAAGCATCCACATGATCAACAATAAAGGTTTAGACAACAAAATAAAGAACTTTTGAAGCAGCTCAAAGACAAAGTTCATCGACCTGAAGACCAAAGGACTTTGAGAAGATGTATCCAATAAAGCAATTGAAATCCAACTCATCAAATCAGATCAAATGGTAGCAGACGGCCTCACCAAAGCTTCCAATAGAACTTCAATCCTGCAACTCATTCATCATGTCAGTACTTAGACCTCTCACACTTTGAATCAAGGAGGGCTGTTGTAAAAACTATGTCCTCAAGCTCCCACTTGAGACTGAAGCCTGCCATTCTGGCATCCCGGTACAGGTGCTTCATTCCTGGCTCAATTCCAGAATACCCACACGCACGGTTCTCTCTTCCTCTCAGCCAACCAATTGTGACCCCGACAAAGCCAACAGCATACTCATGATCATTCTCCACATCATTCTCCACATCTCCTTCCCTTCCATTTCCTCTTTGTTATCTCTCACACTCACACCTACAAAGCACTCCTCAACAAATCAATCAAGTCTGGAAGCGTCTCAAGCAGGTAAAGATTGATTCAAAGCATCTTGAATAATCCACTTCCATGCACTGATTAAGCCCAATCCACAGATCCTCCACCACAACTCAGAAGACTTCAAGACAACTTCCTTTCATCTGAAGACTGTACTGCCTAAATGTCTGCGCATTTCATCCAGGCCATGAAGACACTTGGCACGTGCTGATTCAACAACCATTCAGAATTTCTCCTGTTGGTCTGATCTTTTATCTTAATCTTATGTTGTCAATTGTTGTTCTTTATTTCATTTCTACATTCTTTTTGTTGAAATCAATCCAGAGGTCCTGGTTTCCAACAATCTTCTTCTCATATATCAAGTGTAATATGTACTTAATAATATACAAATTGGTTTGAGGAGAGATAGAAAATGTAAAAAACCATAGACAGAGAGGGAAAGAGCCTGTGAAGGTTGATTCAATCACATGAAACAGTGGTAAGGTGTACATGGACATAGAGATTATCCCATACAGGGAGAGGATGAACCTTGTAGAAGGAGGTAGAGGCTTGCAAGGTATGCAGAGGTAGTATCCAGTGGAAGGTACAGGAGTAGGTGAAGTTGAGTTTTTACTGATATCAAAGTTGATGAATGATTGGATTGTTTTAGTTGAAGGAGTTTGAGAACTGTGGTTATGAAACTTTGCAGATAAAAAGCATGAATGAGAGTATTAGTGTGCATTTGGATAGACAGGGGGCTATGTTTTCTTGATGAGTAATTTACCTGGATTTCTAGGTGTGAAAAGTCATTCTTATTATATAATTTGCATTTCTTCTCATTAATCATATCAGTATTACCTTCAACTCCCTTGTGTATTTCTTTTTTTCATTAGACATCCTCATACTCATCTGGTACTTAGCTTTAACCTTGTTTTAAAAAAATTTATATACTACATTTCCTGCAATATTCTTATGCTCCTCATTAATTTGAAATAGAGAAGGACTTCCTCATGTTTTATCTCACCAAAAAAATTGGTTAAATATTAATTCAAAAACATGGAGAACTTTGCTGTATAAATTTTCCTCAGTTATTTGATTTCATACATTCATGCATTTTCTATGTAAAAGGCTTACATTAGGGCCTATTAGAGATAACAAAACCCACAATTTTTCAATGGCGGCTTTCAAACCAAATGTTCCCTTTCAAAGCCGCAATTAAAAACAAAAAAAACACTTATTTCACATCAGAGGTGTCAGATTTACCTGAAAATAAATGTGTTTTCTCAGATAAAGTATTTCAAGGCTTTCACCACCTCAACCACACGTCAGTCCATTTCATAAACCCCCATTTTCCAACCTCACCTCCTTCTACCTCCAAAATAATTGAAAAAATTGCACCTCAAACCTCATCAGAAAATCTGATTCATCACTCTCATCACTTTATTGCTCTCAACACTTCATCAATCTCATCACTTGATCACTCTCATCACTTGATTTCTCTGGTTACTTGATCACACTCATCAATTTATTGCTCTCATATCTTCATTTTTATCCTCATTTCTTCATCTCCCATCCCACCATTTCTCCCCTCATCACTTCATCAGTCTTATCTTTTAATTTCTCTTACTCTTTCCAAATGGCCCCTCAGAAAATCTTCCCCCCCAATTTTAAAAAAAAATCAAAAAAACAAAGGAAACATTGCAAAGGAGCTCTACAACAAAAATTCCTTGCCCATCAGCCTCCAAAGGCTCAAGTCAGCTCAAGAGAGCTGATCACATCATCCTGGTAAACTGGCTCAAAATTCCCTCCAACTATGATGCTTGCTTTAGATCCAAAAACAAAAAACTATTTGGCAAACCTCCATCCTCTAAGGCTAATGGTTGCCTCCTGATGGCCAATGAAATGAAGAATAAAAAAAAAGGTAGGCTGGATCTTTCAGCAAAACATATGAGGGAGCAATTCAAGAATTATCAAGCAAAGTACAAAAAGGCCACTAAATTTCAATCTCCACTGGCTTTGGTATCACGCAATCCAATAAAGCCAAGGGAATTGACTTGGTGGTAGATAATTTGTACTTGATTTGTCCTTTTTATATTAAAATTAGTACATTTACCCAAATTTTGGGGGGCATGGCATTTTTCCAGTGCAGTATGGGCTTTTCCCGGTGCAGTATTGAATTTTCCTGGTGTCAATGCAAGAGGTGCATAAAAAATTTGGGCAATGAATACAAACCCAAGTAAATGAATGCCAGGTGAGGTGTGGGAAATTCTCAATCTTTTTATAGAGTTAGTTGGATGAAATGTTTGGAAAGATGGCCAACATCACCCCTTTAGCTGCTTTCAACACCCAAAAATCTGATTCAGGCAATTCTGAGGACTTTGCTGTGGATTCTCAGCCTAGCAATAATGATCCTGATGAAACCTTTGAGTTTCCTCAATCTGAAGCCAAGGTGGATATTCCAAAAAAATCAGCTCCAATGATGTCTACATCTGCATTGATCAATGATTCAAACCCTTCCTTGAACCTCTCACTTAATTATTTGGTTTTCTCTCTTCATGGGGTAGAAGAACTAAAAAATCTTGCCAATGAGGAGCAATTTATTCCACTATCTTCATTAAAATTAACATCTGTTCAAGTAAGGAAGCAATTTCTTGTCTTTTCTGACCAGTTAATCCTGAATGATTTAGATTGTAAAAAAACAGGCTCACCCTTTTCTGAATGGGAAAAAAATCAAGCCAATGGGCCCCCCACATCAACTTCAATTGATAGTGATGACTTTAAGACAAAAAACTCCTCTTACAAGGTAAATCAAAAGGCCTCTGATTCAATAAACATCAAACCAAAAAGTAGTCAAAAGAGGAGGAGAAATTCCAATTTTTTGGGCTTTGAAGATATCATGGAGAATCAAGATTCAAGTATTTGCATTGATTAAATCTTCTCCCTTTCAAAATCAAGCCCAATGCTATTCCCCTCCAAAAATAAGTGAAATCAACAATTGAATCAGAAAAACTTGAATTTGAAAAGGAAAATTGGGATCATCAACTGGTTATTGATTTTAAAAAGCAGAAAGCCAAGAGTTTGGATCATCAAAAAAAATTGGATGCTGAGGGGAAATTGAAACAGGCTGAGAGGGAGCTTCAGAAAGAGTAAAAGGAGAAGTATCAACCAGAAGCAAAACTGGAAAAGGAGAGGGAAAAACTGGCAATGGGAAAAAAAGGATAGGTTATTGGTAGCCATGGCATTTATTGGTAGCACAAGAATGGTTGAGGAAATAAATCAGATGACTCAATTGTTGGGTTTGTAAAATAATTACCTTGATAAAAATTTTAAAAATAAAAACAAAAAAAGATTTCAGATTAAAAAAATATTTGAGAATATTTTTAACACCACCAATGAACAAATATTTTTTTATTTTTTTCCTAGAGTATATTTTGCCACTGTTCTAGTCCCTGTAAGTGTTCCAAGTGGTTTTGTCAATTTGCATTGACAGGGACATTCTGGTATTGTTGGCAGTGTCCACAGCAGGCAAAGTAAAGTGCTTGTACTTATTTGCTTCCCAAACCATTCAAATAATTTTTTTTTGTTTGAAGTCAATCCCAAACCCTAAGTCAGGAAACCATTCTGGCTAATTTTCAGAAAATTAGGCCTAAATGTGGAGAGAATTTTTCTGAATTAGGGTTGAGGAAAGCATACCCTTGAGGGGACAATTGAATAGCGAATTTCATCAAATATCATCCAAAAAAACTCAGAAGGGTGCATAAATCTTTTCCATCATATTTCCCACATTTTTCCACCCCAAGATCTTGAGGGACCAACAGTGGGGAAGCATTTTTTTTGATTGATGAAGGGAAGTGGTCACAAAGTTGATGTCCTTCTTATCTTGCTTGGAGAGTTTATTCAAAGGGAAAAATTTGATTATTGCAAACAGAGACTCATGATTTGATTGATCAAGAACAATTACTTTTCCAGAGGTGAAGAAATGGAACTGTTTGATCTTCAGTTTGGCCTGTTCAAACTCTTCAGGGGAGGGTTTTTGACTGTTCTTTTTTTTTTTTTTTGGAAAAAATTGTGCAATACACATCCAAAGGTTGTAGCTTTTGCGCAGAACACACAAACTTTTAATTAATCCTTTCCTTGGCTACTTCCAATGAGATTTCAGAATACCTCATTTGAGCTCTCCTTTTCTGGCAACCCCTTTTCTTCCCATCTCTCTGTATGTTTGTCAAACCATCTCCTCCCATATTGTTCCCTCCCAACCAAATACTTTGATTTGTGTGAGGGCCAAGAAGGGATTCAATTTATTGTATAAAATTTTGAGGGTGGTGGGAGAAGAATTGGAAGTACATAAAAAGGGGTCAAACATTGAAAAAAAAAGACATGGTCAGTCATGTGACAATTGTTGGTGAAACAGGATTGGTTGAAAAAAAAACCTGGCATTGATCCTATGGAAAAGAAAATACTAAAACTCCCCCAAAAAAAGAAAAAATAAAATGGAATTAGTTACCCATGCAATACCTTAAACATTTCAAACCAAAAAATATATATATATAAAGGATGAATTACTTGAAACCAAAATCAACCACTAAAGAACCCCCCCCCCACAAAAAAAATGCACTCATGCAAAGGAGGAGGAGTAGGGGGAGCACAAGGTCAAAAAAAAGCCCTTTCTTGCTTGCTTGAAAATTTATTGATTGATTTATCAAACCACAAGAAATTGATTGATTGATTGATCAAACCGCCAGAAATTGATTGATCAATTGGTTGAACTGCAAGCAAAGATTTGTTTTCTTTCCAATTGAGTAACAATGAGTAGGAGGAGGAAGGTGACTCACCAAAAGTTGGCTGGAGCTGGGGGAATCGGAAGGGAGAGGTAAGGAAGGGGATAAGCAAGTAGAACCAAGTTAGAGTGGGGTGAATGAGGGGAGGGGGACTCACTGCAGAGGCTTGATGGTGGTTGGGTGGGAGGTGGAGTTGGGAGGTGGTTATGCTGTTGGTGAGGTTGGTGAGGTGAAGCTTGTGGTGAATTGCTGAGGATTGGAAGGTGGTGGTAGTGAGTGAGGTGGTTTGGTGAGGAGGAGGAAGGAGTGGACCAGTGAGTGAGTGGTGTGAGATGCATGGGTTGTAGCAGTGAGGTGGAGGGAAGAGGTGGGCTGTTTGGTGAGCAATGAGGTTGAGGTTGAGGTTTTTTTTGTTTTTGTCTAAGTCTACCAAGAAAAAACAATAATGATAAAAGGAACACAAGTCAGCCTAGGATTCTTGGTTGAAAAAATAAAACAAAAAAATTACTGTGATGTGATTTTTTACCCATTTCAAAACCAAATTTTACATGTCAAAGTCAGCAAGTTTGAGGGGTAGAATCTCCTCTATCATGGAAGAAGATGAGGGAAAAGATGAGACAGGGATGACTTGAGGAGTATCAGGAATATTGTCTTCGAATATTTTGTCCCATTGATCTTTTATTTCAGCCAAAAGCCTGTGAAGAATTACTCAACTGATAATCCCGTTAATAAGGAACTTCATTTCTTTGGTATTATGGACCTTGTTTCACATTTCCCTTAAGCTGGCCCATCTTCCTTTCAAAACTCCTATTGCATGTTCAATCCAAAAATTTGATTAAGCAAGATGATTGTTAAAATTTGTTTTTGGTAAATCATTGGAAGAAAAAATCCAATAAGCTGGAACAAGATATTTCCCACTAGCATAAGCTGAATAGGCCAGAATTTCTGAATCTTGTTCAAAGTAGTTCTCTGGTTGTTGGGAAATCCACTTACTGTTGAAAACATATGAATCATGATAAGAACCTGGAAGCTCAGCATGGAGGGATATGAACTTCTTTTTTTTTATTGCAAACAAGCTGTAGTTCCACCATGTATCTAAAAAAACTAATAAAACATATTTGGTCAGTTTGTTATCAAAGGTGTTATCAAAGTGTTTGGAAAAGAAACAAATTGATTGAATTTTTTTCCAATTGAGATAGTGGTTGCCATATAGCATGGTTTTTTTAATCAAGGGGATAGTGGTCCCATCAACAAAGCCAATGCAACTGGTGTACAGACTCCTTTGGGATTGGTTAAAGTTTAGCAAATAGCTTTCTGGCAGTCACTAGAGGGCGAATTTAGTACTACAACTATTTATAAGATTGAGGAATACTATGGGTTTTTTGAATTGCCTGCCCCTCTAAGTACTATAGTAGTCTCACAACAATAAAAGAAAAGAGATTGGTGGCTGATTTTCAGATAGAGTTGCTACTATAGTAGTCTCTATCAGACCTAGGATCAATATATTAAAGCTTTGTAAGGAAGAAATGGTGGAAAAGATAGGTTACTTGGAGGAATGAAGCTGAGTAAGTGAAGAATCCTTTATCTAGTCTTATCATATATATATTTTTATTTATTTCATTGATTATTTATTGATACTGCTTAAATGATACAGGTGATGATTGAATAAAGGTTGAAATGGTTGAGCCTATAGCTGATAACTGATGGTGATGGAGGTGGATGATGATAGCATGGATGGTTGGTGATGACAGTATGGATGGGTGATGGTGATGGTATGGGAAAAGGGTGGATGAATGATGATTGATAATGGTCAAGGTAGGTGATAATTATGATGATGATGATGGATGATGGATGATGATGATGATGGATGATGATGGTATTGATGGTGTTGATTATGGATGGTGATGATGATGGTGATGGTCAAGGTAGGTGGTAATGGTTGGTGATAATCAAGTTATGGGGACATGGTGGTGATGTTCAAATTTATGGGGTATTGGGTAAATAATGTTGGTGATGAGTGATGGCCAAAAGTATGGGTTATTGGGTTGGTTCATGGTCAAAGTTATGGGGTAATGATGATGGATGGTCAAGGGTAATGGTGGTGGTTTATGGTTGATGGTGATGATTTATGATGATGATGATGGTGATGGTGATGTTGATGGTATGGGATAAGGGATTGGTGATGTTCACAGTATGGTTTATGGGATAATGGGTTGAGTATGGTAAAAGTATGGGAGAAGGATGCCTAGGAGGCATGGTGATTCCTGGAGGGGAGGATGGGGGCACTGATGGAACCTGGATGGGGGAGAGAGGCCCTCTATTTATAGAAAATCCTGCCCTCAGGGCTGCCCCTGAGGGTCTCCCTAGTACAGTGAATACAGTTCATGAGGAATTTTGGATTTTTGGAGAAGGAGGCTGTGCAGGATCTACATGAATGTACACCCTTGCATGCATTGCTGTGCTGCATTGATACAGGTGACCCCTGCATAGATTACTTCTGTATAGTGGTGATTGATCATTTGATTGGTCCTTCATGCAGTTCCTTGCATACATTTCTTCTGTATAAAACTGTTTTTTTTGGTACTGCATGCAGTGCCTTGCATGTATTGCTTCTGTATAAAGCTGTTTTTTTGGTGCTGCATGCAGGTTCTTGCATATATTAATTATGTATACTGCTCCAGGTTTTGCTTGGTACTGCATGCAGGGTCTTGCATATATTAATTATGTATAATGTTGCAGTTTTATTTGGTGATGTATGGCTGTACTGTATGGGGTATGTAACTGAAGGCATCCAGGATATGTCCATGACCTTTCACTGATCTGTGACACCTGGTAGGGGTATAGGTAGGCCAGATTTGATTTGAGCTGTATCTTCTAAACCATGAGAAAAAGGGGGGGTACTTTGGCTGAGTGACTAGGGGTTATTTTTGGTTTAGAATCCATTTTTCAGGTCTTTTTGAGAATTGGAGCTTTCCTTAAACTAGAAAAGTGATCCTGATTGCTATATACTAGAAAAGTGAGTCTGATTGCTATAGGTTAGGTTTTGGAGCACCAAACTGGGAAAGCCTTCAGTATCCATTACTTGAGATGTCTCCTTTCTTTCTTCTTTGGTTGGCCAAAAAAGGAATGAGAAACAGAAAGATAGGATAGAAATCATGACTCTTTTGGTGTACAAGTCCATGGTCCCATAACTTACTGAGAATAGTTTTCTAATTGACAAATTGCTGCTCCATTTCCATTTGATCCCAATCTACAAAGAGCAATAGCCAGTAGGATATCTGGATTTCATTAAAGATTTGAATAATTGTTCTGGAAGATGTGGTGGTCTTCCATCATCTCCAAAAGTTTCATGAATGAAGGCAAAAAAGTTGTGAATAGTTGCTGGAAGCTTAATTTGGGGAGGAGATGAAGCTTTGGCCTTTCATAAATAGGGTTGTGGAGAGTCTGTCTTATAGGAACCAAGTATTTCTTTTCCAATAGTGAATTCAAAGCTAACCAAGTTGATTCCAAATCAGATTCTGAATCAGATTCAAATAATAAAAAAATTTCAGTCAGATTTTTTGTGTTTTCAACTTGCTTCCAGGAAGTTTGATTGGACATGTTGAGAAAGATGGTGATGTGATTTGGGGTGATAATATGATGATGGGATGTGTGTGAAGCAAGGGAGATGCAATTTGATGGAGATGTGAAGCAAAAGAGATGAGATGTGTGTGAAGGGATGGAGATGGGATTGGTGTGGATTAGCCAATGTGGAGGTGTGGATGGGTGTTTTGCATGCAATGAATGGTGGATGTATGGTGATGCATATATGGCAGATTTGATGTTTGATCTCTGCCATTCCCATGAAAAACACCATTTCAAAATACACAAGTTAGGGGGTTTGTGTATTTCAGAAAAATGACAGCTTTGGTCAAAAGAATGGTGGGTTTCTAATGGCGGTTCTGCTAACTCTGATAATCCCTATTGAATTTTTTTTCCTGAGTTATTTTGAGAAAAGTTTCCCATTCCAATTCCTGATTGTAATTTTATCCTCTGTGAATATATTCCAATTTTTTTTTGAATTATTTGAAATCATTCAAAAATACTTTTACAGTTTGTATTCATATTTTCAGCTAAAATGGTAAAGTAGAATCTATGAATTTATTGTGAAATATTTCCTAAATTTGTTCTTGAAAATTCAAATCATATACCACATGAGGTATCACAGATATCTTAATAATTTTTCTATAATTGCTTTTCTGTCCAACCAACAAACAGCAGAAATTGATATCTCAGGTTTTAGATGGAAATATTTTCATTTTTCATTGTATCTGGTGATATAGCACAATTATTTCATTCATTAATTAAGAATTTATGGAAAAGATATATCAATTGGAAGAAAATCAAATCCATCATCTTATTCAGCAATCTGGCTTATGAGAATCCAAAACAAAACACCTTTCTAAACTAGATTCCTTGTTTCAGATCAACCTGTTTGTGATAAAAAATGTTCACTGTGATCCATGCCATTCCAATTGCTTAATATCATCATTTATATGTTTTGAATCAGACATTTAATGTGAAGGACCCTAAAAAATGATTTTGAAATATCAATAACTCCTGGAAAGCTCAGTTTATTCCAGTGGGAAATATTTATCTCTATCACAAAAATTTTTTCTCCTGATTATCAATGTAAAAAAAATATTTGGAATATACTCTAGAACACTCAAGAGATTTTATTGAAACATATAGGAGTTCTGAAAGGAAAATGGGCCAGCTTTATATAAATTCAGAGAAAGATCCAAATTTTAAAAAAAAATTAAAGATATCCATTGACTGTCTCATCTGTTGTATTATCATTTGTAATATTTTGGAAGTAAAATACAATTAAATATTTTTTATTTTACCCCCAAAATTCTGGTTTCATCTCAACCTTAATCCCTTGCTATGCAGGAGAGAATTTTACCTGAAACTGAAGCTTATTTTGATTAATGATTTTTTATTTTCAAGATTTTGCAAAGGGCAGGGCTGAATTAATGCCTTAAAAATTACTCAATCTGCACATTTTTCAAAATTGAAATCAAGAAAAATTTCAATTTATTCATCTTTCTTGACCAAAAACACACCATTTTTTCTAAAAAAAAAAACAAATGTATGGACATAGAAATTTTTTTGCTATATTTAAACCTTTTGGCAGGCTTTTCCACCCCAGTAAATTTTTAAAACATTGAAATATTTTCCCAATTCAAAAAAAAAAAATAATGAATATAAATCATTAAGGATTGAGAAGAGTTTAAGTTTTAAAGGATTTTCAGTGGTGATAGAGATCATTTTTGTGGTTTTATTGGGATATTGGCACAAATTGTAAGGTTTTCACACTTTCCTAGGGTGGGTAAACCTTCTCTCTGAGGATTTTCTGTGATGTGAGCACACCTTTTGAAGATTTACAGGGACCAACGTCCTTTAGAGGACATTTTTGGCTGGAGGAGGCCTTTAAGCTCTAATCCCATCATTTTTGTGCTAAAAGAAGATCTCAGTACCCCACGCAGGGTGGTTTTAGGTGAAATTAGTTGTAAAATCTAAATAGGGACATCAATGGAGTGATAAAATCAAAAGATATGATAAAAGAGCTAATATCTGAAAATGTAATTCTTGCAGTATAAGGAACATAAGAAAACTGATAAAAATGAAATTTATATACACCAAATGAAATATTTCTGCTGGGAAATAATTAAAATTAGACCAAACATAAGATAAAATACAAAAATTCTGGACATAATGGTTTTTGAAAAGTGAAAAAGACGGAACATATCCCAATTTTTGAAGGGTAATTTGAATTCTAAAATACATTTACAAAGTTGATAAATTAGAAATATAATAACCAAAATTTCATAAAATAGCTCCTTTGGGTAATTTGAATGTTTCTGATGGGATTTAAATATATTTTTTTCAACTAATCCATGTCAACTAATCCAATCCAATCACCACCTGCGTGCGCTCCTCCGGCTTGCTCACCTGTCACACTTCTGTCACTCTATCCAAGCTGAAACCTGGGAAATCACTCCTCAAAGGACTTCCAGGCGGTTTTTCAATCCCATTAACTCTTTCAACCACTGTAAAAACTTCCCCTGGCGGACAAGGGGCTGAAGGCACAGGCACTACTACTCATAGAGCATGAGGATGATTGGTTGATATTTCAATGAAGAAAATGAGAGGAGAACTACAAGTGATGAGAATATGGGAGGATGAAATGAAGAATTCCAGGAGGAGGTTGTTGAATCCTATAAGATTAAAACCAAGAAAGGACAAGGTGATATGAGTTAACTAGGCTGGGTGAAGGATGTCTTGTGCCGAGATGAAACCTATTGGCTGAGGTACTAACCATTAAGAAGTAGTATAATAATTCCTTTGGGGAAATTGTTCCAGGAGGGAAGGAGAGGCCAGTATATGTGAGAGCTGAGAAGGTGGCCTTGAGGGATAAGTGGATGGTAATTTAGGTTGAAGTTCCCATGGTATTACATGTTGACTGATTGGGATGGAGGCTGTAGTTTATTTATTGGCTGATGGGCCTGTCCAGGAAGGTTTGAAATTTACTGATCTGGAGTCCTGGGAGTATAGGCTGAACAGACAGTGGAGAGTATGTACTATGTATATACTAAGTGTAATATGTACAAACTCATATACCAATTGGGTTGAGGAGAGATAGAGGGTGCACCAAAAAATGGAGAGAGGGAGAGATCCTGAGAAGGGTAACTGAATCACATGAAACAATGGTAAGGTGTACATGGACATACAGATTATACCATACAGTGAGAGGGTGAACCTGGTAGAAGAGGATGGAGACTGCAAGGTATGCAGGAGTACTATAAAGTGGAAGTTACAGGAGTAATGCAAGTTGGGTTTGATATGAGGGTGAAGCTGATGAAGAGGTAGGATGATTTTAGTTGAAGGAGTTTCAGAAATATGGTTATGAAAGTACCCCCCCTGAAAGGTCATGGGCAGCTCCTGATACCAAGAAAGGTATGTGCTGGAGGTGAAGGTTGATTTCTGTTTTACTTTATGATTGGAAGCTGGGAGGCTTGGAACCAAGTTTGAATAGCTTGAAGCAGGTGACTCATTGCACACGTTTTGGAGCTTGAAATCTGAGACTAGGATGGGAGTTCAAAAGTTTGAAGTTGCAGATTTGAAGTAGGAAGTTTGAATTTTGAAGCATGAAGCTTGAACTTTGAAGTTTGGGGTTTGAGGTTCAACTTTGAAGTTTGATGTTTGAATTTTGACAAGTTTGAATTTTGAAGATTTATAGTTTTAAAGTTTTAAGTTCATCAACTTTGAAGTTCAAAGTTTTAAAATTTCAGCATTTTAATTGTGAAAAGTTTGACTTTCAAATTTTGACAAGTTCAACATTAAAGGTTGGAGAAGTTTGAATTTTGAATTTTCACAAGTTTGAAATTTGAAGTTTGAAAAGTTTGAAATTTGAAGTTTATTGTTCACTGAAGAGGCACTGAGAGGGGTTCTTCTTTGAAATAGGGTGATGATGAGAGTAATCCAGGAGAGCTTGGAGGAGGGACATGTAATTGGAGGAAGGTGAAGAAAATGAAGGACATAAAGGAAAGGGATTCAAGAAGGAAGAATAAAGAAATAGGAGAGTGAGTCATGGGGGTGACCAATATTGGTGTGGAAGGTAAGAGAAAAGGTAAAGAGGAGGATCTGGAAGATGATTGAAGAGGTTGAAAGTATTTGAGCTGAATGCTCATTGGAAGATTCTGGTGTATTGGAGACTGGTTTGAAGTGCTGATTGTGATGAAGATCCAGAAGTGAAGTTGGAGGCTTTTCAGGAATGTTTGGACTGGATGATTCAAGCTAGTCAGTGGTTTAATTTGGCTTTGTTTGAGGATTGATGGGTTTGAAGGGAGAAGGAAAATAAGTGATGGAAAAGGATGTGATAGGTGAACTGAAGGATATTTTGATTTGGAAGTATTTTCTGACATGATATTTAGGATGGGAAATAATATTTGGAAGGCGTAGGATAGGAAGGAAAATATTTTATTTATTATTTATATTTTTTATTTTATTTTTTGATTTGATTTTGAAATCAATTGATTGGAAGAAGTTCAGTATTTAAGATGATGGATTATCTTTATGGATTTTATTTTTCTGGAAGATGAATGGGTCAAGTTGTGATTGGGAAGTGATGGTGATTGGAATTGGGATTGGGAAAAGGATCATAGGATGAATTGTGTTTGGAATGATGGATGGAATTGAATCAATGGAGAAGGAAAATCCAGTAGTTTTGAAGTTCAATGTTGGTTCCCAGAAGTTATTAGGTTAGATTAAGGATGGATGAATGGATGAGTTGATCAGGTTTTTGGATTTGGAATCATGAGTACCTAATTATTCCAAAATAAGAAAATTTTACCAACCAACACTCAAAGAGCTATGTTGGAAGGTCTTTCAGTAGTGATTTTCTTTTCGGATAGTAATGCTTAATTCCCAGGATTTATAAATTTTTGAATTCAGCTTCTATTAAGGTCAGCATAGTTAATATAATTAGCAATAGGCTTTTTTAAAATTGATCAAAGGATTTTGATTAATTGAAGGAGTATTTCTAGCTATAGTTGTTCAGCATGTTGGTTATACCCACTTTAACCATGAACAGGAGTAAGGAAATGTAGGAATCTATAGAATATTTAGTCACTTCCTCCCCTTTCTTCAATCTTCTAATAATATCTTGGATTAACTTTTCACCTTATTTATTGGAGGTCAGTTCACTTAGCTGTGCTTCAAGAATTTTCAAAGAGAGGTAAAAAATTTCAGAAGTTTCAGATTCATTAGGATTATTTTCAGAATAAGCTATCCCCATCTGTAAACATGGTGTCCAAACGTGACAGGAGGCTGGGTGAATTCAAGGAAGAAATTTCAAGGACGGTAAGTTAGTTGAAACAAGAGAGAGGCCCATATAATACACTTGTCTTCTGGTGAGAGATTTGTAAGAAATGGAAATAATTTTAAGGAGAAAGATCAGTTAGTAAATCAAAAAGCCTGTGATGCTTGAGGGGTAAGCACCCTGAGATCAATTTTGGTGAGGATGGTGAACCTAAAAAGACAGTCAGTGAAAGTCATTGGAGGAATTGGGTGAAGGTTATCCTTTGTAACAGCATCAGGTTTTAAAAAATTAACATATGATTGCAAAACACCATCCTTATTCTTGAAAGGAAAGAAAAGGTGCTCCATTGCTTGAAGTGCTGGGGCTGGACGAAAAATTTCTGTACATTCTCTGCTATTTGTGCTTGTAGGGTTGAATTTTTATTTTGAGGTAGTGAATAGACAAGCCCAACTGGAGTTATGAGGCCTTCCAGTCCAATATGGTGGTTGTAAGTGTGGTTTAAAGAGAGTTGGTCTGCTCTAACCTGGAATAAGATAATCTAGGAATGAATTGCAATCAGCAGTAACTTCCTTTAAAACATTTTCTGATTCTTAAGGGACTTCATCAGTAACAAATAGAAACATCAGAAGAAGTAACCAATTGCATAGCTATACAAGGATGAATACAATATATCTTCCTCCTGTGAAAACAAAAGAATCAGTGAATATCCAAGCAAGTGGAAAGACTGTTGAACATCAAATGGAATTGGATTTTGTGTTGGGGAAACTTTAAAAAGGTTCTGAAGTGAGGGAGAATGCTTTGGACTGCAGTTCCAAAGGCAGAGTTGAGGGAATGACAGCTGTAGGCAGTGTTGCCAGGTTGATTTCAACAGGAGTGGAGGAAAGGCCAGTGGTTAGTTGATGTCTTGAGGTGATCAGCCCCATCTTCAAAGTTGCCTCTGGATTCAAGTGATGAAGAGAGTCACTTCCCAGGGTGATTTATTCAGGGAGTGGTGCATTGACTTGAAATATTTCCCATTCAAGGCTAGGAAGAGAAGGGGTGAAAACATTTGGTAAGTTTATTCACTGAGCTTAAATCAAAAAGATGAGTATGTTTTCCCAGAGGAGAGTGCTTCAAGGAATGGATACTTTGAACCATGGAACTAACCATTAAAGATTGAGTTACGCCTGAATCAAAAAAAAATATAGGTAAGCCTTGAAGGAAGAAGAAGAGAAGGGGTGAGCCTAATATTGGTTTGGCTTTGGGATAGCACTGGAATTTTCTGGAGTAGGAAAAGAAGAAGTTGAGTTCACAGGTTTTTCTCTACAGTTCTCTGTCTTTCTTTTACCACCACAATATAAGCATAAGCCTTCCCTCTCCCTTCTTTCATTTTAAACTTCCTTGAGTTTTCCATCTGGACCTAGGTCCAAAGAGGGCCTGTTAAATGACATAGTTGAAGTTGACTTTTCTGGGGACTGGTCATTCTCCCTACCCTCACCATTACCCTTTTTGTGCTGATTAGAGGTAGGTTGAGATTGAGATGAACTGTGGTTTTGAGAATTATTTAGAGTAGAATATTCTTATTTTACCTCTTCGTGATAACTTGTATCATAGTACAAAACTACATACATAAGATCCTGGAGAGTTTCTTGAGAGCCATTGTAACCTGCTAGTTGGTACAGAAGGCGTGAAGGAAGTCTTTTTCAAAAATGGAAGTACAAGGCTCTATCCCCCCATCCATAGAATTTGGTCATAAGTGATCAAAATTCAGTGATGTGGGTTGAAGTATAGCCAGAGTCCTTCATCTTCAAGTTCACCAGTTCCTTTTCAGCCTTGAAGAATTCAAGTATTTTGCCAAAGAGGATGTAAAGTTTCTGTGTAAAGTGGGACCATGAGTTGAGTAGGAAAGAGGGCTGTTGGTGGAAAGGTGAGCCAGATGGGGTTGCATCCATTGATTTGAACTTGCAGAGAGGTAGGAAGATTCAAAGAGTACCTTCTTCCAGTCCACAATAAAGCTTCATTCATCATTTCCAAAAATTAGTTGACAAGATTGAAGGAATGGTTGGAGTTTGATAGGATTGTTGCCTTAAAACTTATCCAGAGCATTCATGGAAGGAGACTTGAAGGTGCCAGAGTGAGAAGTGCTGGTTGATGGGGGTTGAGAAAAATTTTCCAAAGCAGAATTCATGGTCTGGAGGTTGGCTAGGAGAGTTGGATCCACAGCAGATGTTGAAGGTTGAGGTTGGGTTGGAGGTTCAGGGGTTGCAGTAGAAGTTGAAGGTGGGAATACTTCTTGAGGTTCCATATTTGGTGAATTGAGCTTACTTAGGATCCTTTTGTCAAAGCCTGAGTCCTCCCTATCTTCCTTACGCTCATTTTCCAGAATAGGAATGATTCTTGGATCATAAGATGGAGAATCTAATCCAAAGCCTGCTTGGGTATATTGACCAATTACACAAGTAGTGATACAACTAACTGCAGGTGGGGAAGGAGAAAGGGAAGCTCTAGGAGGAGCTGGAGGAAGGGCACCAGTTTCCATGGAAGTGGAACTTGCTGGCATTGGAAGGTTGGAAGAGTTTCTCCCATGTCCAAAAGCTTGAGGAGTTGACTGGTCCTGATTGGAGATATTGAAAACAGAACCTCTGCCTCTTGCTGGTATGTTGAGAGGTGGGCTTTAAATGAATGATGGTTGTGCATGTTGGGCTGGCATGGTTCCCAAATATTCCAGAGAATATAAATGAACCAAAAGATATAACCATAGAAGTCTTGAAGAAGAACAGCCAATTTTCAATGAATAATTTCCCAGAAATTTCAAAGTAGGGGGGCCCCAAAAGGGCATTAATTGGGCATCAAAGGGGCATCAAAGGGGCATAAAAGTGGCATTGGAGGTCTTCAAAGGGATTTTTAATTTATTTGAACTGGCATAACAGAGGCTTCCAGGAAGCTTCAAAGAAGGAAGGAAAAGGCCTTGAAAAAGTTCAAAGAATGTTGAAGGCTTTTCAAAGGCCTCAAAGTTGTTTTGAAGGCGCATCAAAGGCATCAAATTTGTTTCAAAGATGTTTCTAAGATGTTGAAGAGATATCAGAGGCGTGTCAAGGGCTTCAAAGATCAGTCAAAGTCACTTCAAAGCAGTGTGAAATGCATGTTAAAGCAGTGTTGAAGCCAAGTTGAAGCATCAAAATAAGGTTGAAGCGTCACAGTGCGTCAAAGGGCACCAAAGGGCGTCAAAGGGAATCAAAGGAATGTTCAAAGAAAAATTGAAAAAGAAATCAAGGAATTTTTGAAAAAGAGGATTGGAGATGTGGAAGAAGAGTAAATTTGAGAGATTGGCCAATGAGGAGTGGATAAGGGGGAGGATAGTTTCTGCAGGGGTAGCCGCAACTTGTTTAACACTCCTTTGGGAGCTTGAGAGGCCACAAGATTTTTTGCTCAATCACACACTGGTTCACAACATGCTCTGAAAGAATTATCCAAGGTTGTGGATGGGATGGAATGGATTGGAGTTGGTTGAAGGTGATGATTGGAAGAGGAAGAGAGTGGTTGGTGATTGAGGGGAAAGAATTAGTTTGATGTCACAACTGTCCCTGACATGCAAGGGGCTGAAGGCACAGGCACTACTCCTCTTAGAACTCAAGGATTATTGGTTGATACTGCAATGAGGAAGATGAGAGGAGGAGTAAAAGAAATGATAATATTGAAGGATGGAATGAAGAAGTACAGGAGGAGGTTCTTAAAAAAGGGTTTTTTGAATCCAATAACAGTAACACCAGGAAGGGAAAAGTTTATATGACTTAATAATGCTGGGTGAATGATTTCTTGTGCTGAGATGATACCTACTGGCTGAGGGACTAACCAGTAAGAAGTAGCACACTAATTTCTTTGGGGAATCAGTCCAGGAGGGAAGAAGAGGATGTGAGAGCTGAGAAGGAGGCCTTGAGGGATGAGTGGATGGTGATGCAGGTTGGAGTTCCCATTGTATTACATGTTGACTGATTGGGCTGGAGGCTGTAGTTTACTTATTGGCTGATTGGCCTTTCCAGGAAGGTTTGAAATTTACTGATCTGGAGTCCTGGGAGTATGGGCTGAACAGACAGTTGAGAGTATGTACTATGTGTATACTAAGTGTAATATGTACAAACTCATATACAAATTGGTGTGAGGAGAGATAGAGGGTGCACCAAAAAATGGAGAGAGGGAGAGATCCTGAGAAGGGTAACTGAATGACATAAAACAATGTTAAGGTGTACATGGACATATAGATTATACCATACAGGGAGAGGGTGAACCTGGTAGAAGAGGATGGAGAATGCAAGGTATGCAGGAGTACTATCCAGCAGAAGGTACAGGAGTAAGTGAATTTGGGTTTGATATGAGGGTGAAGCTGATGAAGAGGTTGGATGATTTTAGTTGAAGGAGTTTCAGAAAAATGGTTATGAAAACCACTCAACACTCAAATTTTCAACAATTCTGTTTCCTCTATCCCTTCCCTTCTTTTCTTCACTAGTATCTTTTCTTTTTCTTCTCTTTCTTCTTAACATTTTGACGTTTCACAACCCAACTTTTCCAATTGTCTTGCATATCTACCCTTGTGTCTTCATGCCTGGTAAGATTTCCTCAAAACTTCTAATATTTTTCATAGAAAATCTGTCAATAATCTTAACTGCTCATCCTTCCTCAGTCTTTTCCCTGCCTCCTTGTCTTGCCTAATCCCTCCAAGACTTTTGAATATATCAATTAATTCAAGCCAAATTTGTCTCATTAAAAACAGTTAAAGGACAAACTGAAAAACTACCTAACACAGGACTATGGAGAGATCTGGCTAAATGGATGTATTTTTTCCAAATCATGCTTAAAGCTTCTCTTGAGGCAATCCGCAATCTGATGTAAAAGAACTGCACCATATGGAAGGACAAAATAACCATTCTCCTTGAACTAAAGGTTGTCAAATAGATCATGGAAGACACTACGAAGATACCAAATCCTGCAGAAAACCTAGATACTTGAGTCATAATTCTCTCCATAATTGATTCAGTCACTCACACTAAAATTGTAAACCAACATAAAATCAACTTGGCTAAATTACTTTGGAAAAAAATAAAAGAAAAATGTGCATCCTCCCAAACAGCCAATCAAGCACAAGTGTTCAAAAATTTTCTTTATCAAAAAATCAAACAAGAAGCCATCAATTCCTTCATCACAAAAACCAATATATCTCTCAAAAAGATGTCTAACATTGGCATCAAACTCCCAAATGACATTTTTGAATAACTAATACTCTTCAATTTTACCTTGTTGCTTCAACCACTTTGGCAGGAAATCATGCACTCAGACAAGCACTTCACAGTGGATCTTTTCTTCAATTGTCTCAAACAGCTTACAAAAAAAAAATTCAAATTCACCTAGTCCTCTTTTTGAGAAACTGCCCTTGTTACCAACAAACGCAAAGCTCCAATCCCAAAGGAAAAGTGCTTCAGACATGGTAACTATAATCCAAAATCAACCGACCACACCGAGGAGAAGTTTTGGCACAAACAAAAACAATTAGAACCAAAATGGTGGAGGGAATCCCAAGAAAAATGGATAGTTCAAAAGAACTCAAAAGTCAAAGAGGTTGCTCACTATAATGCACTCCTCACTACCTGGAATGAAAAGGTGAAAGCCAATAACCAAATCATCTTAGATTCTGGAGCGTCCTGTCACATTGTAAACTCAAGAGAATACTTCTCTACCCTGGAACAATGCTTTGGGAAACACATCAGTATGGGGAAGGATGGAGCTGACTTACCTATCAATGGAAAAGGCAAAGTTAGCCTTAGCTGGAAGAACTCTCAAATAAATCTTTCCAACTGACTCTTTTTAGCAGACCTAGTCATCATTTTAATCAGCCTTAGAGAGCTCTTAACACAAAAGAATTGCTTGTTTGAGGCCAATGGAAACTCATTGGAAATTATTCGCAACAATGAATTTGCTTTTGGAGGATATATATGAGACAATGCCTTCATTCTTAACCTACGGAATTTAGTAGGAAAGAACTCCAGGATCAGCTACCTCACTAGAAAATTCATTGATAACAAAAAGCCACACTACTTAAATAAATCTCTGGCTTACAACAGCCCCTTTTGTCTAAAGATCAACATTCCTCAAATTTGAAACTCTGTGATTTCCAATTCTCAGTGCACCAACTGCATCTTATCCAAAATCACCAAGGTCCCCTTCAACAAGAGGTCTACTCCAGCCTCCAAATAATTCAAAATGCTCCAAATTGAGCTCATGGTACCAATTAACCCTGATTCTCACAATAGTATGAAGTACATTATGACCATCATTGACAACCTTTCTGTATATCTCTCAGACATACCATTCCACTCCAAATCTGATGCCTCCATCCAACTCAAATCCATTCTTAAAAAAATAAAAAAAAGACCTTTTCCTTCCGCCATCTGTACCAATGGTGGTGTAAAATTCATATCTCACAAGTTATCAGTTTTCTTTCAGAAGAACTCAATTAAACATAAAATTACCAATCTGTTTCATCCTGAGAACAATGGAAAATTATAGACACCTAATTTTAAGATTGCAGAATCAGTTTCAACCATTCTTTGATCATTGAGACTCCATTTCAACCTATTTTCTGAAGTGACCAAGGCGGCTTGCCTGATGTTAAATCAAATTCTCAAATCCAGGAATCAACCCTCTCCCTACAAAGCCTTCACAAACAAGAAGCTTCCAATTGATTATTTCCACCTTCTAGGATCAAATTTAGTGTCATTAAACATGAAAGTTCCTCAAGGGGCAAAACTCAAGGATTGTGGTCTTGAAGGAACCCTAGCAGGTTTCAATCCTGATTTTCCTTATTATAAAATTCTTGACTCTAAAATCTTTATTATCTCTTCAAAGCACTTCAAAATAATTATTCCCACTCTTTTAACACTGAAGAAATCAAATCCAGTCTGAGTCCCTTGTTTGACCTCAATTTCAATAACCTCATTGGCAAGTTGCCTTTGTCTTTTGAGTTTAATCCCTCAAATCTCAGTCAAACCCCTGCATGCAAAGACCCTCAACCTGCAAGCCATAAATTTGAAAAAGACAGTTTGTCTGCTGAAAAGTTGGAATTGGAATACTCACAAGAAATTTCTAACAAACTCATTGCCACAAGACAACTGCAAGATCACTCCACACTCAAACCTTCCAATTGATTTGGATATCATCACTACTTTGTTGCAAAATCATATTAAAAAGAAAAATAATTTCAAGAAAGTGAGCAATGGGATTCATCCATCAATTTTGAACCTGATGGAATTGAAAAATGAATTTCTGGGAAGAATATGATGGTCCCAAACCAGCCAATCCCTTTAAAACCATGTGGGTCTACCAACTGAAGGACAATTGTCATGGAAAACATCTCATCTAAAAAATTCAAATTTGCATGCAAGGCTTCAATAAAATTTAGGGCCTCAACTACCCAGACACCTTTTTCCTACAGGAAAGGCCGGATCACTAAGAATTACACTCCTCTGTGGACTCTACTACTCTTTCCCTGTCTCTCAACTTGACATCAAGAGTGCATTTCTTCATGCGCTATTAAAATAGAAATTCATAATTAAAACCTCAAAGGGATAAAAAAGAAAATCAAAATATCTTTTTCTAAAGAATTTTTTATGTTGAGTTGTAATCCCTGTTGAAGGAAAAATACTGGTTATAACAAATTGATCTTATTTACAATTTAAGGATAAGATAATTTAGACCATTTTAGAAAAAAGAATCATCTCAATATTTTGATTAATAATAAAGTTATCAAAGATTAAGTGTCTGTGAAATATGTCACAGAAATTTCAACATAGCCTAGCAAACGGGGAACATCATACTAATGAAGAAAAGAAGAGATAGTATGAAATGTATAAATAAAACAATTAAAGGAAATTTTAGGTATTTAATTCTGAAATGTCCTATACAGATAAGAATAGCAAGGACTATCAGAGCAAATGAACATTTCAAGTTCATTTGCACCCTTGGTAAAACAAAGAAACCAAGCAGAAAAGCATGTTTCATTCCTTCCCTCTTAGCTTGTACATAGTCATATCGATGAGGGAGATCTTGTCTATAAAAGACCTCCTCTACCCAGTTGTATTTCCATCCATTGATTAACATTCATTCATATTCATCTAAACTCATCCATTTATCAAATCAATGAAAATATTATTAAACTTATCTACCAACTATCATTGCTATTGCCAATATTTTATATGGTCTTAAACAGGCACCCCTAAAATGGTTTTGTACCCTAACAGACTGGTCCACAAGTCACAGATTCCACAATGTAAAATTGGATTCCTGTCTTTACCTAAATCCTCAATTCAACTCTATCATTTTCTTTCACCTTGAAAATCTCATCCTGGTAGAATCTAGAAATAAGTTCCAAGAAAAATTTCTCCTCAGATTCCCTAACTCCACAGCGCAAAAAACAAAAACCTTCCTAGGAATGAAATAAACTAGACTCAATAACAAGATCTTCCTTTCACAACCAAAGCACATTGATCATGAATTAGAAGAACTAAAATTGAGAAATTTCAATCCTTCTTGGGTTCCCCTCATTCCAAAAATCAATCTCAAGGCTGCCACAGAGGAAGAACACAACAAATTCATTGCTCTTAACATTAACTACTATTCAGCTGTTTTTATGTTGAACTAAATTGCTTGCCTCACTTGCCCGGACATCATTTTTTTCTTTCTCCAGTCTGGCTCAATTTTCCTAATGTCCAGGAATAAACCACTGGCGGTAAGTGAAACAGTTCTGGAAATAAATGAATTCCACCAAAAATCTCTCCTTAGTACTAGAAGCAAACTCTACCTCAATTATAATTCAATGCTTCAGCAATTTCACCTGGAAGGACAATCTCAAAACCAGCCACTCAAAATGCAATCACCTCACTTTACTCTGCAGCTCTCTTGTGTCTTGGAGAAGCTACCTTCTAAGGAACATAACCCATTCAACCACTGAATCCAACCTGAATCCTCTGGTGGAATCTTATCTTGAGGCAATTTGGATGCAAGGTCTAATATCCAAAATGTGATCAAAAAAGGTGGAACCCACTTTGCATTTCATAGACAACAAAGAACTAGAAAATAAACCCAAAAAATTTAGATGCAACTCCAGGAATAAACAAATTGATATAAAAACAAAATCTATCCAACAAGTACTGTCACACTCCAAGTTTTGGGGTTATTGTCTTCATCACTTTTGCATATCCCTTTCCTCAGTACCATCTACCTCAGTCCACAAGTATGACACAAATAAAGAAAAACATCAATGGTTCATTCTTCTTAATACCTCTGAATTGCACAAGTGACCTTCAAATCTTGGAAAATTAGTCTATAATTGCAATCTTTGAAGTTAACTTTGATCTGGTTGACCATCCATTTGAGATTTTCTCTTCTACCCTTGGTTGTCTCAAACCCTTGTACTTTCATTCTTGGTCATAAACTAGTTTTTACCTACGCATATATAGCCACACCAACTGTATAGTTCCACCAATGGACTAGCTTCCTTCCCTAAATTATTACATAGATTCATTTGCATTGTCTTCAAATTTCATTCCTTCCATGTCTCACCCATTATGCTTATGTACTTGCACACTCTATTGTCTTGCACTTATGCTATCACCTTGGTTACAATTTTAAAGTTCATTTAATTTTCCCATTCTTTTTGTGTCATTCATTGCATCATTTCTCTCTAGCTGTAGAAAACTTTCCATAAGGTTGTATCTAGTCACCGCTTGATTACCTTATAGCGGCTATAACTTCTTCCTGAAGGTTGTTTCCTCATTTAGTTAATTTAATACATTATTGGAATTTCTAAGACAATTCATCACATTGGGCTTTGACTTTTTTTCTTTCCATTGGAACACATTCATTCATCTTGCTGTTTTTTCCACCATCAAACCATCTTCTTGCAAATTGAAGCAATCCTTGCTATCTTGAATTCTTCCTCACACTCAGCCCCTCCCATTTGTGCTCACAATCATCTAAAGATCTCCCTATAGTACGTGGGGTGGTTTTGTGAAAGTAAATTAAGTAACTAACTCATCTATTGTAGTTTTCCACCTATATTAGATTTTTTTTTCAATGTAATGTACTTGCTTAAATGCTAACACTTCCCTCACCCCTTATAATGATGATATCAATAGGGCAGGGAGATCCAGTGCTCTACTGGACAGAAAAACCTTAGATCTCATTCATTCTTATAAATCTCCTTTAGTTGAAACTCTTGACAACCCCCTTGCTCCTCAGAGTTTTTCCAGCGCCTTTGTGGATTCTCTTTAGAAACTCAAAGATTTCAAAAAATCCTCCAATGAAACCTTGACTTGTGGTAGTTCAAGGTTTTGCACAAATTCTCCCAAGTTGGAAGCTATGACCCTCATCTCTGTTTTGGTCCAGGAACTGAATAAAAATTTCTTGAAACCTAGAATGAGTGGTCCTAGTTTTTTCACTCTGGTAATGAAGCAGCCTGACCACTTTAGGGGTGAACATGCCCATAAGCTTAGATCCTATCTGCAGTGTTTTAAAATAATCTTCTCCAAAAATCCCAACAACTTTCCCTCCAAAAGACACAAGGTCATGTATGTTTCTTCCTTCCTAGGAGTTACAGACTTGCAGTGGTTCAAACCTTACCTCAAATTATTATCCAATATGAGCCCCACTTGTATTCTTGAAAATTGGAACAAGTTTGAGAAACAACTTACAAATTGTGAAATGCTAAATAAAAACTTAATGGCCTGGTAATGAAGGGGAATGTTAGTATTTATTTTTACATATTTCAATTTCAAATAATGAATTCTTTCATCCAATGTAACAAGGCAGAAATTTTATTTCATTTACAAAAGGGTTTACCTGCACACCTAATCAAACAGCTTGTATTTGGGGGACATCAGACAACCTCCCTTCAGCAGTTAATAGATTGGGTGATCAATTTTGATAATGGCTATCACATCAAGAATGGCTCTTGACAGAAAAACCATGGATTTTCAGCCTCAGAACCAATGTTGGATGACTCTTTGAAGCAAAACTCAAAGAATCCAAAGTACACCAAACCAAATCCAAATTTTGACTCCAAACCAAAAGGGAAGGCTTTTTCTCAAACTAAACATTTTCTGGATAAAGCAACTTGTATGCCCCAGAAAAAGGAATGTAAAAGGAGGTAAAGAGATGGATTATGTATTTATTGTGGAGGAAAGAATGATTTCAATGTTTGTGCAAAGCGGCTAGTGCATGAGGTGGCTAAGCTTAAAAAAAAGGTTCTTGTAGTTTTTATGATACTTGCAAGGAATACTACACATTATCTGAATATCAGCAAGTCAATCTTGGCACTTGCAAGTCACTTGGTGCTACAAGTTCAAAATTTCTCCTTTTCAATTCCAACCATATTCCTTATTGTGTTTTACTTGATTCTGGCGCCAATTTTTCTTAAGTTCATTTTTTTCAACTTCCAAAAATCTTACATGTTCCAAGATAGATAAATTTCCTGTCTGTTTAGTAAGTAGTGCAAACAACCTGTCCCATTGGGTTACCCATAAGACAAAATAAAAATTTGCATTCTCCAATTTACCCAGATTTGAATGGGTCTTATTTTTCTTGGACATTCCCAGAATGGAAAACACCATTTCAGGACATGAATTTCTGGTCTACTGGAATCCAGGTGTGAACTGGCATGAAGGATTAATTTAACTTTGAACCTTGAAACCCCAGAAAACTAATCATTTTTTCAAACAGCAATCAGAA
The DNA here is from genome assembly GCA_025617555.3 of Puccinia polysora. Lineage (NCBI taxonomy): Eukaryota > Fungi > Basidiomycota > Pucciniomycetes > Pucciniales > Pucciniaceae > Puccinia > Puccinia polysora. The sequence goes on from CM062633.1 coordinate 20,129,772, forward strand.
ATCCTACCTGAAACTGTCATTTAGCTGGATGAAGACTTTCTTCCAGGAGATTTGCAATATACTGAACTTCATTCCAACTTTAGCTCTTCAGATTTAGGAGTTATTGCTTCTTTTTCCAACTTACCTCTTCCTTTTTCTTTTCAGAGAATAATGCACCTAATAAAAGGTGTATTTTGAGCTCCTTAATCCTCTTTAATTTTGCAAATACTCTAAACCCCGTGCTCAAATACAATGAAAATATTGAAGATTTGTAAATTATTTGAGAGTGTTTACCTTTGGTTTACCATGAATTTTCTTACATCTTTTCAGCTTTAAAGGAAGATACACTACCTCCTTCCCATTTTTATGATAACATGATTGAACTTACTGCCCACCTCTGGCACCCAGACAAGTCTGTTAGAATTTGATTATTCATATTGTTGACTTTCACTGGAGTTCAAAGAGTCTTTGATTGGACTGATTTGACTCTTATTATTTTTGTTATTGAAGTATTAAAATAATGGTTAAAATATAACTAGGCTGTGTTTTTTTTATTGTGATTGCCAGACTGTCCAATCATAGCATTTCACATACCATGTCATTTAAACTGCTTATACTAATTTTACCTTATTCATTTTGTACTCAACCACTTGTTATCCTATTGTGTATTTAGTCTATATAAACACTGGTGCTCTCAAGTGGAATTCATCATCTATTCAGCCATCTAATAAATGGGAGTTCCCATTTCCTCCTGTCCTCAGATCCATTACGCTTGACATTATAAGTTTCATTCATTCATTTCTTATTGATTTTTATTATTTTGAGCTTAAGCTCTTTTTACTTTTTACACGGTTAAAAGCCTTTGCTCAACCTGAGCCGTCCCTCTTTCATTCAAATTGGTTGCCTTCAATAGTCTCATCTTCAAATCAATATTTGACTCTTTTGGCAAGGGGGTGAGAGAGGAATGAAGCTTGTCATTGACAATTAAGCTGATCCTATCCAACAATCACCTTGAAGCTCTCAATCAACCATCAACATCTCAGACTATCATCAATAGGCAAGAAATCCTTGTTGAGGTATCCATCACGGCGTTTAAGGACGACCATCAAGCCACAACAGATAGAGCCAAAACTTGATCCAATTAAAGTTGAAAGCCCCTAGATTGAACGGTAAAGAACAAAGTTCAGATCACCTTGACCAAGATCATTCACTCAACCAATTTGTACCAAGGAGCCTTGTACAAGAAGACTAAAGAGAGACCAAACCTTGACAAAAAGGATCTGAGCAAGAAGTCAATACTGGTCACTAATCACCAAATGTTGATTACTGTCAATTTTTTTTATTATACCATTTAAGTTCAAACAGTTACCACTTAATTTCATCTTTACCAACCATCCATATCCAATGAAACCAATAGAAAGAGCAAGAAGGATCAAGTGAAGCACCCAAGTGAAGTTAACAAACCTTGAGGGAAAATGTTCAAATTCTCTCAATTGGCCTACCACAAAAAGCTGCACATAAACCTCTAACCAAATTCAAAAACTGGATTTGACCAGGGCGCAGACTTGTTGATTGATTGGTTCAAGACTTGTTGGACATCAACCTTTGCCAATCCTATTTTTATTGTTATTGTTCTTTTATCTATCTACCGGTACACTTGATGTGGGCAACTGTATGTTTAATCCTCAAGACTATACTGTTGCGTACCCAATCAGCCTCAACTTCAAAAAGCCTTGGGACAATAAATTAAATACTTGACTGTCATTGATTGATCAAAGACTCAGGATGACAAGAGGTACTGTTGCCTACACAATCAGCTTCAACTTCAACAAGCCTTGAGACAATCAATTAAATAATCAACCATCATTGATTGATCAAAGACTCAGGATGAGAAGCAGTTGGAAGATTGAGGAGAGCTTGAGATTCCGAACTTGGATCCAACCAAAAACTGCAGGCCAGCTTTCAGTTCTTTGCCAATTCACCTCCCCAATCATCTTGTAAACTGTTTGCACCAACTTCATTTAGCCACCAGTACTCTTCAACTTGCATACTTGTCCTGATCACCAGCATGATTGATATCTTGCTATCAACTCAACCTGGGAGGATTGGTCTGCTGTACAATGACTCGACCTGATCACCATTGATCTAAGTATCTTGTTGATTTATCCTGGGAGGATTGGACTATAGTTTGCCTGCTGCATTCACACTCCACCTACATTTTTTTCTTCAATCATCCATGAAAAAAGTGTATAATGTTCATGCAAAAAAATTTTAATTAGAATATCAATAATATAATTGATCAATCACTAATTAGAAGTTGGAATTAGGGAATTAAATCATCACTGTCATTTCAGTACTCCACTCCGAAAATCAACCAACTGCATTTCATCAATTCTACACAATCAAACCCAACCTTGAACAAATTCAATGCATCTGACAGACATTAACTTTTGAACTGAAGAATTTTCCAGCAAACAGTAGGAATTATACCTTCAGATAGCAGTTGAATTCAGATATTCCCCAGGAAGTCTACAAGTCATTCAGCTCATCTTATTAATCAGTCGCCAACCTGTATGCAGAACTATTCCAAAGGTTAGCAGAACATTATATTAATTGAAGAAAAAGAGTTAGATTCCTATTTAGGACAGTAACTTCCTTCAGTGCAAGTCAAGCGGGTGTGTTAGAATTCAAGTATTCATATTGTTGACTTTCACTGGATTCCAAAGATTCTTTGATTGGATTGATTTGATTCTTATTATTGTTTTTATTGAAGTGTTAAAATAATGGGTAAAATCTAACTAGGCTGTTTTTTTTGTATTGTGATTTTCAGACTTTCCAATCATAGAATTTCACATACCATGTCACTTAAACTGCTTATGCTAATTTTACCTTATTCATTTTGTACTCAACCACTTGTTAGCCTATTGTGTATTTATTCTATATAAACACTGGTGCTTTCAAGTGGAATTCATCATCTATTCAGCCATCTAATCAACTGCAGTGCCCATTTCCTCCTGTCCTCAGATCTGTTACGCTTGACATTATAAGTTTCATTCATTCATTTCTTATTAATTTTTATTATTTTGAGCTTAAGCTCTTTTTACTTTTTACACAGTCTAATGTCTCTCAAAGCATGAATCAAATGCACTTCAAGAATACATTGCCAAAAATTTATCAAAAGGACTCCTTCAACCAAGAAATTTTAAAACTGGCTTGCCCATACTATTTGTCCCTAAGAAAGAGGGTGGCCTGTGCCTTTGTGTTTACTAAAGAAAACTGAACCAGGTAAGCTGGAAGAATTCCTATCCAGTACCACCTATTTTTCATCTCCTTAACCTCTTCCACCAAGCTGCTTATTTCTTAAAGTTAGACCTTTGAGGTGCCCATAACCTGATTTGCATTGAAAATGTTTATGAGTATCTGACTGCAATTAGAACAGTTTTTGGCAGTTATTAGTGTACCATCATGCCGTTTGCCCTCTGAAACACTCCTTTCACTTTTCAAAATTGTTTAAACAAAATTCTTTCTCACCTTCTAGATAAATAAATTGTGGTGTATCTTGTTGATATACTTGTCTAATAAAAAACTCTTGAGGATCACAGTGCACATTTTCAAGAGGTGCTGCAGCAACTTTGAAAGAACAACCTTTTTGCAAAAGCCTCCAGGTGTCAATTTCACACTCATTCTCTTCAATTTTTAGGGGTTATAGTTTTGCAACAAGGACTATCCATGGAACCAGCCAATAGCCAACACATATTGGACTGGTCCACACCTTCTTCAGTCAAATCCCTCCAATTTTTTCTTGGATTTAGCAATTTTCACAGGATTTTTATTGAGATCCATGCCAAGAAGATCGTTAATCTTACTAATAATCTTCAAAAAGACACTCACTTTATTTTCACTGAACAAGGTGCTTTGAAGTTTTGTTAAGTTGTGACATCTGTCCACTGGACACGCGGGCGCGGGTCTCAGACAGACAGGGAGCAGTGTGGACGCTTCTAATCTCTCCATACTCTGAACTACTTCAAACCTTCACCGAGTTACTTAGTAGACCACTCGACAGGGATTCATGGGATGGTTTTCTCATAATGACGACCATCTCGACCTTATTCAACCTGAACCTATGACCGTCTCAATCATTCGTCCTCAGCTCTTCTTATCTTTTGTCCTCATCTCAATATCCTGCTCCGCGTCTGTCTGCCTGAGATCACCCATCTAGCCTTGTCTGCGTGCCCAGTGAGATACTCACAACTTTTTCCCATCTTAAATATTCCTTCTTTTCCTCGTGTTAAATGTTCTGGTTTCTTTCATGACTTATCCAGTCTCATCACCGTATCATCGTCACTGTCACTCCTCAAAAATCCTCAACTTAATAAACCTCAGCTTCCCAACCTCAACTCTTCGAACACTCGACTCAACTGCCATGTGCCTGATGTTTGTTTCTGATTCTCAATCTCCTAGTTTCATACTTCTTGTTGATTCCCGTTGTTGTTTCAGTTCCCAGTTTTCAGTATAATCAATCCTTCATTTTAACACGGTTAAAAGCCAAAAGGGCTCTCCCAAATCTCTCAAATCAATCGACGCACAACTGGGAAACGATGGCTGGCTCAATGTCCGAAGGATTCAGGCAGGCAATGTTGAAAACAGCTCTCGATACAATCCCTAGACTCAGTGAGGATAATTATGGCGTATGGAAAGACAAGATGGATGCTATCTTGGATGTTCGCGGATGCTCTTCAGCTATCAATGACAACTCTTTGGTTCTGGAATCTGATGTCAACGATGAAGTCAAACTATTAATCATTTCCAGACTGGAACCTTCAACTCACAATAACATCGTCACTCCCGATAACAAGAACTCCGCCAAGCTTTTATGGAAAGCCATCATCAATAAGTATGCCTCTCTGCAAGCCTCAAACCAAGCTAGGATTTTCAACGACTTCCTCTACCTGTCATTTGCCCCGGACCAGATTGAAGAGTTCATAACCAAGTCCAAATTCTGTCTTAAGAAGATGTCCGAAGTTGGTATCATCCTTCCTAATGATATCCTGGCATACCACCTTCTCTCCAAATTTCCCGAATCGATGAAAGACATCAAACGCCAAATAATGCACACTGATTGAGAATTACCCGTCAAATACGTACTGAACCATTTAACGCAATTAAACAACGAATCTTGAGCTCAGATGACGTGGGGAAATCAATCATCTCAAACAGAAGTGGCGTTGACCAATTCATCCAACACTCCTAATACTCATGACAAATCAAAAGAACAACGGAGATGCACGGAAGGTTTCCATAACCCCAAACAAGATAAGCATCACTCAGCAGACAATTGTTGGCACTTACACCCTGAAGTAGCTCCAGATTGGTGGCGAGAAGAACAAGCCAAGTGGAAATCTCGTAAAACCCAGACTAAATCGAATCCAACCGCTCATTATCTAGCTTTGCTCTCTACATGGATTGATCACGGAGATCCTAAATCCAGATTCATTCTTGACAGCGGCGCTTCTACTCACATGATCAATGACAGCCGGTACTTTGTGGATATGGTACCATGCAATAAGGAATTGATTAAAACTGGCAAGGAGGGGGCGGAAATTGAGATCAAGGGCAAAGGCACAGCGCGGCTTATTTGAAGTGGCTTCACTCTTGACCTGACTAATGTGCTCTATGTACCGAACCTGGTCATCAACCTGGTAAGTGCTGGAGCGCTTAATTGATCAGGATGCGAGTTGCAAGCAAGCAAAAATCAATTCAAAGTATCTAAAGACGGATGCAAAGTTTTCGATGGTTTGATCGTGGACAACCTGTACACCTTGGAGACTCCAAAATTTGATTGAGGACTTCTCAAGGGTCATTTGGCGAATGTAACTTGGACGGCAGAAGAGGAATTAATGGAAATCCATTGCAATTATGGTCACGCCGCCATCTCAAGGTTAAAAGAGGTCACCAAACACATCCCCGCGAATGTAAAGGACAGCTTTGAGTGCATTCACTGCGTCAAGAGCAAGATAACCAAATCGGCGTTCAAAGGGACTTCTCCTAAGGCGATGAGAGTTTTTGAACGTATCCATCTCGACCTCATGGGGCCGCTCAAGCCTCAATCCAACAGTGGCCATTGGTTCATACTTACACTAGTGGACAACATGTCAGGCTACATTGGAGCTTTTCCACTACACTCCAAGGAAGAAACCGCGGAAATAATCATCAATTTGATCAAAAAAGAATTTAGACGCCGAGGATACTATCCATTGCAAGTCTGTTCTGATGGCGGGTTGGAATTTGTCAACCCAAAACTACAGGAGTTCTACAATAAAAACCATATATGCCAAGTCGTCTTGGAACCGTACCACCCCAAACACAACGGCAAGGCGGAACAAGCGAACCGGACGATTATGGAGTCAGCAAGAACTATCCTTAAGGACGCCCTCATACCAGCGAATCTGTGGCACGAAGTAATCAAGTCCAGCGCGCTTATGCTCAATCAGATAGCTAGAGATGATCATCCGGAATCCCCGTGGTCTCAAATACATGGGTATGCTCTACCACCATCTTATCTCAAACCCGTCGGAAGTCCATGCGTCTACCTGCTAACACAGCGAGTTTGAGGACTCAAATTCAAGGAGAAAGGGGAAGAGGGAATCCTTGTAGGCTTCAACCCTATTTTTGGCTCCTATCGCATCCTTACTAAATCATATTCTATCATTTGCTCGAAGCATGTACGATTTCTGAAAATGCCGACTCCGCAAAATTCAGTTCTAACAGTGCCCACTGATGACTGGATAGAAGGACCTCAACACAAGGACCCACTTGAAGGTCTCTGTCAAGAGGAAAACAACCAGAGGATCAATCCAGCTTTCACGGAGTACAGAGATGAGTCTGGAAGCGACTCAAGCTCTGACCCGGATGCCAACTCTTCCCCAAGTGATGAATCATTGGGCTCCGAGGATGCGGCATTGACCCCCCTTGTGCAGACTTCAATCAATGCACCTCATCCTCCTCAACCTCCTGCTACCGCGGTGATGCAATCAACAAGAACCCTCAGAGATTGGGCTACCATCAAACCTCCTCAACATTATGGATTTTTCCATTATTACGAACCTAGAAGCTACGAAGACGCCGTCCGATGCAAAGAAAGCCAAAAATGGATCAAGGCACTGGACGGAGAGCTGGCTTCAATAGAATCCTTTGATGTATGGGAAGAATACGACGGACCTGAGCCATTAAATCCCCTTCGGACAACATGGATCTTCAAAATCAAGGAGAATTGTCATGGCGATCCGGTGAAGTTCAAGGCGAGGTTATGCGTACAGGGCTTCAATCAAATAGAAGGGATTGACTATTTTGAAACCTTTGCCCCGACAGGTAAACCGTCTACTCTTTGCTTACTCCTGGTTTATGATTTGAAATCATCGCAGAAAATTCGTCAGTTTGATGTCAAGAGCGCGTTCCTGCACTCTCCAATAGACAAGGAAGTAATTATCAGAACTCCCAAAGGTTCAAACAGATCGTCAAAATTTCTCAAGCTCAAAAAGTCGCTTTACGGACTAAAACAATCACCAAAGAACTGGTATGAAACATTGACTAATTGGTTCAAGGAGATTGGATTCTACGAATCAGCATGTGATCCATGTCTCTATCTGTTGAAGGACGGCAAGTCAAGACTGTTCTTTCACGTAGATGACTTGATCCTAGTTGGTAATGGTCTAGATTTCGAGCAAAAATTCAAAGAAAAGTTCAGAGGGTTGACATGCCAGGATCCAAATACTATCCTTGGAATGAAGATAGAAGTGGAGGAGGACAGGATACTCCTCAGCCAACCCAACCACATCCAACACGGACTTGAAGAATGGGGACTAACCAAATCCAGAGACTCTTCGACGCCGCTTACACGCAACCTCCAACTCAAACTAGCCACCAATGAAGAACACTCGAAATTTAGGACACTAAACATCAATTATTGGTCAGCAATAGGATTATTGAATCATATAGCGTGTTACACCCAACCGGACGTTAGTTTCGCCGTCTCCAGTCTGGCGCGGTTCAACGTTAAACCCGGAATCACGCACTGGAACAAATTGAAGAAAACCTGGAAATATCTCAAATCGACTCAACACTACAAACTCAAACTCAAACATGTCTCTCTCGCAGAGCCCCTGGAAGTTTTCTCAGACGCGTCCTGGGCTGATGACCCTGGTACTCAAAAGTCACAAACGGGCTACTTGTGCACAGTATTTGGCAGCCTGGTAGCTTGAAACAGCTGCAAACAACGGAACATTACCTGGTCTTCTACCAATGCTGAACTGAATGCGCTAGTGGACTCTTATCACAAGGCCACATGGATCAAGGCGCTAATGAACGATATCTTCAACCTCTCATTATCTGAAATACCCCTCAACATTGACAATAGCGGACTGGATGATAAAATTTGCAAGTTTGGCTCGAACTCCAAAACCAGACACTTAGACTTAAAGACTAAGGGAATGAGAGACGAGCTCCAAGCCCAGCAGATCAAAATTAATCTCGTGAAATCCACAAAAATGGTAGCGGATGCACTAACTAAGGCATCATCGCTACAAAGTATTGAACTTCTGCTTCCTTTCATCAACTCAAGTCTTTCGTGATTTTTTTTGTTGTTTTCTTATTTCTTTCATTTCTCATAACTCTCAGTTGTAATATCTCTCCGGGCATGGTGGGGTGTTAAGTTGTGACATCTGTCCACTGGACACGCGGGCGCGGGTCTCAGACAGACAGGGAGCAGTGTGGACGCTTCTAATCTCTCCATACTCTGAACTACTTCAAACCTTCACTGAGTTACTTAGTAGACCACTCAACAGGGATTCATGGGATGGTTTTCTCATAATGACGACCATCTCGACCTTATTCAACCTGAACCTATGACCGTCTCAATCATTCGTCCTCAGCTCTTCTTATCTTTTGTCCTCATCTCGATATCCTGCTCCGCGTCTGTCTGCCTGAGATCACCCATCTAGCCTTGTCTGCGTGCCCGGTGAGATACTCACAACTTTTTCCCATCTTAAATATTCCTTCTTTTCCTTGTGTTAAATGTTCTGGTTTCTTTCATGACTTATCCAGTCTCATCACCGTATCATTGTCACTGTCACTCCTCACAAAGCCTCAACTTAATAAACCTCAGCTTCCCAACCTCAACTCTTCAAACACTTGACTCAACTGCCATGTGCCTGATGTTTGTTTCTGATTCTCAATCTCCTAGTTTCATACTTCTTGTTGATTCCCGTTGTTGTTTCAGTTCCCAGTTTTCAGTATAATCAATCCTTCATTTTAACAAGTTTGATGCTCTGAAAAAAGCTTTTAACACTGCTCCAATAATTGCTCAATTCAACAAGATAGCTTGCACTATTGTGGAAACAGACACAAGAAACTATGCAATTGCAGGATTAATCATGAATTTTTCTTCTTCTTCCAATATTTTTCATCCCTTAGCCTTTGAGTCTTGCAAACTTCTGGCCGCAGAACTTAACCATGAGTTTAATGACAAGGAACTTCTTGAAATTTTTTATTGCTTGAAGAAATGGTGTTGATACCTTTTGAGTCTTATGGAACGCTTTGATATCTTAACCAATCACAATCATTTTAAATGTTTCATGAGCTCAAAATTCCTTACAAGCAGAAAGGAAAAATGGGACAAATGTACCTCTGAGTTCAACTTTACAATAACATAATGCCTTGGGAAACAAACATTATTCCCTGATGCTTTATCATTTTGGGACAAATTTTACCCAGGGGGGGGCACCCTTTCCAATAAAGGTCCCTGAAAAATTTAGGACCCTTTCCTCTAATCAGTCCACCCAACTCTGTTCAACAATCACCCACCTTTGAGACAAAGCTTCTGAAATTTTACAAGCCCAACTCAATAATCCCAAGTGTAAAAAACTTTGCAAGAGTGCAAAAATACTAACAAGAAATTACAGTATTGAAAAAAATTCTATTTATTTTATAAAGATTGTATAGTAGTAACCAATAATACTTGAATTAATTTAGATATCTTTGAGTCTTTGCACAACTATCCTCTCACTGGTCATTATGCTCAGGATAAAACCTACCAGTTGATCTCACAAGAATTCTACTGTCCTTGTATGACCAAGGAAGTAAAAGACTATGTTAGCCCATGCTATGATTGCAATTTTAACAAGTCCTCAAAGCACCAGAAGCATGGGCTTCTCCAGCCACTTAAAATTTTGCCTATTCCTTGGAACTTGTTGCTGATGGATTTCATCTCTCAATTGCCTATTTCTAGTGGTTATGATGCTATTTTAGTATTAGTAGATTTCTTCTTGAAGATGGATTTATTTCTTTGCAGTACAGTGACTTCCTCTTCAGAAGGCATCCATAATTTATTAATATAACATGTTTTTTTGAAGCATGGCCTCCCTGATAATAAATTTAGCAATTGTGGCTCTTTGTTTTTCACTATCTTTTGGACCTCTCTCTGTCAACATTTATCACTTGCAATCTATAAATGGCCTACCACCCAGAAATGGATGGGAAGAATGAGTTATTCAATCAGATTCTCAAACATCATCTTTGCATGTATGTCTCCTATCAACAGAAAAACTGGTCAAGATGGCTTTCACTAGCCAAATCTGCATACAAAAACTCCACTCATTACTCCACCAAACAGTTGGCCTTCAGACTCTTTATGGAAGAAAACCAACTTTTGACTCTATTTGCGTAGCACCTTTTCAACCTGCTAAAAAATATCTCACCCTCTTCCAATCCCTTCAATTGCATCTTTGAACCAACCTTGAAGCAGAAAAACAGCACTACAAGGAGCAAGCAGACCAACTTTGCACTATGGCACCAACCTTTGCAGTAGGAGATCAGGTATGTCACAATGCTTGCAAAATTTGCAGCAATTTTCAAATTCAAAAACTCTATGAAAATAAAATTTTCCCCTTCAAAATCAAATCATTAATCCCCCCCTAACACTTTCAAACTTTGATTGCCTGCAAAATGGAAAGGTATCCACCCAGTCTTCCATGTTTATCTCCTAAAGCCAGTTTGAGTCCTCTACCCGGGAAAGACTCATCCCCCTCAATAAACTTTAAATTTTCAAGATCACTTAAAGTCAGAATTAAGCTTTATTCTGGATTCCAGGTTATTCAAAGGAAAACTTCAATATCTTGTTGGATGTACTTGCTTACATTCCAAAGAAGATTTCACTCTGTGGGAACCAGCCCATCACCTTTGCAACTCTCCCAACTTGGTTTGATACTTCCATGAAAACTACCCTTGAAAATCTAACCAAGCTTAATTCCATTACATCCAATCCCATTGAATCTTCCAGTTCCATTCCATTCCCTTGCATCCAATACCATTACATTTCTAAATTTCATTTCATCCTATTTACCCTTGTTTCTTTCAATTTTATTTTTACAATTTTCACGTAATTTCTTTTATTGGAACCAATAACCTCTTATTCCCCATACCTTCAATTCCTTCCTTTCTATTCCTTATTAAATAATTTTTCTCATTCTTCAAAAATTATATATGATAGTAATAAATAAAATAATATAATATAATATCAAAAAAAAAATGTAAACTATGAACTTTCTTTCATTTTTTCTTCTGAATTCTCCCAGTTTGCATTTGAGGAAATTTCATCTCTGTAGCTGGAATGATGTGATAATTCACCCTTGGCGCAGACCTAAAACTTCAACCCTCACTTGATAAATCCTTGGGGGTATAAACAATTTGCTTTCTATTTGAATTGAAAAAACAGGCAACCTTAAAAAGGCAAAAACGCTTGCACTTGCCTCAAATTCCACAGGAAGCAGTACTTGGTACACAATGGTTGTTGCAAAAAACACAGTTGTTTCAGCAGCAGGAAAAGGATGACAAAATATGTAATTTAAATTTGGGAAATTTTAAATTCACAGCTCATTGAGCCGTGTACACAACTCTGTAAACTGCTCTTTGAGTCGTTTACACGGCTCAATCGGACGTGTGGTCAATCGGACGTGTGGCACCCTACACAACTCAAATGAGCCGTGTGGCATGCTACACAACTAAAATCAGCCGTGTGGCATGCTACACAACTCAAATGAGCCGTGTGGAATGCTACACGGCTCAAATGGGCCATGTGGCATGCTACACAAATCAAATGGGCTGTGTGGCATGCTGCACATTCTATTTGAGTTGTATGGCACGCTAAACAACTAAAATCAAGTTGTGTAGCCTCCACTAAATTATAAATAATGAATAATAAATAATAAATAATCAATAATAAATAATGAATAATAAATAATAAATAATAGATAATAGATAATAGATAATAGATAATAGATAATAGATAATAAATAATAAATAATAAATAATAAATAATAAATAATAAATAATAAATAATAAATAATAAATAATAAATAATAAATAATAAATAATAAATAATAAATAATAAATAATAAATAATAAATAATAAATAATAAATAATAAATAATAAATAATAAATAATAAATAATAAATGATAAATGATAAATAATAAATAATAAATAATAAATAATAAATAATAAATAATAAATAATAAATAATAAATGATGAATAATAAATAATAAATAATAAATAATAAATAATAAATAATAAATAATAAATAATAAATAATAAATAATAAATAATAAATAATAAATAATAAATAATAAATAATAAATAATAAATAATAAATAATAAATAATAAATAATAAATAATAAATAATAAATAATAAATAATAAATAATAAATAATAAATAATAAATAATAAATAATAAATAATAAATAATAAATAATAAATAATAAATAATAAATAATAAATAATAAATAATAAATAATAAATAATAAATAATAAATAATAAATAATAAATAATAAATAATAAATAATAAATAATAAATAATAAATAATAAATAATAAATAATAAATAATAAATAATAAATAATAAATAATAAATAATAAATAATAAATAATAAATAATAAATAATAAATAATAAATAATAAATAATAAATAATAAATAATAAATATAAATAATAAATAATAAATAATAAATAATAAATAATAAATAATAAATAATAAATAATAAATAATAAATAATAAATAATAAATAATAAATAATAAATAATAAATAATAAATAATAAATAATAAATAATAAATAATAAATAATAAATAATAAATAATAAATAATAAATAATAAATAATAAATAATAAATAATAAATAATAAATAATAAATAATAAATAATAAATAATAAATAATAAATAATAAATAATAAATAATAAATAATAAATAATAAATAATAAATAATAAATAATAAATAATAAATAATAAATAATAAATAATAAATAATAAATAATAAATAATAAATAATAAATAATAAATAATAAATAATAAATAATAAATAATAAATAATAAATAATAAATAATAAATAATAAATAATAAATAATAAATAATAAATAATAAATAATAAATAATAAATAATAAATAATAAATAATAAATAATAAATAATAAATAATAAATAATAAATAATAAATAATAAATAATAAATAATAAATAATAAATAATAAATAATAAATAATAAATAATAAATAATAAATAATAAATAATAAATAATAAATAATAAATAATAAATAATAAATAATAAATAATAAATAATAAATAATAAATAATAAATAATAAATAATAAATAATAAATAATAAATAATAAATAATAAATAATAAATAATAAATAATAAATAATAAATAATAAATAATAAATAATAAATAATAAATAATAAATAATAAATAATAAATAATAAATAATAAATAATAAATAATAAATAATAAATAATAAATAATAAATAATAAATAATAAATAATAAATAATAAATAATAAATAATAAATAATAAATAATAAATAATAAATAATAAATAATAAATAATAAATAATAAATAATAAATAATAAATAATAAATAATAAATAATAAATAATAAATAATAAATAATAAATAATAAATAATAAATAATAAATAATAAATAATAAATAATAAATAATAAATAATAAATAATAAATAATAAATAATAAATAATAAATAATAAATAATAAATAATAAATAATAAATAATAAATAATAAATAATAAATAATAAATAATAAATAATAAATAATAAATAATAAATAATAAATAATAAATAATAAATAATAAATAATAAATAATAAATAATAAATAATAAATAATAAATAATAAATAATAAATAATAAATAATAAATAATAAATAATAAATAATAAATAATAAATAATAAATAATAAATAATAAATAATAAATAATAAATAATAAATAATAAATAATAAATAATAAATAATAAATAATAAATAATAAATAATAAATAATAAATAATAAATAATAAATAATAAATAATAAATAATAAATAATAAATAATAAATAATAAATAATAAATAATAAATAATAAATAATAAATAATAAATAATAAATAATAAATAATAAATAATAAATAATAAATAATAAATAATAAATAATAAATAATAAATAATAAATAATAAATAATAAATAATAAATAATAAATAATAAATAATAAATAATAAATAATAAATAATAAATAATAAATAATAAATAATAAATAATAAATAATAAATAATAAATAATAAATAATAAATAATAAATAATAAATAATAAATAATAAATAATAAATAATAAATAATAAATAATAAATAATAAATAATAAATAATAAATAATAAATAATAAATAATAAATAATAAATAATAAATAATAAATAATAAATAATAAATAATAAATAATAAATAATAAATAATAAATAATAAATAATAAATAATAAATAATAAATAATAAATAATAAATAATAAATAATAAATAATAAATAATAAATAATAAATAATAAATAATAAATAATAAATAATAAATAATAAATAATAAATAATAAATAATAAATAATAAATAATAAATAATAAATAATAAATAATAAATAATAAATAATAAATAATAAATAATAAATAATAAATAATAAATAATAAATAATAAATAATAAATAATAAATAATAAATAATAAATAATAAATAATAAATAATAAATAATAAATAATAAATAATAAATAATAAATAATAAATAATAAATAATAAATAATAAATAATAAATAATAAATAATAAATAATAAATAATAAATAATAAATAATAAATAATAAATAATAAATAATAAATAATAAATAATAAATAATAAATAATAAATAATAAATAATAAATAATAAATAATAAATAATAAATAATAAATAATAAATAATAAATAATAAATAATAAATAATAAATAATAAATAATAAATAATAAATAATAAATAATAAATAATAAATAATAAATAATAAATAATAAATAATAAATAATAAATAATAAATAATAAATAATAAATAATAAATAATAAATAATAAATAATAAATAATAAATAATAAATAATAAATAATAAATAATAAATAATAAATAATAAATAATAAATAATAAATAATAAATAATAAATAATAAATAATAAATAATAAATAATAAATAATAAATAATAAATAATAAATAATAAATAATAAATAATAAATAATAAATAATAAATAATAAATAATAAATAATAAATAATAAATAATAAATAATAAATAATAAATAATAAATAATAAATAATAAATAATAAATAATAAATAATAAATAATAAATAATAAATAATAAATAATAAATAATAGATAATAAATAATAAATAATAAATAATAAATAATAAATAATAAATAATAAATAATAAATAATAAATAATAAATAATAAATAGTAAATAGTAAATAGTAAATAGTAAATAGTAAATAATAAATAGTAAATAATAAATAATAAATAGTAAACAATAAATAGATAATAATAGATAATAAATAATAAATAATAAATAATAAATAATAAATTATAAATAATAAATTATAAATTATAAATTATAAATGAGATGGAGTAGTGTATGGGCCCCCACACCTTGAGGGGACCTACACAACTCCCACAGGTCGTGTGGGGCCCTACACAACTTCCACAGGCTGTGTGGGGCCCTACACGGCTTTCACAGGACTGGAGCCGTTAATTCAACATTACCCTTTAAATTTATTTAATCAATTATTAAAGTTTATAAGGGTATATAGTAAGTTACCAACTTTTGGAATCAAGGAAACTTTTGGGAGCTTGCAGGTTTATAATAGGGAAACTGTCATGCTCCAAGGTTAAGGTTTATTGTCTTTATCACGTTGGCATATCCCTTTACTCAGAACCATCTACCTCAGTCCAAAAGCATGAAACAAATAGAGAAGAAAATAAATGGTGCATTCCTCTGAATACCTCTGGCTTGCACAAGTGACCTTCCAATCTTGGTGACTCAGTCTATACTTGAAATCCTTGCAGTTAGCCTTGATATGGTTGACCATCCATTTGAGCTTTTCTCTTCTACCCTTGGGTGTCTCAAACCCTTTGACTTCCACTCTTGGTCATGCAAATAAACTAGTTTGCACCTACGCATAGTTAGCCACATAAACTGCATAGTTCCACCAATGGAATAGCTTCCTTACTTGCATGATTTCATATATTCATTTGAATTTTCTTCACATGAAATTCCTTCCATTTCTCACCCATTATGCTTATGTACTTGCACTTAAATTATGACCTTGGTCAAAATTTTACAGTTCATTTAATTTTCCCATTCAATTCCTGTCATTCATTGCATCATTTTTCTCTAGCTGTAGACAACTTTCCATAAGTTAGTATCTAGTCAACACTTGGTTACCTTATAAGGGCTACACCTTGAACCAAAGAGTTTTTCATCAGTTTTTTAATTTCATACATTCTTTGATTTGCTAAGACAAGTCATCACCTTGGGCTTTGCCTTGGTTTCTTTCAATTGAAAAAAAATCACCCCTCTTTCTGTTTGTTGAGAAATTGAACCATCTGTTTTCAATTTGCAGTTATCCTTGCTATCTTGAATTCTTAATCACACTCAGCCTCTCCCATTTGTGCTCACAATCATCTAAAGATTTACGTAAAATACATGGGGTGGTTGTGTGACAAGAACTCAAACTAAACAACCTAGAAGTCAAACTAGTTCTTTCCAATACCATGATTGCGGATAAAATGACTAAAGCTCTTCCAAAAGCCCTTCTCACAGACCTTATAATTATCATAAAAATTTACTTCTCCACTCCAGAAATCCCACCAGTCACAAGGGGTGTCAACTAATCCATCTCAACCAATCCAATTCCAATTAACAACTGCGTGCACTGCCCCATATCACTCACCCTTCACACTTCTCTCACTCTAGCAAAGCTAAAAAGCGGTAAGTTACTCCTCAGAGGACTCCTGGGCGGTTCATCAATCCCATTAACTCTTTCAACCACATAAAACCCTACTTGTCAACAATTCTGTTTCCTCTATCACTTCCCTTCTTTTCTTTGCTTCTTCTTGAGTCTCTTTTCCTTTTCTCTTCTTGCTTCTTTTCTTCTTTTCTTTTGTCTTCAACATTGATTTGTGCGCTCCTTAATTTCTGTATGTTTCACTACTTGACTTCTCAAATTTTCTTGCGTATCTACACTTGTTTCTTCCTGCCTGGTAAGATTTCCTCATAAATTCCAATATCTTCATAATTGTTACTGCTCATCCTCCCTCAGTCTTTTCCTTTTTTTCCTTTTCTTGCCTGATCCCTTTAGGCTTGTTAAATCTATCAAGTAATTCAAGGCAACATTTCTCATCAAACATCTTTTGAAAACATAAAAACACATGAATGTAAATTTCAAATCATTGGTTAGTATTTTTTTAAGTTACAATTCTTTCAAATGTGTTTTTGGATTCAACTAAACCCCCACAGGTAGGCATTTTTTTTATTTTTATTTTATTTTTTTGTGCAAAGAAATCAAGGAAACACTGGAAACCTTCTATTTGGTCAAAGAAAATTAATTTCAGAATATTTTATTATCATTTATGTAATTTATGGATTTCCTTTCTCAAACACGACTTTAGATTTGGGATACTCTTCAAAAATAAGTAATTTCAGAATCTTTTTGTTTTTTTCTTGATTTTTGGTAGAATTTTATTTTCATTCCACCAGAAATATTCAAATTTTTTTATAGAGATTGAATTTATATCATTTTTCTTATTTCTCTTATACTCCATGAAATTTCTGTGCAAATATGAAAATTCTTGAATTGTTTCTTTCAATGTTAAATTGACTCAATTTATTTCAATACTTGGATTGGGCAACATGTTCTACCCAAGTCAGATGCAACAGGAGGTATTTGGGTCCTTTTTGAGCCCCCAAAGGGCTTAATTAATGTTCACAGGGTTTCCCCGGGGTAAAGCATCCTCAAAAGGCCTCTTCCAACCCCATAAAGTGCTTTAAACCATAAAAGGTTTTCCAAAAGCCCAAAATGTCCTCAAAAGTCTTTTTTTTTGATTCCCAGGAAAGATTCATGCCTCCAAATTTTTCAAATCCACACCTTTTTTCAAAAATATGTGACGTTAGCATTTTTTCATAAATTCATTCCTTTTTTAAAGAAAATCATGAATATATTAATTTTCTTAACAAATTCATGCCTTCTGTCACGTTTACCAATCCCAAAATATTTTTTAAACCTTAAAAGCGTTTTCCAACATTTATAATGGTGTGAATAAAGAAATTCAAGGTTTGATACACCTTTTGAAGTTTTAAAGGGGTACCTGGGGTGGGAGAACACACCTTTTTAGGAAGCTGTGGGCCCTCCAAGGCCTGCATAAATTGATGCCTTGGGGGTCTAAAATACTTCCCCCAAGACCCCCTTTGGATTATTTCAGGCGTGCATTCTTTGGATAATTCAATTCTGGACATCACTTGGGTTGATTTTGCATTTAAAAATAGAATAAATAACAGTTTTTTTAAGGAATTCAAGTTTCAGGTAATATTTGGAAAAAAAGAGTAATAAAAATAAGAAAAATTATGAGAATTTATTTTCTTTACTAAAAATGTAATATTTCACCAGACATATAAAAAACAGAAAGAGAAAAAAAACAGAAAAACAGAAAAACAGAAAGAAAAAAAAAGTAAAATAAAAACAGAAAAACAGAAAAAAAAATAAAAAAAAGAAAAAAAAAGAAACAGAAAAAAAACAGGAAAACAGAAAAATGCCACATATACACATTTGATTTGGGTATCTTAGAAATTTTCATTATTTCAAAAAAAATATAATTAAGTAGAAAAATGATTATAAAAATGTAAAAATCAGATTGCTCCAAAGAAAAATCAATATTCCTGATGGGATTGAAATACATTTGTGCCCAAAATAAAGACATAATAGAAAAATGAAATGTATGTCTATTTCATGAGGAGAATTATATGTTGAAATAACTTGAGAAAATGTTCATCAAATACAAAAGTAAAAAAAATAGGGCATATCAGAGTTAGAAAACCTTCCATTAGAAACCCACCTTTTTGTTTTTGAACAAACCTGCAATTTTATTGCTGTGTTTCTGAAATACACATACCCCTCAACTGGTGTGCTTCAAAATGGTTTGTCTGATGGAAATGGAATATTCAAAAAATAAAATTCACCCTTTATGCATCATCCATCCACCATCCATCACATTCAAAACACCCATCCACAAATCCACATCACCAAATTCAAACCAATCCCATCTTCATTGATTCACACGCATCTCATCTCCATTGCCTTGTATCTCCTTTGCTTTGCATCATCATTGCTTTACATGTGTAATCTCTAAAAACCTTTTGACCAACATCAAAGATGAATGGGATAAAATATTTGAATAAAATATTCCCAATCCTCTTCAAGTCATCCTTGCCTTATCTTTTCCTTAATTTTATGCTATGAGAGAGCAGATTCTACCCCTCAAACTTCCTCACTTTGATGAGTGACAGTTGGTTTCAAAATAGGTGAAAAAGCACATCACAGTATTTTTTTTGGTTTGTTTATTTAAACAATAATCCTAGGCTGAATCATGGCTTTGTTTTTTTATTTTCTTTTTTTGGTGGACTTAGATAAAACAAGAAAAACCTCCACCTCATACCCCATCACTTACCAAACCACCCACCTCTCCCTTCCACATCATCACTAAAACCCAGCCATCTCACCCCACTCAATCACTGGTCCACTCCTTCCTCCTCCTCACCAAACCACCTCACTCACCACCACCACCTTCCAAACCTCACCAACTCACCACCACCACCACCTCACCAACCTCACCCACCCACTGCTCCATTGCTTGCAAATTTAATGATTGATTGATCCCAGTAAGTCCCCCCCTCCTCCTTCTCCTCCTCCTCCTGCCTCTAAGTCCCCCCCCCCTTTCCTCCTCCTTTTTCTCCCTTGCAAAAAATTGTTTGCTTTCTGTTGCACTGTCTGTGTCCTTGTCCTCCTCCTCCTCCTACTCCTCCTCCTCCTCCCCCTTTGCATTTGACTGATAATCTTTTTTTTTCTTTAGAGGTTGCTTTTGGTTTCAAGTAAGTCCTTCCCTTTTTTTTTTTTGGATTGTTTGGTATTTTGTCTGGGTGACACATGCCATTTTTTTTTTCTTTTAATAAAATCATTTGTCACCAATGATCATCAAATGACTGACCTTTTTTTTTTGTTGTTAGGATCATTGACCAGTAACTTTTTTTTGAATTTGTTTTTATCATCCACCCTGACTGTAAGATTACTAAATATGTTTTTTTACCTCTTTTTGTTGGTTGGGTTTGATTTTAGGTTGTCTGTAGATCATTTTCACTTGTTTTTTTTTTTTGATTCTATGTAATTGAACACAATATTTGACCCCTTTTTCTTTTGAAACTTCCCTTTTTCTGGACTTCCAATTCTTCTCCCACAACCCTGAAAATTTTATAAAATGAATTGAATCCTTTCTTGATCCTCACCTCAATTGAATTATGTGGATTGGAGAGAACAAGATGGTAGGAGATGATTTTAAAAACATACAAAGAGTTGGAAAGAATAGGGATTTTCAGCAAAAGAGGGCTCAAAGAGAGTTTCTGAAATCTCTTTGGAAGTAGCAGAGGAATGGATTGACAAAAGTTTTTTGTGGTCCGGAAAAAATCTATGTCCTTTGGATCTGTGTTCTGCCATTTTTTCCAGGTGGAAGCACTGTAATTTTCCTGCTATTGACACCGACACTCATACAATAATGGCAATGTCTATGCAAATCAACAAAATAACTTGGAAAATTTGCAGTGAATTCAACAGTAGCAAAATATACTCTAGAAAAATATAAATGAAAAAATAAAAATAAAAAAATTTATTTGTTGGTTTAAAGATAGTCTCAAATGTTTTTGTAATCAATTTTTTTTTAAAAAAAAAAAAAAATTATCAAAGTAAATATATTTACAAGCCCAGCAATTAAGTAATCTTTGTTATTCCTTTAACTTTTCTCCTGCTACCAACACAAGCCATGGATAAGGATAACCTATCTTTTTTTCAATTTCCAGTCAATCCTTCTCCTTTTCCAGTTGATCTTCCTGTCAATATTTCTCCCTTTCCTATTTTTTAAACTGAAACTCTGCCTGTTTCAACTCCACTTGGCATCCAATTTTTGTTGATGAGCCACACTCTCAGCTTTCTCCTTTCTACCATCATTAGTCAGTTGATGATCCCACCTTTGCTTTTCCAATTCAATTTTCTTGGATTCAATTTGTTATTTCATTGTTTTTTCCAGGGGAATATAAATGAGCTGTATTCTGGAGGCAAGGATATTCAATAAAGGCACTTAATTTTCTCCATTATGTCTTCATAGCCAGAAAAATTGGAAGTGTTTCTCCTCTTTTGACTCCTTTTGGGGTTGATGTTAATTGAATTGGAGGCCTTTTGCTTTCCCTTTTCAGAGGAGGTTTGTGTCTGAATGTTGTCATTCTTATTTGAAGGTGATGTGGGAGGCCCCATTGCCTTGAAATCTTGGCCATTCAGGAAAGGATGTGGCTGTTTTTTAAATTATAAATCAGTCAGGATTAAGCATAAAATACAAGAAATGTCTTCCTTACTTGAAAATATTTTGATTTAAATGGTAATAATGGAATATCTTTCTCCCCATTGGCAAACTGGTGGAGTTCTTCCACCGCAGGAAGGAGACAATCCAATAAATTAAGTGAGGGATTCAATCAAGGGTTTGAAGGTTTTATTGATTCTGATTTAGATAAGATTGGATCAGGTTGTGTTGGAATATCCTCCTCAGCATTCAATTGGGGCCACTCAAAGTTTTTTTCAGTATTTTTATTTCTTAGATTAGCATCCACATTCAAGTCCCCAGCATCAATGGAATCAGATTTTTGGGCATCAAAATCAGCTAAAGGGGTAATTTTGGCCTTTGTTATAAATATTTCATCCATTTGAATATAAAAAGGGAAAATTGAGTCCAACTTATCAACCAAAAAGTTGATTCCCTTGGCTTTATTGGAGTTGGTGATACCAAAGCCAGTGGATAGTTACTTTGAGTGGGCCTTTTTGTACTTGGCTCAATAGTTCTTGAATTGCTTCCTAATCTGTTTGGATGAAAGATACAGCCTAAATTTTTTTTATTGTTTAGTTGATTTGCCATCAGAAGATGACTATTAACCTTAGAGGATGGAATCTTTACAACTTGTTTTTAATTTTTGGATCAAAAGCAAGTGTCATAGTTGGAGGGATGTTTGAGACAGTTTACCAAGATGATGTGATCAGCTCTCTTCAGGGGACTTGAGAATTTGGAATCTGATGGGGGAGGATTGTTTGTTTTAGAGTTCTTGGGGGATTTCCTCTTTGGTGCATTGTATTTTTGTGTCAAACTTTGCGGTGAGATTTGCTGAGGGGCCGTTTTAAAAGAGTAAGATAAATGAAGTGATCAGAGAAATTAATTGATGAGAGTGAGGCAGTGATGAGAGTGATGAATTTATGAGAGAAAAAATTGATGAGAGTGATGAAGTGATGAGAGAACTAAGTGATTAGAGTGATGAAGTGATGAAAGTGATAAATTTATGAGATTAATAAAGTTATGAGAGTGAGGAAGTGATGAGATTGATGAAGTTATGGGGGGAATAACTGATGAGTGAGGAATTTATGAGATTGATGAAGTGATGGGAGTGATGAATCATATTTTTCCAATGAGGTTGGAGGTAGAAGGAGGTAGGAAACCAGGGTGGTATTATGTGGAGAAATATGTGGACTGATGTGTGGTTGAGGCTGCAAAAAACTTGAAATAATTTATCTGAAAAAACCCACTTATTTTCAGGTAACTTTGACACATCTGATATGAAATAAGTGGTTTTTTTTTATTTTCAATGGCATATTAGAAATTGAAGTAGGTTGCCAAAACTAGCCATTAAAAGAATGGTGGGTGGCCTAACTCTTATATTTCCTATTAAATATACAAAAATTATTTTTTAATAAGCATTGATATGTACAGTTGGATGTAAATACCTCATATCAAACATCAAAAGAAATAGAAAAAGATAAATATACCTATTTTTTGAGGATAATTCAAATATTTTGAATTTTTTTAACAAATGATTTTTTGATTAGAATAATAATAGTGATGAAATCAAAAATTCATTTCTTTTAATAAAAACTAATATTTCTTATGGAATTTAAATCTTTTTTTACCAAATAAAAAGAAATTTTTCATTAACCTAATAAACAAGGTTGATTTCAATCTCATTGAAAATTGCAAAATAAAATCCATTATTTCAAGAATAATCAAACAAATATCAAAATTTAATTTTAAAAAGAAATGAATCTTTCTGATTTTTGTCATAAAAAATATTTCTTGTTGCAATTTTTCAATATTATTGAATTCCTCTCTAAAATAGTTATAGGGCATTATTTTTCTCATGCATCCAACCCTTTATTTCACGCATTTTGACGTTGTTTCACAGTTGCGCCCCTTTCATATTTCACGCAAAAATACTTTATTTCACACAAGTTTCAAGAATTCATTTTTTTTCAATTCTGACTCTGCACCCCTGTAGAAGGGCTTCTGAAACCCCTAACCAAAATCTTTGGTAATTTTGGTTCCATTAGAACCCCTTCAAAAATGCAATCAAAAAAAGAAAAAATTATGTAAAAAAAATGTTTGCATGGGTTTTTGGATCCTTGTTTTGGCTGTTTTAATTGTTTTTTTTTTTGGTTATTTCAGCTTCCAAAAATTTCAACCAAAATTCAAAGATATTTCAAATATTATTTCCTTTTTTTGGATTTATCCTTTCACCTTAAAAAATTCCTTCAAAAAACACAAAAATACAAGAAAATCAAATTTCTCTTTGGAAATGTAAATCCTTTTATTTTCCTTTTTATTTCATTTTTTTGGTTTATTAAACCTATCACAAAGTTAAAAAACCATTAAAAGAGAATTTAAATATTTTTTTTCAGATTTTTTGGATGTAGTATTTTACCTTAAACATTTACATCAAAAAAGCAAAAATTTTGAAAAATTCAATTTTCTCATTGGACTTTTGGGTCCTTATGTTTTTGATTTGGAATAATTTTTTTTGGGTGCTTCAAGCTTGGAGGATTGTAAAATAAATATTAAATAGATTTTTAAAATTTCTTTCAGAATTTTTGGATGTCATTTTTTACCCTAAAAAATCCCACCAAAAAACAAAAAAAAATTGAAAAATTCAATTTTCTCACTGGATGTTTCAAATCCTTTTGTTTGCCTTTAAATATTTTAGACTGCAGTTTTAAAAGGATTATGTGAAGCTTTCCAAAAAAATTTTTTTTGTTATTTTTCAGGCACTATTTTTGCCTCAAAAACCAAACCAAACAAGTGTCATATTACTCTTCTTTGAGCCCTTCACATGCGTATATTCAATGTGACTGAAAACTTTTTCCTGGGACCATCACCCATCTTGAAGTGCTCTAATTATCTATTAAACCACCCCCTTGACCTGTTCCATCCTTTATATTAGTAATGAGATTTTGGAAATTTTTAGGTTTTTATTTTGTATTCCCGCGTGGCTATATATACTATATACAAGTTTCACCAAGTGTGATATATGGCGTGAAACCTATAGCATGTATGGTATGTATTTAGCAGGCTATGTTTGTATGTATAACACCCCACGCAAGCTTAGCATTGACTAAGCAGTAAGAACAAATTGCAGAATTGAGATTGTGTATTTGGTCCAAGTTGCTTGGTGAGTATGTTGGCTAGTTCTGCATTGGTTGAGATCCACATCAGGTGTATTTTTAGATCACGTATGAGATCATTAATGAAGAAAAAATTCTGGTAAATTGAAGGGTTAGGAAAACAGATGTAAATTGGTGGAATTTGCCGCCCCGGTTGGTGTTGAACCATATTTGTAAACCGCTTGTGTCCAGTTGGAAAAATAGCCTTTGGTCCTTTGAAGTATTGATTTATTGGACCAGGTGTTGTAAGGCAAGACAGTGGTTGTTTTTCCTGCATTTTCTGTAGTGAGACAGGTATTTGACTGTGAAAGAGATGTTGGGTTGTGTACCCATGGAAACGTAATTTAGAGAGCATATGTAGTATTGGAAATCCCCAGAGTAGATTGTGTTGCCGTCCTCTGGTGTGGTTAGGGGAGTTGATGGTATTACAGTTGTGGAATTCAAGAGGGGGGTGTTTCAAAAGTTCCATTTGGTTCAAATTTTTTGAAAAAGGAGGGTTTGGTCAAGGTGGATGGTGTTACTGTCACGGTGCAGGTTGATTCTGACAATGCGGTTGCATGAGTCCTGCAATTTGATTGTCATGTGTTTCTTGAGCAATTTCCTGAGTGACCATAGCTTGTCTAGTTTATTCCCAACAATGAGCCTGTTGTTGAAGTGGAGCCAGAAAGCAATGGTGGTGGCTGCTTTTTGGTAAATGTAGACTGTCTTTTCAATAGTGTTGCTGGTAAAACCAGACTCCTCCAGCAAAGTCTTGAAAAACAACCACCAGAACCTGGCAGCCTGGCATGTTCTGTAGAGCAACTTCAACAGGCGCATTGCTTTGCCTTTGAGTTCATGTTGGATGTGTGTTGGTGGTTTGACATAGAAATTCTTGTGGATGGGTGAGTGAAGGTAGGCAGCAGACATGTAAAAGCTGTGGATAAACCATTTGCGCAAAATTGCCATGGAAAGGATGAGACGTAGAGAAGACAGGGAGGCTGTGGGGGAAAAATTTTCATAGAAGTAAAAACCAAGTTTTTTTTGGAGACCTTTGGCCATGTATTGTGCTTTGGGAATGCCAACCAAAGTGTCTGGGCATTGTTTGATTGCAAAGACATATTTTGCACAAATGAATTTCATGTTGGGGGTGTGGTTGACAGGCTCCCAAAAACCCATATCAAATAGCTGTTCAATTTCTTTTCACAGGGGTGGTTCCCATATTGGGTGCATTGTGTTGCACAGCGCATGTTTGATTGAAAGTGGAAGTTTGATGTCTTCCAGCAAGGGGATTGTTTGGATATGAGAGTCCTGTGCAGTACAGATGTTGTTGGAAGGGAATTCTCCTAAAAAATAAGCAATGCTACAGAGCTTCAGGTTGATGATGTTGGACTGGATGGGCCTAGGCACTTACGTGTTTGGTTTTGCATCAGGGAAGTTGGAAATTCAGTGTAAAACAGGGAATGTTGGGAATTGTTGCAGAAGACGTAACCCCTCAAGTTGTCCTGGAAGCCAAGGAAAATCATTTTTTGGGTGCAGTTTTGGAGATTTTTTCTTTGCTCTTTGGGGATGTGGGCAAATTCAATGGAGACAAATGGGTGCAGTGGAACTACTTTGGTTGGTTGACAAAAGAGGATTTAAGTTGGGTTTTTTTTACCAGTGCAGGTTTTTGCGAGTTGATTGTGGAGGAAGCAGGCGTGCCTGTAAGCAAATGACCAAAAGTTTTTGGGGATTCTTGCCTACGTAAGCATGGTATGGGCCATATTGCCTAGCATCTGGTTAACCTGCTTGGCTTTTCCATTCTGTTCTGGGGTGTATTGGGAGGTGAAGATGATTTTTGTACCAAGTTTGCTCAGTTGGTTTGTGAGGGATTGGGTGTGGTATTACTTTTGTTTACTTCACCGTAGGTTCAGGGGAGTTTGCTGGATGAAGTTTTTCAGGTATTCAATGGTTTGGATAAGGAAATTTGGGACTTTGGATTAGTTTTTCATGGCGTAGACAAATATAAAGGTGGAAAGATGGTTGTGGATGGTTAGGAGATATTTTTTGCCTGATACATTGGTCGGGAGGGGGCCCAGGACGTCGGATATGAGCAAGTTGAGTGGTTGGTCTTTACAAATGGAATCTAGGAGTGCATCACCCTGTTGGGTTGATTTAGCTGTATTTCATGGTTTGAATATGAACAGAGACCAGGATTCTGGGTCAAAGGATGGTATGTTTTCCCAGAGATAGGCTTTTAAAATGTTGTTGGAAATGTGCCCAAGGGCGCAATAGTAGAAATAGTAAAGGGGAAAAAAAGGAAGGGGATGGTGAAATAGTGATCTGGAATGGGTAGATGGGGGAACAGATGGGGAAAAAGACAGAGTGGGGATTGAATGGGAAATGGACCAGTTAAAATTTAAATAGGGATTGAATATAGTATAGGAGTCTGAAACTAGGATGATAATTTGATTGGGGAAGTGTGGTTGGTACCCGGACTTGATGATATGCCCTAATGAGGCAAGGGTCCCACACATTTCCAGACATAAAAGGACCTTAGTCAGAGCGTGCACCTCAGGGTCCTGAGAGCTTCCCTTTGTCAGTGGTATTGTTCCGCTGCCAATGGGGTACATGAAGTTGTTAGGGTCCGCTAGTTGGAGAGGGATAGGAGAATGGAAAGGGGAATAAGATAGAAAGTAATCCAGATTGCTGCTCACCAAGGAGGCTTCCCCAGAGTCAATCACAATATTTCTGGGACCTCTAACAGAAATTATTGTATGGTTCTTGGGGTGCCCCTGGATTTTGGTTGTTGGCTGGGAGGATGTGATAGTGTGAACCTGATTTGGGGGTGTGGCATGTTGTGTAGATGGTTGGTTGGCTGGTGGTAGGCAATGGGGTGGTACTTTGTGAGGAGCCATTCCAGGGGTTGGTAGGTTAGTTTCAGCTTGTAAGGTTGGGCACAATTGTTGCCAGTGATTGGGGGAGTTGCAGTAGGTTCAATGACCTCCTTGTTGCACATGAAGCTCATTGGGTAAAGGGATGTTCCAACTTTCAATTTTTTCTTGTTCATCATAGAAATCACTTTGCATTGTTCTTTGCGCATTTAATGTTAGCCCACAACCTTGGCTGCGGTCATGGGTGTGGGCTTGACAGGATGTGTTGGGCCAGGTCCAGGGATTTGCGGGCTGCACAGCGTTGGCGTTAAAGGCATTATTTGCGGATTTCCCTTGGATGCACTTGCTGTAATACAATGAGATGATGAATTTTTTGTTGGCGGAGTTCAATGATTCAATTCAATCAAGTTGTGGGTCAATTGTTTTGAGAATCTGGGATTGTGTGGTGCCAGGTGGTGGTGGGGTTAATTCCTGCATCAGGGTTGAAACCATGTCTTCCAGAACAGGTTGGCCCAGTCCTCCAAGCTCACGGAAGATATTTTTTATGCAGATAAGATGGGAAGAGATCAATTGCTCCATTGTTTTCATCTTGTACAGAAACTTGTCCCATAACTCAACCTTGCATGTTTGGGTTTACAGTTGAAAATTCTTTTGGATTGTTTCAAATGCTTCGGCAGTTGTGGGTCTCTTGGTTATTGAAGGTTGGAGTTCTTGGTCAATGGTCAATGAGAAAAAAACTTTTAGAGAAATCCTCTCAAATTGTAATAGGTTCCGTAGATTGGTTAGGTCCGCGGTAAACTCAGGGATGCCAAAGACCAGGAGTCCAATTGTATTGATGCTGTCAATCCCCTGGTTGATATTGCTGCAGTCGCATCAAAGTGGTTCCACTGAATTGAATTATTTTCCAGGGTTTGCCACAAATCTGGTTTTAGAACTTTTTTTGGAGCTTCTCAGTTTGTTTGCAGGGAATTTGGTGTCAATGGCCCAAGAAGTTACTTGGTTGAGGTCTTAGGATGGCTTGTCTAGCCTCTTGATTGGATTTTCTGTTGGCAAGGGGTATGATGTTGTTGGTTGTCCCTTCTTTCTGGAGTTTTGCCTTGGTAGAATGAACTTGTTGTTGATTGAGCTGGCTTTTAACCTGTTTTTAATAAGATTTCTGAAATTTTTAGTTTTTTATTTATTATGCCTGTGAAGCTATATATACTATATACAAGTGTCATGGAGTGTGATATATTGTGTGAAATATATAGCATGTATGGTATGTATTTAGTGGGCTATGTTTGTATGTATAACACTCCCATCACCCCCCCACCACACCATCCCACTACCATACCACACCACACCACACCACACCACACCATACCATACCATACCACACAAAAAAACAAAACAAAACAACACACAACACCATACCACACCCCACCTCACCAAACCAAACCGCACCTCACCAAACCAAACCACACCTCACCTCACCAAACCACACCACACCACACCACACCACACCAAACCAAACCACACTGCCAACTACTCATCAAAACAACTCAAAACTCCAGATACTTCCAAAAATCTTTTTTCCCTCTTATATCAAGTCTCTGAATACCTTATTCACTCAATTTCTGCTCATAATTTCTCTCAACTATCAACTCTTATCTTCAATTAATTTCTTACCAATAACATTGCTTTTTTCAATGGCTCAAGAAAACATTCACCCACTTTTCAGAACTGTTTCAACTGTTTCACCAGGACCATCCTCCATTATCTCATCTAATCAAAATAGTGATTAAAATCCTCTTTCTCCTTCTTCATCTACTCAAGCTCTTGATTCCACCCCTCTGGCCCCTCCTCCTGAGCTATCATATATCAAAAGGAGGAGCTGGTTGAGGCTATCCAATAATGGGCAAATTCCCATGGATATTCCATACCTACCAGAGTATCAAATTGAATGAATCAGGCCTAAACTTATTGAAGTGATCAATCTGGGGAATATAAACCTAGAACAGATACTACCAAATTAAAAAAATCAAGAAAGAAAAATTTTCATTTCAGGTTATCAGGAAATTTTTCAAAAAGATTGGGTTTTTGGGTGGTGAAGGTTATATTTCTAGAGCACAAACATCCACCTTCCAATAATCCTTCTACTCATCCCATACACAGAAGAATCCAAGGGAAGTTAAAGGAGGTGGTTGATAATTTATCCAAAGCTGGAGTTCCCCCTTTAAAAATTCTCACCTCTCTTTTCCAAAACTCATCATCACCTATCCATACAAATCTCCCTACAGTTTACAACAAAATATTCCAAATAAAAAAAATGCCTTTGATGGAAAAACACCTGTGGAAGCACTCATACTTTAACTTCAGAATTCTTCTTTTTACTAAAAAATGAACAATGTGGATGTTCAGATCACTTTGTCATTAATTTCACACCCTGATTCCATGAAACTTCTCAAACTTTTCCCTACTCTCATTATGATGGAATGTACATATAAAACCAAAAAATTTTGAATTCCCCTTCTTCATATTCTTGGGGTAAAAAATTCTGCTAGGAGCTTCTCAGTTGCCTTCTGTTTTTTATCTCAAGGGAAAGAATACAACTATGATTGGTTCCTGACTCAACTTTGGGAAATCTTGGAAGATAAAGAACCTAGTTTGATTGTGACAGACAAGGAACACGCACTTATTACTTCAATTGAATCAGTTTTTGCTTCCTCTCATCATCTTCTCTTTGTCTGGAAAATTTTAAAGAATATTAAAACTCATTTCAGGGAGCTCTTTAAATCTGAAGAGAAATGGAGCTATTCCAAAAAAAAAATTGGCATCAGTTGGTCTATTATAAATCTGAATTAATCTATCAGGAAAACTTCACAAAATTATCTCTGGTCTGAAATCCTCCCACTTCTGACTACCTTCTTGAAAACTGGATTCCTCTAAAAAGAAAATTTGTGTCCTATTTGAAAAACAAATACTTTCACTTTGGAAAGAGAAGTAAATCAAGAATAGAAGTTTCTCACTCCTACATTAAAAGATTCATCAATTCTTCTATTGGCTCTTTCTATCATGCAGTTCAAAAAATTTACAGTTCCATCAACATCCAAAAACATGAGAGAGAAATTGAAGCCTCTCAGCAAGAATTCAATCATCTCATTGGTTTGCCTCACTTTTTGGATCATCTTTCTGGAATTATCAGTCACTTTGCCCTCAAAATCATTCATTAATTTAATCAAGTTCCTGATTCTTCCACCAATTGCAAAAACTGCAATAACTCTTCTTACACGGGTATTCCATGTTTTCACAAATTAAATTGGCCATCAGAAAGGGTTAAATCTTCCAACTTGATGATTTTCATCCTCAATTGCATGTCAAATCTCCCATCTCAGTAAGTTTTTCTCTTTTTTTTTGGATTCAAGCTCAAATAAATAATTTCCTGATTGATTTTGATTTTCATTTCTCCAGTTAACTGTGAACCCTGAATCCACTGAAGATTCAGAAAAAATTGAAGTTCCAACCAAAGAAATTAATGAAAACCCATATTTCACTAAAATTTTTGAAGAGTTCAGCAAGTTTCCATCTGGATAAAAGCTATATTATCTGGGTGAAAGCATGAATCTTTACAGTGGCAGATATCAACTTACCATGATTGAAGAGCCAAACTCCACTCAAAGATCCAAAGTAAGAGGAAAAACCAAAGGAGAAGCCAATAATTTCAAGAATATCTCTTAGCCCTCAAGCAAAAGAGACCCATTTGGCTTTGAATATTTAGAAGAACCAAAGAGGAGAGGAAGTCCAAAGAAGAAATTCATAGCAAAATCAAAGGTAAGTCACCATTTTTTTGGAAAAAAAATATATAAACTTTCATAATTAATTTTTTTCTTATGTGCTCAGGTTTCAAGAAGGTGGAAGGCCATCCAAGGGAAGGGGAAGGGAAAAAAGAAGGATGAATTAGAGGAAGAGGTAATTTCATGACTATACTTATTTTTTCTGCAATGTGTTATTTTTTTTATGAGTCCTTGTCATTTTTTTAACATAGAGTGAATTTCTGACTGAAGAGGAATATTCAGAAGATGAAGAGGTTCCAGACTTGGATGAAGGGGAATATTCAGCAGAGGAAGAGTATCCAGATTTGGATGTAATTAAGAAGGTAAGATTCCATTTTCTTTTATTTTTGGCTAATTTCTATGGATATCATTTTTCATGAATATTTTCATTCAAACTTTGATCAGAGGTCTGGAACCATTATGAATAAGTGGGTTGGTTCTCCTGAATACAACCCTGGGAAAAGAATCAAGAGGGAAAAGGTTTCCTATGAAGATGGTTATTCTCCTTACCATCCTCCTGAAAGGCAAGTATTAGCACAAACATCCCCAACAATCAGTGAGAAGGTGATTAAATTTGATACTTTCTCATTTGTTCATTTTTTCTGATTTTTTGGGGGTTTTTTCTCTAGGTTTCCTGCACATTATCATATTCTTCTTCTGGAATCTTTGACCAAGTATCAATTGAAAAAGTGAGTTTTATCTTTAGTCCATATTTTCTGTTATAAAAAATTATGATTTTTGGTTTTAGTTCCAATAAAAAGATTTTATTTCTCCAAAAACAGCCATTCCACATATATCACTTGTTCAAGATGTCATAGGGGATGTAAAATTTGGCTTTAGAGCAGCAGTCCTTTGTTTGGTTAGGAACTCAGAAGACTGGATTGAAGCCAGGAAAGAAATGGTGAAAGATCTTTATTCCAACCCAATCTTCAAGGACCCGAAATTACTGCATGATATCTGGGGTGAAGCTTTCCAAGAAGCAAGAAGGGAAATTAACCACCTTTATGGCCCAGATGCCACAAATATGTGGATGGAATTTTCATGCCATGGCTTCCCTCTGGCTGAAACATATGAGTGTCCAGTGGTTCTATTTTATTCTTCAATTCCTTGCACTTATCTTCCTCTGAATTCCACTCCCACTCCAAATTACAAATCTTCTCCTATTTCTTCATTCTTTTAAAAGATTTCAAACATATAGTCTCATTCAAGTTCAAGTATGATCATTTGCCTGCTCCCAGGTTAGATCCAATTTGGAAAAGCTTTGTGAAAAAGGAATACAAATCTTGGAAAACCATTTTTCTTATATCTTGGTAATGATGTTTTTTTCCATCCAAGAAAATCAAGTAGAAACATAAAACCAATGATAGTTGAATAAATTTTAATATTTGTATCCATATTTGTTCTTGATTTTTAATTTTTTGAATGAAGTTAGTAAGGTTTATGCCTACATGCAGGGGATCTTTAAAAATTATTAACAAATTTTTTTTAAAAAAAAAAATCTGAAAGGTTGAATAACCAAAAAAAATCAATTACACAGGCCAACAAAAGGATTCAAAAATACAGTGAGAAAGGTGATTTTTTCCATTTTTTTTTTTTTTGATGAAATTTCTAAAGGTAAAAAATGACATCCAAAAATTCTGAAAAAAAAACTCTTTAATAGTTGTTTTAAATTCATAAAAAATCTTGCAACACCCAAAAAAAATTATCAAAAAAGCAAACAAAAGAATCCAAAAGTCCAATGAGAAAATTGAATTTTTCAAAATCTTTCCTTTTTTGATGTAAATGTTTAAGGTAAAATAATACATCCAAAAAATCTGGAAAAAAAAATTATTCTCTTCAACTGATTGCTTAAATTTTAAATAGCTTGAATCACCCAAAAAAATGAAATAAAAATGAAGGTAACAGGATTCAAATGAAATTTCCAAAGATATTTTTTTCATTTTTTGTGTTTTTTGAAGGAATTTTTTAAGGTGAAAGGATACATCCAAAAAATATGGTAAAGATATTTGAAAGATCTTTGGATTTTGTTTGAAATTTATGGTAGATAAAATTATAATAATAAAAAAAACAATTTAAATAGTCAAAATAAGGATCCAAAAACCCATGCAAAAATGATCTTTTTACAGAATTTTTTCCTTTTTGATTGCATTTTTGAAGGGGTTCTGATGGCTCCAAAATTACCAAAGATTTTGGTTATGTTTTTAATAACCCCTGCTATGAGGCTGTGGATTCAGAATTTAAAAAAAATGAATTCTTGAAACTTGGCTGAAATAAAGTTTTTTTGTGTGAAATATCAAGGGGGGGCAACCACCCAATGATGTTGAAATGCATGAGATAAAGGGTTGGATGCATGGGAAAAATAATGCCCTAGGTATATGCAGCGTTTATGAATCATTTATCAAATTTTTCACAAATTAATCCAGATTCCATCAGAAATATCAAATTTTATTCAATGAGATGATTTTTTATTATTTTTTCTTTATGATTCTTGTACTTGATGGTTTTTTTTTTGGAAAAATTTTAAAAAAATTTAATTCCTCTCATTGAATGTGTTTATTTATTCCTTTTTATTCTTTTAAAAATATTCTCTATATCCCATTAAAAAATTTCAATTGTTATTCAAAGAAATGAGCTTTTGATATTTATTTTATTATTCTTGCACTTGATGGAGTTTCTTTTGTAATTTTGAATGTGATTTTTCTTCACTTAGTTAAAGATGTTTATTTTATTTTTTTTTATTATTTTTTTGGTAAAAATAAATTTGAATTCCATCACAAATTTTATGCCTTATTCAAAGAAATAATTTTTAGATTTTATCATTATTATTATGGCACTTCATCAATTGTGTTTTTTTGGAAAATTTCAAAATATTCAAACTTTCCTCATTAGATAATTGTATGTGGAATTTTTCTTTATATTTTTTTATTTTTGGTATAAGTGATTTAAAAACCACTGGAAATGTTGATCATTTTTCAAAGAAAGAAATTTACTATATCCAATTTTTTGATTTTTGTAATTTATGAAGCTTTTGTTGAAATATTCAAACATGCTTTAATTCTACTCATGAAATAGGGATTTTTAGAATTTTAATTTTATATATATATATATATATGATTGGCACAAATTTATTAAAATTCTATCAAAAATATTGAATTTTCTTCAAACAAATATTTATTTCATATTTCTCATCATTTTTGTGCCTGATAAGTTTTTTTTTTTTTTTGAAATTTTTAAAAATACTTGAATTCCCCTTAACAAACAGGTATATGAGTTAATTTCAGAGAAGAAATTTTGAGTAAATTAAATTGCTTCTTTCAGTAAAAAAATCAATTTTTCAAAAAATATCTTTCTATAAAATTGAAGAATGAACAAATGGGTTTAACTGTCACAGATAAACTTTTGGAAAAAATAAAACAGATAAGCCTAAAATCAGCCATAAAATTTTTTGAAAATTCTTGGAAGCTGAGAAACTAATCAGATCCTCTTTGGCCTAATCTACATAGAATAATTTGAATATGATTGAGCTGGATTAATTCCTTCATTGAAGGAAAGATTTAGGCTCTGGGGAGGATGAAGGAACTCTCAGAATTCCCACCTGTATGGCTTTGGGCTTTGATAATGGCTTAAATTTCCTTTACCTAAATTTCAGCCTTAATTATTTCTCTCTATTTAGATTCATCAGCAACTCTTCCCTTAGTGCTTGAATTTTCTTGAAATAAATTCATGCTTTCTTTTTTGGAACACCTTTTTTTTTATTTCAAAATCTGATCTTTATGTATCAAGTTATTTCAATTGAAACTCTTTTATTCATTGCTTCAAATCTTCAGTTTATTTTCTTTGCATTCCTATATTTAAACTTTTCAGTTTTTCACCTTATCAAAATTTATTGGAAGCTTTTCTCTGGACTTTTTTTTCAAAATCCTTCATGATTTAACCCTGTTCCTTCTGTCTCCTTTCAATCTTCAAATTACAATTTTTTCATTCTGATCTTTCTGTCTCATCATTTTTCTCTCCATCTTTTGTTGCCTGGTTTTTTTTGAAGCCTCTGTTATTAAATTTAAAAAACTGAATGCTAATTTTTTTTCTTCAAACTGACAGTTGCATTGAGCCAGGGTTGGGGGCCTTCCCCTTGTGGACTCCAGAGGCTTGAGGATTCTTAATTTTTTCAAATTTTAGTTTCCAGCAAGACAAATTTTTATGTATTCCATCATCTTTATTCTCCTATTTCCTTGAATATTTTTCAAAAAAAATAAATTGAGATTTTTCACACTTTGATAACCAATGAGCTTACAGATTCATAACATTAGTGGTAAAATTAATATCAGACTGTGATTGAAAATTATTGGACTCAATAAGCCATCTAGAGTGCCTAATTTCATTTTAAATATTGCTGAAAGGTATTCCTTTTGACTTAAATAAATTTATTTTTAATGAGTATTTTATTGCTTAAGTTAAACCAGAATATTTCTGTTTTCATTTGATCAATGCAAAATGGGAAATTTGGCTGTGAAAATTATCAAGAAAATGTAGTAAATTTTTCAATATTTTCAAAGCTTTGACAACTATGGTGACTATGCCTATTTTTCTGATTTAATAATTCCCTTGTGATGCTTCCATGAAATATAAAAATATCCCCTTTCAAATTAAACAAGCCAAATGTTATGGAAGAATGGTAATCTTCAGCCCTTGAACTATTAGTTTTTCCCAGATGGAAGCTTTTTAAGTCCAAAGGCCTACAAACTCTTTCTCATGCTTCATCCAAAGATTTACAAATTAATTTGACATCACCTTGTCAATTTTCATGATTATCCCCAATCTTAAAAATTTAGTTTCATACCTGGGCTAAATTAAAACCCTCAAATGTACTAAAACCATGATTTTGGCATAATCACCACCAAAAGGAAAAGGAATATAGTAAATTATTGACTATATCCAGATCTTTTTGTGGTTTTTTTCAATTAAAAAAGGCATGGAAACTTCATTATTAAGCTTCATGAAAGCCTCCAGTGTGGGAATGGCATTGAACCCTCTTTTACATTCCAGAGGGTGGAGGGATGGCCCTTCAAGAAGCCCTTGCATTGGGCTGTGTAGGGGATGGCCATCAAAACCTCACTTCTGTGGGGTTTCAATATGGTTTCAAAACCCCTTAGCCCATTTTTTTGACCTTCCAACTGGTTTTTTGAAAACAATTCAAGATTCCAAATGGCAGGGTTTTCTGTAAAAACTTCTGGCCCCATGACATTTTTGAAAGGGCCCTAGTGGATTTTGGAACTACTGCTTTTTTTTTTCTAATTTTTATTTTCATTTTGAGGCTTTTTGAATGCCTCCAAGAGCTCTGCGGCTCTGTGAATTGATTGCAACCCTCTTTAACCTTTCTTCCATTATAAATTTATATTAATTTTACCTCTTTTACTTTTTTTTCTGTTTTGTATATAATTTCACAATTTTAAAAAAACTATTTATTTATTCAAATTTTATCATTATTTGAATCAATAAATATTTTTTTTTCATGAACAAGTGTTAGAAAAGGTATTTGATCAATTTTTTTTGAAAAAGTCACATCAATTTTGATGGAAATATTAATTTTTGAACTGGATTCTCAACAGGTTTCATGAATTTCCCAAGAAATTCCTTTTCAAAATGGTAACAGGGAACTCTGATCTGAATTCTTCCCTCCTCAGCATCCAGGTATGTACCAATATTCACTCAAAAAATCTATCATACCCACCCAAATACTCAAAAAGTAACATATTCCAAAATGTATAAAACTAAAAAATGTGATTTTTATTATAGTGAAATAAAGAGATGATGATATCTATCTCAAGAAAAAATAATTAATAGTGTGTATAATCCTTCCCCCTCTATGATAAATCTTATTTTTGTTTAAATTTTACTAATTATTCATAACAAAATCCCTTGAATATTCATCCATATGTTCACCTTCCACCTCACCAAAAATTCCCAACCTCTCAATAAAATAAAAAATTTCCTTCAATAAACTTTTCAGTTAGACAATATGATCCCCTTTTTTTCTACTGGGATAAAACAAATATGCATTATTTCAAGATCACAATTATTTCCATGATATGTACCAGTCTTAAGCACCTCAACAATATGACCAAGACCTTCAAAAACATCAAAATTGCAACTCAAAATATGATATGAGTTATAATATTCCTCAGGGAAATGTCAAATTTGTAACCCTACACAACCCATTCACAACTCAAAACAGGTTGCTTGGGAAGGTTTTCAACCCATATGATTTTTGAAAGGCTTTTTGCAAACCACAGACTTGTGAACGGCCATTCATGCCTCAAATGGTTTGAAAATGGCAATTCACAACTCATTTTGAGTTGTGGTGTGCTGTTGAAATTTTTTATTATTATTTTTATTTTTTCTATTTATTTGTATTTTTTCATGCTGGAAAACTTTGTTTGCAATGTTTCAATTTGTGAACCTTTTTTATTTTTTTATTTTTTACTTTTTTATTTTTATATTTTCAATTTATTTGTTTGTTTTCTTAATTTCTTAATTTTTTAATTTACTTACTTACTTATTTATTTATTTATTTATTTATTTATTTATTTATTTATTATATTTATTTATTTGTTTTATTTATTTATTGATTTATTTTATTCATTGATTTATTTGTTTTTGTTTTTGACTCACTTTTTTTGCAACTTGTTGAGTCATGAATGGAGCTTCACCGCTCATGTGGGTTGGGAATGGCTTTTCACGCCTGTTTGCAACCCAGGGTTTCAACTTTAACATTTTCAAATCCTTAAACTTCCATTTTTTTCAAGTTTTCATTTTAAATAATTGAAGTGAAATTTCTGTATATTTCATTCCCAGGGCTTCATAAAAAAATTATCAAGAATTTTAAATGGTTTTATACCCCTTGAAAAAATCATTTAAAAATAAAAATAAAACAAAGAAAAGGGGTGTTTTTCTTTAGTCTTGAACCTTATCTGAAAGGTTTTTGCTTTACTCTTTTGGGATTTTTTGAACCAAAATCATTATATCATTATAACTAAGTACTCAGAACATAATTGCTTTTGAATATTAAAAAGGGTTTTTGCCCTTTCAAAATTGAACAAAGAAAAAATTCCACATAAAAACACATCATCTTCCAGGTTTTTTGAAAAAAATATTATGGAAGTTTCATAATTTCTTAAAGGGTCCAGGCTGGTAAACCAAATAAAATTTTATTAAAAAATATGATTTAAGGTTTTCTTTAGTTTATATCAATCCTTCAACAATTGGCCTCAAAAAATAACAGAAACATCATGAAGGGCTGTCTGGGGACCCCCTAAAAGATTTTTGTGAGAATTCTTTTCAATATTGAAGATTTATATTCCAACAATTTTTTTTCTTTTTTTAAAAAAAGAAGAATTAGCCATTAGAAAAAAAAAACAGAGATGTCAATACATATTTATTTATAAATTTCAGTTTTTATTTTTCATTTATTGGTTGTATTTTTTGATTTGTATTATTTTTAAATTTTTTGAATTTTCATTTAAAATTCTTTATTTCTTCCAGTTAGAATTTGAATATCTTGATTTCAAAATATTCTTTGATTTCCTTATTTTTAATTTTATATTTATTCTGAATTTCATTTGTTTTGAAGGTCCAAAAAGTTCCCCAAGCACAATTTCATGA
Organism: Puccinia polysora; assembly: GCA_025617555.3. Taxonomy (NCBI): domain Eukaryota; kingdom Fungi; phylum Basidiomycota; class Pucciniomycetes; order Pucciniales; family Pucciniaceae; genus Puccinia; species Puccinia polysora. The sequence continues at coordinate 20,169,218 of CM062633.1, forward strand.
TGTTAATTTTGTTTTGTGGTAAATTTTAAAGGGTTGAGATAAGCTGTAAAAGTTCTTGAACCAAATTTTTAGTTGAGTTTCTATTTTTTTTACAAACCTTTACCATTAGAAAGATCAAAAAAAGTACAAATGTATTGAAACAAGTATGAAAAAAATGTCTTTCCATGTTGGCCTTTTTTACCATTTTTGAATTTTTAGAGGAATAAAAACCTTTCAAAATTCTAAATAATCATTTTATGAGCAACATTCAACAAAAAACCCTTCAGATAAGGTTCAAAATTAAAAACAAATCCCTCTTTTCTTTCTTTTCTTGTAATTTTTGAATGGCTTCCTACAGTGTATAATCTTTCATCCAAAATGCAGCCGTGCACTATGGGATTTGAAACCATGAACTTAAAACTCATTAGAAATGCTTTAACCACTAAGCCCAGTGTGCCATTGCCTGATGGGCCAATGTGCCAGTATGTACAGTTACCAAGGGTTTGCTTGTGTTTGGCTGTAAAGGCCTAATGTGTTGCTTAAAAATGCTGCTCAGGATTTCAGGATCAAGACTTATGATCCTTGGGTGGCAGTCTGCATAAGTGCAGTTTTTGACTCCAACACTTGCCCTTGCTCTGTGAAGGGTGCATACAGCAATTCACAACACAAGTTGGTTCTGGTCATTTTTTTCTTCCTCCTGTTAGGGTGCCCTGTCCAGATGGAGACCCTTGCTACTATCTTATAATCCAGGATATAGTTGTGCACTATGGGTTTGGAAAACATGACTTCAACATTCACAAGTGATGCTTTAACAAATAAGCTAAGTGCGTCATTTCCTGATCTACCATTGTGCCAGTCCACTTACCAAGGGTTTGATTGTGTTTCCCTGTAGAGACCTGATGTGTTGTTTGACAATGCTGTTCAGGCTTTCAGGATCAAGACTTATGATCCTTGGGTGACAGTCTGCATAAGAGCAGATTTTGACTCCAACATATAAAACCATTAAGAATTCTTGATCAACATTTTTTAGGGCCCTTGGTATGCAATCTACAAAAGTGCAGCATCAATTATGCAAAATTAAAAATTCAAAAAATAGTATGATTTTAGGGATTTGAGTGTGCATGGATTATGTCCCTGCAATTTCAAATCTAAATTAATTTAAGGATTAGGGGGATGAGAAAAATAATTCCTCACTTGAAAACCACTCCAAAAATTCTCAAGAATTCCAAATAGTATAATCTATGTGAAATTGATTACCTCAACAAGAAAACATCAGAATATTGCCAAACTTGATTTTTTCATTTTGGACTCATTCTATCAAACAAATCCCCAACAGTTTCCAAATGGGTTCCACCCAGTACACCTGCCAGCAGGTGTAATCAATTTTTTCATGGTGAATGGTACTTTAGGATTAAAATAATAAAAAAAGGAAAAGCCTTTTGGGCCAAGGAGGCTGGTTAAACTTGGATGGTTCACATCAGCTTCTTTGTTTACATGAGGAACTGTTGAGTTCTTTTGTAGAAGCTAATTTTGGGGTATAAAGTGTAGAAGTAACTTTATTGAAAGAGTACTTGATTTTTTGTTTTCTTTGTTCAAATCACACTTTTTTGTTGAACAAAATAAAAAGTAACAATGCCTCTGTTTTTTTAATGCAATTTGGAGAGAATTGATGACAGTGGGTGACTCCCTCCTGCAAAGAACAATGTTGTTTGTACACAGTGTGCAGGGAATTGGGATTTCAGGTAATGAGATGGCCAATCAGTTGGCAACACAAGCGGTAGTCAACGGAATCAAATCTCTTCTCAAACCCAAAGATCACTGCAAGAAGATCCCAAGGATTACCATCCTGCATCATCTGAATAACACACCTAGGCTGAACCTCAAACCGCCTTCTATGGACATTCGCTTCACGGCAATCCTATACCAGCTTGCCTCAGGCCACTGCCCTTTGCTAGCCTTCTTATTCGGAATCAAGGGATATATCTCCCATCCCGCGTAAATTACGGTCACCCCAAATACACCAGTCCACCTCTTAAGCTACTTTCCGAGATATAGAAGACAGTGGAAAAATTTGCGCAATAATATGAGGGAACGAAGCATAACACTTGACCATAACAACCTTCACAGCTGCCCTTTCGAACCCAACGCCTGGCCTCTCCCCTCAAGATTCTTACCAGAAACTGGCCGTTTTTCTATACTTCAACCACCTATTGAGCATAACGACATCAATTTGCCGACTCCTACCAACACCCCTAATCGGAAGGGTCTCCCTACCCCCTTAAACACAATCTCCTGGGCTTCTTCACCCCTGGTCAGTACAATTTAATTTAATTTTTCCTTCTTCATTTTTCCCTTGCTCCATGCTCGTTTGTGCTTTACATAAAATTTTCAGCAACCCGTTTGTAAGGTCGGAGTCGAAAGCTTTTACATGTCAAGTTGTCATAAGCAGTCGGTGCGTATTCAAAGCGAGCGATGCCAAAGCGACCACTCAGTGACAAAAAAGTCTCCAGGCCGAAACCGTGAAAAGCCTACTAGCAAAGTCTCGGGCCAGTTTTGGGCCAGGCGAGTAGAAAGCTAAATCCGGGCCGGCTCGAACCGCACACTTTTCAGGCCGGTTCTGGGCTGATAGGGGGTAGGCCCGACCCGATGAGGCCCCTGTGGTCACTCTGGGTATCTCAGAGTGGCAGCACGCGGATAGTCAATGCTATTAGGATCTCGCCCGGTGAGAAAGACAACCACAGCTGAGTGGGAGTCGTCATGGGCCAGTGACGAAAGACTGGCGAATGTAATGTGTATATATCACCAATAATCTTCAAGTTTTATGCACTTCTACATTTCATTTCGTTGCATCATCCAAATATATACGATCCACACGCTCATACCACCCGTGATCGCAACGATCGTGTTTTCTTTTTTTTGTATTTTTATTTTTATTTTTTTTTTGCGGGGGGGGGGGGGACGGGCGGAGGGGATTGATTGGGGATGTTCGAGCTCAAGTGAGAGGGATTGATGATAATTCAACCCAAACAGGTCGCTCGCCCCGCGTCTTGATCGCTACGTTTCTTCATGAGCGGATGGATGCAAGGGCGGGTGAGAACGAGATGAGAGAAGAAAGACGCATTATGCATATACCTACAGCTCCATCACCCGTCGTAGGTCAAAGCTCATAGCTCCCAGGTCCCAAGTCATTGATCACGGGTCACAGGGGGGAGACAGGGGGATATAAATTTGTATTTATGTAATTTGTTTAGAAGCGTCGGAAGAAGAAGAAGAAGAAGAAGCAGAGGACGAATGTTTTAGTATGAATATCCGACCCATACAAGATGATGTACATTTCTATGCAAAGCTTTAAATAGTTATACTCAATTATCTGGTGCGGACTGTGGGTGGGGGTGTGGAATGTGGGTGTGGGTGTGTGGGCGTGTGGGTGTGTGGGCGTGTGGGTGTGGGTGTGGAATGTGAGTGTGGGTGTCAGTTGACAAGATTGGCGCACATACACATCTAGTGTAGCCTGCAATACCCTACACTACCCTACCCTACCGTACCACACCACACCGTACCATCGTACTTGCACAGATTCCTTTAATTCGATCGAATTAAATTAGATTACGGTCCATACAGTGCATCGGAAGCGAAGCGCGTGTTGTAGTTGTCAAAGTCAAGTCAATGATCCCGACATACATATCGTACCGTGCAGTACTATGCAGATTATTGAGGAGATGGTACTCGAGATTGGGCACAGAAGCTCCTATTCCTACGTTCACACTACGAATCCCTAATCGTTATCCTTTGAAAATGCTGTAGAACATGACTGCATCTCATCTACGGAGTACAGTTCCCTGGCTCCAAGAAGCCTCTTAATAAGACGGCCGCCGCAGTCGGGTATAACCTGGATACGTCATCGAGTCAGTCATCCTTGTTGGTTAGTAATAATTCATCTTCCAACACCACCACCAGCACCCATCTCACCCTCAGCTGTCAAGAGAGATAGGGAGAGAGTGCGAGTGAGAGTGAGTGAGTGAGTGTTGGATTAACTCGAAAACCATGACCATTATTAATTAGGTTGGAGGACGAAAAGCATAGTGATACTTAGCATAGCCTGGCATGGCATGGTGTGCCCCATAAGATCTCGAACTCTTCCTAAATCCTGAATGGTCCTTATTAGATTGGATGAGATGAGATGAGATTAGATTGGATTCAAAGGAGTCATTATTTACAACCAGTCAGTTCTATCTCAACTTCAACATTTATTTATCTCTCAGTATCCTCGCTTTCACTCTCTGTGTCTCTGTCTCTGTCTCCCTCTCTCTGTCCATCTCCAACCCCCTCACCACTTCCCTCCCCCCCCCCCCCCCCCCAATCGATGATCAATTCAATTCCAGTTGATCGGTTATTTTAACTGTAATCAAACAGAATTAACATCATCATCATTATCATTATCATCAATTCAAAATACAGATCTGATCTGGTCAAAAATCCAAATCACTGGATCCTTCAATCTCAATCAAATAAATCACTCTCAATCAAATCATTCACCAGAGCTTAGAGAGCTTGGTCACGGATGAAGTGTTAGAAGAGTGATAAATCGATAGTTCTTGTCATCTGTCCTTTATTTGTTTATTTTTCTGTTCTCAAAGAAAAAACCTCTCAAAAACAATTGATCATCATACCCTCCATACGCGTCGCTCACTCTCTTATGCTCTCTTACTCGGGCTCGAGAATTGACTCATCGTGAATCGAGATATCTTCCAATCTCATCTGGATCTCTGTTGTATCTACATCTCATATCTCAATCATCAACATCCTCACTAACTATCATCAATAAATTTTATTATTTACTTATTAGGTAGCTATGATTGATCTCAGTATGGCCATGGTGACTTGATAGTTTGTGATTCTCCGTGCCTCTGCGGTTCACCATCCACCGTTTCTGTCTTGGTCATTCCGGTCGAGTTGAATAGATTGATTGGTGGAAAGTACTATCCATAGTTGATTACTCCATCATTACAATATCCATCTTCTACAATTCTTGAATCTTGACCTCAAACGATCTCATCCTTCTTGCCTATTTATCACTATCCCCTCTTGGCATCTTACCCCCAAACCCTCGAGCCTTGCCGATCAGTTCATAATTGTCCTAATTACGCGCCACCCCCTCCACACACACTCATTCAATAATTTATCCTCAAATCTCCGAATTTTCAAGACTCGTCATCAGGATCATCTTACCCTTCCCCCCGTACGTTTCCTACCATCTATCGGCTCCAGCTGTCTTTGGTTCTGATCATCCAATCTAATCCATCCTTTCCTACTAGTCTCACCTTGTCTCATCCCTCATCCACTATGGCCACCGTCAAGCGTTCCCAATCACCTCTCCCGGTCGTTTCCCCAGCTCCCAGTCGGCGACCTTCATTTATGAATCTGTCCGCCTCGGAAAACCATCAAATGCTGCCCTTTCCCCAGTTCCCATACCAACATACTCCACATTCCTTCTCCCTTCCCGGCCTAGCCGATCAGCCCAACAATGATCCCGGCCCCTCTACCATTTATTCTCATAATCCATCCCCGGCATCCTACCATCTTCATCCCCCCGTACATTCCGGTTTTAGTTCTCCAACTAGTAATCATTCTAGTCCAAATCCTTATGGTGACTTCAATCCCTTCCCAATTAGCCCTCCAAGTACCGGTACTACCGTCTCATCTTCAATTATTAACCCTCAGCATCCCTCTCAACCGTCGTCCTCATCCTCATCCTCATCCTCATCCTCATCCTCAGCATGTTTGATTCATCATGTAAACCCCAATCACATCCTTTCCCAAGTTGATCTCAGTTCCCCCTCAACATTGGCCTCAACCACTTCTTACGACCTCCCCCGGTGCACCCAGCTTTCTCAATTACCGTTCCATCACCCTCATCACCGTCAAAATCGTAGGGACTCTTATACAACGACTCTCGCCGATCCGTCCTACCCATCTTATGAGCGCAGGAACTCCTCAGTCTCGATTGGCTCCCTACGTAGTGTTAACTCAACCTCACCCTACAATAGCTATGCCTCCTTAGATACACATCATCCTTCCTCTGCTCAGCCCCAATTTTACTCCTTCCCCGGCGATCTCTCCAACCAAGCGGTGTTTTACCTTGACTCAAACACTAGGCACACCGTGCCGTCTCCATCCGGATTTACCCCCTCGAACAACTTTCAACCTACCACGATCATCACCGACGTCCCACGCCTGGCCCAAAGTCCAATTCAACATGTTCCCCCTAGCTCAGCGCCTCCGGTAAGGTTTATATTCTTTCAAATTCCTAAGCGGTTTCTTTGCTTTTTCCATAAAAATAGGAATCTCAACATCTTCCCCACAAAAAAAAACAAAAATCATTCTAAACATTGTATGCATTTCTCCACTTCTTTCAAACAAGTCCACCAAGCTTCCTACTAGACAATATCGCAAAAAAACTCCACCAGAGGCTTGTGCAGTATGTTGGATAAAATATACACCTGAATGGAGAAAAGGACCCTCGGGTTTAAGAACTCTGTAAGTTTTTAAATTTAATTAACTAATGATCATCTCATCTAGTACCCATTTGTAGAAAGAGGGGATCATAGGAATAGAGAGAGAGGCAGAGAGAGAGAGAGAGATAACGAACAATCATAATTTTTATCATGATGAAAAAAGATGCAATGCATGCGGCCTTACTGCCGCCAAGCAATCAGTCCCAGAGCCGACATGTGTTGAGGACGTTTGGGCTCAGTTATTAGAGATTGGTCTGAATCGGTTCAAAGGGAACTACGTCTTAGATGAAAATAAGAAGGCAGCTGCCGCTCAGAACTGGACTTCGCAAACTCAAGCTCGAGGTCGAATGACTAACCCCACGGATCATCGTGACCCATACGGCTCGATCAGTTCGGTATCACCTATTACTACGAATAACATGACTGATCATGGTGATAAATCAACTTCACTACGATCAGGTCAAGCTCAAGCGTTCACCAAAATGGTGACAACTACCACCAGCCCTTCAATCCCTAAAAATCCGTCGCCCAATCACCCTAATCCAGCCGAAATCGATGCAGCTCAACAACTCTTTTCCATGAGTAGGGGGAGGATGCCCTCGACGGGCAATCATTCAGCTGGCATGCCATCTTCCAATGGTCATTCCCACAATAACAACATGCTAACCTATAGTGTGAACTCGTCACCCCATACAGGTGGGTCGAAGGCGTCATCGTAAGAAAAATAAAATAAAACAAAGACGTTGGGGAAGTCGAGGTGCCTTGTGCGAATACGAGCTGACTGGGATCATCTTTCAGCTAGTTTAAACATCCGTCCAGTGGATTCGAATCCACAAGTCCCCAACGGGAACCTGAACCTCAACTCAACTGGACTACCTCAAACTACTACTTGTGAACCGACGGAGAGAAGTATGTTAAAAGCGCTATACCCCCATCAGAATCGGGCCGGGACGACGGCGGTAGCGGGGACCGGGATGGCGCCTCCGCCGCCGACGACGACTTCAGACGGGACGACTATTCCAGCTCGTCGGCCACGGCATGATGATTCCTTGGGTGGACACCGGATGTCGATCTCCTCGATCATCAACCAAGATTCACCCAAGGGTGCCACCTCAACTGCCATCAGATTAAATCCTCATGAGCTCCCTCAAGCGCAAGCCTTCCATCACGCACTTGATCAGCGCTCCCACCATCATCTTCACCAGCCACCGTCACACCCAGCCTGTCATCAACATTTGCATCATCATCCGTTCCTTCTCCAACCTGCAACTCAGACCGGATATTCTAAATAATCAAATCCAAAGTTCATCAAGAAAGAACTTGCTTGGTATCTTCATACTTTCAGTATCTCCACTCTAGTTCATTTTCATTATAATTGTTATGATTCGTTAGAAGTGTCTTGTGTTTAATGTTGGTCTTGTGTCTGTTGTCTGTCGTCGGCGGTCATTCGTATGTTTATGAGGGGTGGGAGAGAAAAGAATTGCACGATTCCCACATATCCTCACGGGTTTCCAAAATACCCCCGGGGAGGAGGAGGCTGGTCTTGAATAGAATATATCAACTTGAATGCTATCTTGCTCTGTCTTAGTTGAACTGAATTTTATTTATTTATTTATTTCGACCACCTCGGAGAGAGTGAAGTAGTGCCTCAAAAGGAGGTTCACTCATCGCTCATGCTGACCCTGGTCATCACACCATAAAAACCCATAACCTAAGATCACAGCAACCCAACCTGAACCTAGTCATCATACATGTTAAGATTGATTTTCAATCTGTGAATACCAAGTTTTCTCCATTTCACTTGACACTGGAGCGAACAGTCCAAATCTTGTTTTTTTTTTTTTTTCGAAAAAACAAATCATCAAAACCGACATCGTCATCCGTCATCATAAGATTGGTCTACTCAACTTTGTTTTAGGTTCAAGCATCCATAGAGACTTGTACATACATACATACTTCAAGAAAATCTACAACGGCAAGGTTGGATGGTGGTGAGGTACCACCCTCCAAACAGATCCGAGAGGAGTCAGTGACTCTCGAATCCTTCCAACTGGATCAATCGAACTAAGATCGCAGGTTTAGTCAAAGAGTAGCATGAATTGCATACAACGAAGAATCTGAGTCGATCAAAATTAGTTGGATCAAGAGTTCAGGAGGAGCGCCGATGGGAAGCTGGAGTTTTTCATCCGATGACGACCACTCACTCACTCGAGTTCAATCCCGTCGGGTCTTCGAATCGAGAACCATCCAAAACGGTGTGGAATGAGTCTGACGGGCTAGACTTTCACAATCTTCATCTTTGACTGATCTCAGGATAACCCGTTCCAAGCAGTACAAAGGAAAGCTCGAAGGTAAAAAAAAACCAAATATACATCCTCTCTTTTGTTTATTTATTATGCGTGTCAGTACTTGCTTGATTTTTGTTTTTACATCCTTTAGGTGCCCGGGAATTGAGGTCTATATCTCCTTTCCTGTGGTGGATGGATTAGGTTTTTGGTTATTTAGAGTTTCCCTATTCTCCCTCTTCTCAAACAAAAAAAAGAGAAGACTAAAAAAAACACCCCCGTTTTTCTTGTATTTGTTAGCGCTTGAATCAGTAACTAGAAGTTGGTCCAGCCTCACTGGTACAAAGATCATGGATTTTGACAATCAAAAGAGCTACTTTCCCGGATCTTGAAAAGGCCCAGGCTAAATTCACACCAAAAAAAAAAAAAAAAAATACTAAAACAACACCTTTTTGTGAAAGAGGTGAGGTTTTAGCAATTTTTTTGCCAAAATTATGCCAATTTTTTGACTATGATCCCACCACCTGGTGTGTTTTCTCACTCCAGGAAGGCATGCAAACCTTCTATACAATTGAGGTTTGGAACAATTTTTCAAGGTTTACAGGAGGGCCTGGCATGGGAGAACATACCATTTGATGGTTGTGGGGACCCCCAAGGCCTTTAAACATTAATTGGGGCCCTGGGGAGCTAATATAAGGCCTCCAGACCCCCTGTGGGGTCTGTCCGGGTAAAACCTTTTGCAGAATCCAGATATGGACGCCAAGTGAGTAAATTCAATAATAAAAAAGGCATCAAATCTCAATTTTGTTGCAACAATCTCAAATCTGACCTCAGATTTGAAAAAAAATTGTTTACTGTATGAAAAGTAAGAAAAATGGTAAAATTTGATCTTGTTTACACAAAAGGGAATATGTCCAGTGGAACGCAAATAACATTGCCCCAAAAATAAAAAAAAAATATAAAAATGCTAGATGTACCAATTTTTTTAAAGGAGTTAATGTATTTTGAAAAATCCAAAAAAAAATCATCCAGTACATAAATAATCATAAAAAATATGAAAAACCAATTTCTTTGAAGAAAACTCAATATTTCTACTGGAGTTTAAATTAATTTGTGCCAAAAATAGAAAAAAAAAATTATAGAAAGGATAGATTAATATATTTAAAACTTATAATTCAAATATGCTGAAGTATTTCAAAAAAACTTTCATTAAGTAACAAAAAATAAAAAAATTAGATGTAAAAAATTGATTTCTTCGAATAAGAATTGAGATTTACAGTGAGATTTGAATACCTTACAGCAAACATAAAAGGTAACAGAATAATTCTACATAAACCTATATTATGACGAGGATTTGAGTATTTTGAAATATACCAACAAATAATTCATTGAGTAACATAATAAGATCAATGAAATCAAAGATTGACCTTTTGGAATAAAAGTTATTATTTGTGATGGAATGTAAATATCTTCTACCAACCATAAAGAAATATCCAAAAATTACATCCAAACCTATCAAATCAGAGGAATCCAAATATATTTAAAAAATTAAAAAATAAAATCCATAAATCAAAAGAATAATCAAAGAAATATCAAAATTTGATTCTTTTTAATAATTATTTTTTACAGTTGATGTTTTTATTTTTTTACTTGATGAAAATTTTGTTGAAATGTTTTAAAATATTTTAGTGCTACTTCTGAAACAGATATATTGAGATTTTTTTATATTTTATTAAGCTTGGAAGAAAGGTATTTGCATTGTATCAGAAATCTTGAGTTTTGTTCAAGGTAGTATGTTTTTCATATTTCTTATAATTATTCCTGTAATTCATGTTAATTTTGGTTGAATAATTGAATTTCCTTATAAAATATGTATTTGTAGCATTTTTTTACGTTGTTTTATGTTTGGTACAAAGTTATTTATCTTCTGCTGGAAATATTCCATTTTGTGTAAACAACATTTTGTGTAAACAAAATGTATTTCTACCAGTTCTTTATTTTTCTTACGTTGGGTGAAGATTTTTTTTCCAAATCTGAGTTCAGATTTAAATTCCTACCATGAAACTAAAATTTATGGAATTTTTACATATTACATTTACTCAATTGGTGTCCAGATTTGAATTCTACAAAAAATCTACCCCAGCAGCAAGCCTCAACTTTCCCCACAAGGGCTTCAATTAATATTTAAAGGCCTTTGAATGCCCAAAATACCATAAAAAAGTATGTTCTTTCACCCCAGGCACTCCTTTAAACCTTAAAAAGGTGTGCCAGACCTTAAATGTATTAATTAAGGTTTTCATGCATTCCTGGCATAGGAAAACATGCCAGGTGGTGTGAATATAGTAATTCTTACTTTAATCACCCCAATGGCACCTTTTGGCATAATTTTAGCAAACAAATTGCTGAACTCATGCCTCTTTTGAAAAATGGTGTGGCTTTAGGAATTTTTTTGGCACAGATGTAGCCTGGGCCTCTTGAAAATAGTCAAACAGTAGGCTTCAAGAGTGGCGGGTTGGATTTTAAGGTTGTTTTGAACTTCTTGGTTTGATTCACTGGAAAAAAACTACTTTCTTCATTCAGAGCGTCATTTATTTATTATGATAGCATAATTTTAAAATTTCAGAAACTACCATTCTTTTTTTGGGCAAGTTTTAACATCATAATTTTCATAAAAAATGAAGCCATCTTTAATTTTGTGTTGAAATGGATTCAATCCAAGAATGAGATAGCTAGTCCCTTTTAAAAATAAAAAATAGAAAAAAAAAATAGAAATAGCATGCTTAACTTCATCAACCACACTGAAATGCATGGGGGGGGGGTGTATGGGTGAATTATATCTACTTGTGGTTCTATTCTTGACTCTGAACTAATAATTAAAAAAATTATCTCATAAAAATAAAATAAAGGTGTAATATTTCAAAGGAATAAATCCAAAAAAAAAACAATCAAACTTAGCCAGGTTAAAGTGAACCTTAATCTCATGGAATATTATTTCAATCCAGATGCAACATAAACCAACCAGATTTTTGAAAGGAGATTCAGAATAAGAAAATTTCCCTTCCAGAGATTATTAAATGAATTAGGATTGCATGATGCCTATTGGACAAAAATACTTCTAATCAATTCAAACTTATTGATAGAGGAATCCCTTTCATTTTTAAAAAATGCTCAATTTTGATATATCATGATTCTTATTATTATTAATTATTATTATTTATTATTATTATTTATTATTATTATTTATTATTATTATTTATTATTATTATTTATTATTATTATTTATTATTATTATTTATTATTATTATTTATTATTATTATTTATTATTATTATTTATTATTATTATTTATTATTATTATTTATTATTATTATTTATTATTATTATCATTTATTATTATTATCATTTATTATTATTATCATTTATTGCTATTATCATTTATTGATATTATCATTTATTATTATTATCATTTATTATTATTATCATTTATTATTATTATCATTTATTAGTATTATCATTTATTATTATTATCATTTATTATTATCATCATTTATTATTATTATCATTTATTATTATCATTTATCATCATTATTACTTATCATTATTACTTATAATTATTATTTATTATTTATTATTTATTATTTATTATTTATTATTTATTATTTATTATTTATTATTTATTATTTATTATTTATTATTTATTATTTATTATTTATTATTTATTATTTATTATTTATTATTTATTATTTATTATTTATTATTTATTATTTATTATTTATTATTTATTATTTATTATTTATTATTTATTATTTATTATTTATTATTTATTATTTATTATTTATTATTTATTATTTATTATTTATTATTTATTATTTATTATTTATTATTTATTATTTATTATTTATTATTTATTATTTATTATTTATTATTTATTATTTATTATTTATTATTTATTATTTATTATTTATTATTTATTATTTATTATTATTATTTATTATTATTATTTATTATTATTATTATCATTTATTATTATTATTATTATTATTATTATTATTATTATTTATTATTATTATTATTATTATTATTATTATTATTATTATTATTATTATTATTATTATTATTATTATTATTTATTCTTATTATTTATGCTTATTATTTATTATTATTATTATTATTTATTATTATTATTTATTATTATTATTTATTATTAATATTATTATTTATTATTATTATTTATAATTATTATTATTATTATTTATTATAATTTATTATTATTATTATCATTTATCATTATTATTATTTATTATTATTTATTATTATTATTATTTATTATTATTATTTATTATTATTATTTATTATTATTATTTATTATTATTATTTATTATTATTATTTATTATTATTATTTATTATTATTATTTATTATTATTATTTATTATTATTATTTATTATTATTATTTATTATTATTATTTATTATTATTATTTATTATTATTATTTATTATTATTATTTATTATTATTATTTATTATTATTATTTATTATTATTATTTATTATTATTTATTATTATTATTATTTCTTATTATTATTTCTTATTATTTTTATTTCTTATTATTATTGTTATTATTTATCATTATTATTTATCATTATTATTATTTATTATAATTATAATTATTATTTATTATTTATTATTATTATTTATTATTTATTATTATTTATTATTATTATTATTATTATTTATTATAATTATTATTTATCATTATTCTTATTTATTATTATTATTTATTATTATTATTTATTATTATTATTTATTATTATTATTTATTATTATTATTTATTATTATTATTTATTATTATTTATTATTATTATTATTTATTATTATTATTAATCATTATTATTATTTATTATTATTATTTATTATTATTATTTATTATTATTATTATTATTTATTATTATTATTATTTATTATTATTATTTATAATTATTATTATTATTATTATTATTATTATTATTATTATTATTATTTATTATTATTTATTATTATTATGATTATTTTTTATAATTATTTTTTATAATTATTTTTTATAATTATTTTTTATAATTATTTTTTATCATTATTATTACTTATTATTATCATTTATTAATATTATTTATTAATATTATTCATTATTATTATTCATTATTATTATTTATTATTATTTATTATTATTATTATTTATTATTATTATTATTTATAATTTATTATTATTTATTATTATTATCTATTATTATTATTTCTTATTATTTCTTATTATTTGTTATTATTATTTGTTATTATTATTTGTTATTGTTATTTATCATTAGTATTATTTATTATTATTATAATTTATAAATATTTTTATTATTCTTTTGGAATGTTGTGTAAATATCTAGAAAGGCATAAATAAAGTTTTCAATTGGAAAACCAACTGTGATTTTTCAATCTGAAGAAGAATTTCCTGATGAGAATTGTAAATAGAGTTTGAGGATGTTGAAGGAAGATTTCAAAACTCAAATTGAAGGGTGATTTAATAAATTTATGTATATATATCAATTTAAACAAATCATTTGCCTATATGATTCTTTCTCCGCTCAAATATTTCTTTTATTTCTTTCTTTGATTGGATATTTTGTGTTTCTGATTTATCAATATCCAGAAAACAAAAATGAAAAATATGAATAAGATAAATTGATTGATTTCTGATTTCAAAAAAAAGCACAAAAAAATTATCAATTGGCCAATTAACTTTTATTCCTATATTTGCAGAAAGCTTCTCAATGAAGATAGAAAGGAATTGTTGTGATTTCTTTTAAAAAAAAACATCAATTTCTCCCTTAATCCAATTGTAAATTTTAAAATCATTGATGAGTTTATAATTATGTTTTGGCAGTCTAATAGATTTCAGGACTCTTGCAATAATTTAGCTACTAGAGGTGATCAAGTTGGAATAAAATCATTTTTCAAGGTGAAACAGCAATGATAGATAAATACATGGATAAAGAAAATGAAAGGAGCAGGTTTGGTATGGTGTTTGCATGGATTAATCAATAAATTTATCATCAATTAAATAAAAAGAGGCTCCAAATTAAATACTGGGGATCTTCAAAACCTCTCTTCAGGGGATTAAACTTATAATGCATGCAAATTGAAATTTAGAACCTTGATAAAAGGGAATTATTATCCAGGAAATATGTGATATGAATGGGCTAGGATTGCAAAACACCCAGAGAAGAGAGGAATAAATTAATTTTTAGATAGTTGATACAAGGGAACCTGCAATAAATGAACTCAAGGGTAGTTAGTGCTACTATTATGATTGTTTGAGGAATCACAATGGTGAAAAATTAAAGCTATAAAGGTTAAATGTTAAATAAAATTATCAGGATAAAGCCATGAATCACTTAAATATCCTAATAATTCACTGATTAATGTATTTCACAGTGTGTGTATTTCTAAAAATGAGTAGCTGAGGGATATACATCCTGAAAGACACCTTTATTTATCCCTTTTTAGTTTATGAGAAGTCTCCATGAGGTTTATCAGGTTAAAATAAGGGGAAACAGAAATCATCTGAGGACAGAAGTGCAGTCATTCATGACTCAAAGGCTGATTTTTGTGGTTTAGACCAGATGGCCTGGTCAAATTTCAAGAAATATGATATTTCTGGAATTCTTTGCATGATAATGGAAGGAGAAATGGGCCTGAAATCTGTTTATAAATCCTGTTGGTTGATTTATTTGTGTTTGTGAAAGGTTTTGTGATATTATAATTAATTAAATGTAAATTTTATGGAAATTTATATGTTATGTAGCCAGTGCAGATGTCCCTTCTCCAGGCTTGATAATTCTGTAAAATTGAATTTTGGCTGCTTGCGTGATTTTGGTTAAAAGTGTCAATTAAAATTTTGAGGTTTTTTCATGTGTCTTTTTTGTAATATTTTGACTTATCTAAGGTTTTGGTGACATTCTTGATGGATTGGAATGCAAACTACATATGCATGAAGTTCCCATGTCTGTTACAACCCTAATGCCATGGGTTGTGTTATTGTTTTGGCCCTGAAAGCTGGGGGCACAACTGTCAGCCTGTGTACTGGCCATGGCTTGGCTTTGATGCGTTGGTGAAAATGAATTTTGAGAGACAGGGCTGCATGCATGTCTCAGGCCTGTTGATGGTGCAGATGCTGCTTGCAGGAATTTGGACTGAAACCAAATGTGTCCATAACTCTTATAATATACACAACACCCAGTTTCTGACTAAATTTTAGTCAGGTAAAATGGACATGATGTTTCATGTGAATCATTAAATGGCCAAAAAGTGCCAACTTCTTGTGGTTGTTTTTCCAAAATTAATATGGGGTTGACATGTTAGATTTTGAGGTTAGTCATAGTCAGTGACCCTACATATCATTTGGTGGGGAATCCATTAATGTATCAATAATTGAGTATTTCCCACTATTCATTTTATTTACCATTTATTTTTATTATTTTTGGTATTTATGGTAATTTTTCCAGCTGGCTCTGCAATAGGTGCAGGCTACCATTTTTTGAATTATGAATTCTGGAAGAATTTTTAATAAGAGATCCAAAGTAATGAAATAAAATAGGATCATGAAAATTTGATGAAATATTCGGATTGGTTTCACTGCAAAAACTCAAAAAAGGAAAAGGATCAAAAGGAGAACTTTCATCCAAAATCTTATTAGGGGGTATCAAAGTTAACCAAACCCGCCATTTTTTAATGGCGGGTTTCAACCCAAATCCGCCATTTCAAACACGCCATTAAAAATCAAAAAAACCCACTTATTTCAGATCAGACGTGTCAAAGTTAACCTGAAATAAGTGGGTTTTTCCAAATAAAGTATTTAAATGCTTCCACCACCTGTCCGCGTCATACACCCCTGTCTTCCCACCTCCTTCTACCTCCGACCTCATTGGAAACTTTTTTACCCTCACCCTCATCATAAAATTGATTGACCACTCTCATCACTTTATCGCTCTCATCACTTGATCACTCTCATCCACTTCATTGCTCTCAAAACTTCATCACTCTCATCACTTAACCGCTCTCATCACTTGATCACTCTCATCCACTTCATTGCTCTCAAAACTTCACCACTCTCATCACTTTATCGCTCTCATCACTTGCGTAGCCCAAACTCTTTCAAATGGCCCCTCAGCAAACCTCCCCCCACAAGTCCAACACACCCAAGAGAACATCGCCAAGGAACTCCACAACAAACAATCCTCCCCCATCAGCTTCCAAGGGCTCAAGTCAGCTCAAGAGAGCTTATCACATCATCCTGGTAAACTGGCTGAAAATTCCCTCCAACTAAAATGCCTGCTTTGGATCCAACAACAAAACACGTGTTGGCCGACCTCAATCCTCTAAGGTCAATGGTTATCTCCTGATGGCCAATGAACTCAAGAACAAAACAAAAGGTAGGCTGTATCTGTCATCCAAACAGATGAGGGAGCGGTTCAAAAACTATCAAGCCAAGTACAAAAAGGCCCACTCCATGTCTATCTCAACTGGCTTTGGTATCACCGACTTGGACAAAGCCAAAGGAATCAACTCGGTGGTTGATAATTTGGACTCCATTTGTCCTTTTTATATTCAAATGGATGAAATCTTTGGAAAGAAGGCCAACATCACCCCCCTAGCTGCTTTTGATTCCCAACAATCCAATTCCATTGATGCCGAGGACTTGGCTGGGGATGCTCAGCCTACCAACAGGGACCTTGATGAAACCTTGGCCTTGGAGTGGCCCCCATCTGATGACAAGGAGGATATTCAAACACAATCGGCTCCAATCACTTCTACTTTGGTATTGATTGATCAGTCAATCCCGACCTTGGACCCCACACTTCCTTCTTTTGATTGCTCTCTTCCTGGGGCAGAACAACTGGAGAACTTGCCCAATGAGGAGGATGTTATTCCTGGATCACCGTTGCCATCAACATCTGCTCAAGTAAGGAACTAAATTGTTTTCAATTCTGTCTGGTTGCTCCTGACTGATTTACATTGTAAGAAAACAGGCTCATCCATTTTTGATTGGCCAAAAACTCAAGCCAATGGGGCCTCCCACATTGCCTTCAAATACTAGTGAGGACTTTCAGACTCAAAACTCCTCTGCCAAGGGTAAGCAAAAGGCCTCCAATTCCGTCAATGTCAACCCCAAAAGTCATCAAAAGAGGAGAAACACTTCCAGTTTTTCGGGCTTTGAAGAAATCATGGAGAAGCAAGATTCATGTAAGTTTATTGATTCAATATCCTTTCTTTCAAAATCATGCTCATTGCCATTCCCCTCCAAAAAACAGTGAAATCACAAATTGAATCAGATAAACTTCAGTTTGAAAAGCAAAAGGGGGATCGCCAACTGGCCATGGATGGTCAAAAGCAGCAAGCCAAGACTTTGGCTAATCAACAAAAATTGGATGCTGAGTGGAGGTTGAAACAAGCTGAGCTAGAGTTTCAATAAGAGGAAAAGGAGAAGGATTGGCAGCAAGTGCAACTGGAAAAGGAGAGGGAACAATGGGCAAACAAAAAAAAGGATAAGGTATCAGTAGCTTTGGCTTGCATTGGCAGTGGTAGATTGGTAGAAGAAATACAGCAGATTGCTCAAATTCTGGGCTTGTAAATATATTTGCATGGATGAAAGAAAAACAAATTATTTTTTACTACAACAACGTTTGAGAGCATTCTTAACCCCACCAATATACAAATCTTTTTTGTTTTTATTGATATTTTTTTCTCTAGAGTAAATTTGGCCGTTTTTCATGTCCCTACAAGTGCTCTGAGTTTTTTTATTAATTTGGAGTGACATGGCCATTCTGGTATGGGTTGCTGTGTCCACAGCTGGAAAGGTACAGTGCTTGTACTTGTTAGCCGCCCAAACCATTTTGACTATACCTTTTTGCTTGAAATCAATTCCAAAGCAAAGTTCAGGAAAAACAAATTGACTGTCCAAAACTTGATATTCATCCGTATCTTCCATAAGTTGACCATTTGATTTTTTTGTTGGGACCACAAGTAAAAAGGAATAGCCAGAGATGTTGCCTTTGTCAATATGAGGAGAATTGTAAAAAGAATCCGAGGTGAAAGTGAGGTGTGGGGAGCAATCAAAAGGTGTAGGCTTGGAACCAAATTCCAACGAAGAGAAAGAGGGGATGTTGCTGTCCTTCATGGTATCACGGTTTGATTCAAAGGCAAGTTTGGCCAAATTACAAAACATTTGTCCTAAAATTTGGGATACTTTGTCGGCCTTCAAGTTGAGGACAGCGTACTCTTGAGGAGAAGATCTAATGGATGATTTCTTCACATAACGTCCAAATAACTCCAAAGGTTTCATCAATTTTTGCCAACCAATCGCCCACATTTTTCCACCCCAAGATCTTGAGGGACCAACCGGGTTGACAAATTTTTTTGAACAGTGAAGGAATGTCGTCACAAAGTTGATATCTTTCTTATCTTGCTCAGATAGCCAATCCAAAGGCACAAATTCAATGACGGCAACCAGAGCATGGTGATCAGATTGGTCAAGAATGATAACTTTTCCATGGTGTAAGAAGTGGAAAGCCCCAATTGTCTGTTTTGCTTGCTTAAATTCTTCCTGGGTGGGTTTTCAAGGGTTGTTTTTCTTTTCAGCCAAGATAGCAGGGTACAGATCCAAAGGGCATAGCTTTTGTCTAGACCAGGCAAACTTTTCCTTGATCAAGTCGTCAGTTACTTCCAAAGAAATTTCCAAATCCCTCATTTGAGCCCTCCTTTTTCTATGATTCCTCTGCTTGCCACCTGTCTTTATGTTTTTCATACCATCTCCTTCCATCTTTCTCCCTCCCAGGCACTTGCTGCACCCAAGGTGAGGATAAAGGTGAAATTTGAATGGATGTATAACATTTTGAGTTTGGTAGGCAGTGAAGGAATCAATATCAAAAAAGGGGTTGGACAAATGAAAAGACCGGTCAAACAAATAAAAAAAAAAATGTCAGCAACGTTCTCATTATCAAAACAGTGGGATTAAAAAAATAAAAAAGAGATGAAAATCAACAATTCCTCTGCTTGCCACCTCTCTTTATGTTTTTCATACCATCTCCTTCCATATTTCTCCCTCCCAGGCACTTGCTGCACCCAAGGTGAGGATCAAGGTGAAATTTGAATGGATGTATAACATTTTGAGTTTGGTAGCCAGTGAAGGAATCAATAGATATCAAAAGAATAGAATTAGCTGGGGAGGAGTGGTAATGATGAGGAGCCGCAGCCGGAATAATACTAGGAGAACCAGACTGTCCCAGGACGTAGCTGGGTTGGCGTAAGACTTGAGAGAATGTGTTCTGGCAGAGCTCAAAAACCTAAAAAAAAAGAAACAAAAACAAAGAAAAAACAATGGGGAAGTCAGTTCCTGTACCCTACAAAACCCTGCATTGATCGGCCAATTGATCCCGAATCAATTGCTCGATTGATTAACAATTGATTGCCAATCAATTGGGCAATTGATTGCCAATCAATTGGGCAATTGATTGCCAATTGATTCGCAATTGATTGAGCAATCAATTCAAAATCGATTGCTCAATTGATTGCAAATTGATCGGGCAATTGATTGGCAATCGATCGCTCAATCAATGAGAGGAGGAATTGGAGGAGGGGAGGGGCTCAACTTGATGGATTGACCAATGGATCCAGGGGGGGACTAAAGGTTGAATGATCAAAGGATCAGCAACTGGTGAGGGGAAGGAAGAGGAAGAGGGTGGAGGGGGCTTACCAGGATTAGGAGGAGGGGATTCAGTGAGTGAGGTGAGATGAGGTGGTGGTGGTGAGTAAGGTGGTGGTGATGAGTGAGGTGGTTTGGTGAGGAGGAGGCAGGGTTTGACCGGTGAGTGAGTGGGGTGAGGTTGAAGGGGTTGAGTGGTGAGGGGGAGGGGGGTGGCATTTGGTGAGTGGCAGGGTTTGAGGTGGAGGTGTTTTTGGATTCAAGTCCACTAAAAAAAAAATAAAAAAAAAACTCAGCCTATGAATCTTGGGTGAACAACCAAAACCAAAAAAATACGGTGAAGGGAATTTTTACCAATTTCAAAATCAAACATTACTCATCAAAGCGAGCAAGGGTGAGAGGAAGAATCCGCTCTCTCATAGAAGAAGATGAGGGACCAGATGAGACAGGGATGACTTGAGGCGGATCAGGAATATCATCTTGGAATATTTTGTCCCATTCATCTTTGATGTCGGCCAAAAGGTTGTGAAGGATTACACAAGTGATAATCCAGTTGATGAGGAACCTCATATCTTTGGAACATTGGAGCTGGTTTTGCATCTCCCGTAAGCTGGCCCATCTTCCTTTCAGAATTCCTATGGCATGCTCAATCCAAACTCGTGATTGGGCAAGATGATAGTTAAAATTGGTTTTTCCTTGATCATTGGACAAAACATTCCGGTATGCTGGAACTACATATTTCCCACTAGCATAAGCCAAATTGGCCAGAAGGTATTGATCTTGGTCAAAGTAGATCTCTGGTTGTTGGGCAATCCGCATCCGATTGAAAACATATGAATCATGACAAGAACCTGGAAGGCCAGCATGGAGGGAGATGAACTTCTTGTTGTTATTGCAAACAAGTTGTAGTGCCACGGAGTATCTAAAAAAAGAGATGGAACATATTTGGTCAGTGTGTGATCCAAAGTTTTATCATAGAAATTGGAAAAGGAATGAATCAATTGCCTTTTTTTACGATCAAAATAGTGGTTGCCATCTAGGTTGGGTTTTTGACTCAAGGGGATGGTGGTTCCATCAACAAAACCAATGCAACCAGGAAAGCCTTCTGTCTCCATTACTTGAGATATCTCCTTGCGTTCTTCTTTGGTTGGCCATGAAAGGACCGAGCGACGGAAAGATAGGATAGCAATCATGACTCTTTTGGTGTATAAGTCAATGCTTCCATAACTGACTGAGAATAGATTTTCCAATTGATGGATTGCTGCTCCATTTCCATTTGACCCCAATCTACAAAGAGCAACAGCAAGTTGGATGGCTGGATCGCGTTGAGGATTGCAAGAATTGTTCTGGAAGATGTGGTGGTCTTCAATCATTGCCAAAAGTTTCATGAAAGAAGGCAACAAAGCTTGGAACAGTTGCTGGAAGCTTAAGTCAGGGATGAGATGAAGCTTTTGCCTTTCATACATAGGGTTATGGAGAGTGTGTATTCTTGGAACCATGTATTGCTTTGCCAACAGAAAATTCAAAGCTAACCAAGTTGATTCCAAATTGGAGTCTGAATCAGAGTCTGAATGGGAGTCAAACAGTAGCAAAAGTTCAGTCAGCTTTTTTGCGTTTTCAACTTGCTGGCGGGATGTTTGATTGGACATGTTGAGAAAGGTGGTGAGTGATGTGGGTTGATGAGATGATGATGGGATTTGTGTGAAGATGGGTATGTGAAGGTATGTGAAAAACAATAGAGATGTGTGTGATGCAATGGAGATGGGACCGGTATGGATTTGCTGATGTGGATGGGTGTTTTTGATGTGATGGATGGTGGATGGATGATGATGCATAAATGGCGGGTTTAATGGCGTGTTTGATGATTGAAATCTGCCATTTTCATGAAACAAACCATTTTGAAATACACAAGTTAGGGGGTATGTGTATTTCAGAAACCCGCCATTAAAAATGGCGGGTTTTGTCAAAAAAAATGGCGGGTTTCTAATGGCGGGTTTGCTAACTTTGATACGCCCTATTATGAAGAATTGTAAAACACTTCATAATCTTGACTACATCTTCTCTGAAATGAAGTCTACTTGTTTGAGAAATTTTGCAAATCAGCCTTTTAAAAATACCAATTCTCTTCATATTTACTTTCAGTAACCTTCTTGAAGCTGCACAAAATGCTTCGTATAAGGATATTGAGGAATCCTTTAATATTTTACAAAGACAGGACAGTGAGGGTATATTCAATCAGTAAGATAGTATCCATAAATGTATTGATTAATTTTGATTTAAAAAGGAACATCTTATGCAGTGACTTAAAAAAACACAAAAAAAGCTTCAATGAGTAAGAAAAAACAGAAATAAGGTAAAATAAAATCTTCAAAAATCAGAACCATGAGAAAATCTTCAAATATATGACTATTTATAACTACATTGATGTCAATTTTAGCTTCAGGGGAACTAAAGAAACACTTGAATATTTTAAAATAGAATTAAATAATGGTTATAAAACAATTTTTTGGAGCTCCTTGTTTTTTTTGAAACTGAATTGAACAAGCTTGAGGTCACTTCATCCAGGAAAAATGCATTTCATTAATGCTACCACCACATACAGGGAGCCAACTTGCTTCATAGTCCTCATGATAACCAAAAGCTTTACATCTTTTGGACCTCTGATGTATTACATATCAAATCAAAAAACAATTATCATTATAAAATATTTTCAATTTTTCTATTTCAGTTTTCTTCCAAATTTAGAAATATTCACCAATGCAATCAGAATGAAATCCACAGGAAATTTGAGAAATTGCAGCAGTAACTTTATGATGAAGAGAAAGGTCAAGTTCTCCACAAAATTCCTCAATAAATCAAAATAATATAAAATAAAAACAAGAGGAAAACATTATTGCTTTGTGAAACAATGGAAGGGATTCCTCAATCAGTAATTTGGATTGAATTACCACTTTTTGGGTCCAATAGGGATAATGAGGTCCCAAATCAGTTAATAGTATCCGCAAAATAACCTTTCTCATTCTAAACTTCCTGTCCAAAATCTGGTTGGTGTATATTTCATCTGTATTAAAAAAAAATTCCAAGAGATTCAGGGGCACTTGAAATTGGTTATGTTTGATTTATTTTTTTTGGATTTATTCCTTTGAAAAATTTGAGTTTTATGAATTTATACTTTCACTCCAAGGAAAATTTTTTGAAATGAAAAATTGGAGGGGAATAAGAATCATTCCTTGAGGGATTCATATCTTCTTAATTTTTGACTTGTGGTAGGTATCAGGTTATTTTTGTAAGCTGAAAATTGGTTCAGGCTGAATTCATGCCAAATAAATTACTAAAATAATAATTTTTTTTGAAAAAGGCATCATGTTAGTATTTTGGTTTTCTAGAATAGTTCCTAAAGGAATTATTGCGACTATCATAATCATTCCTTCAAAAAAAGCTTTGCTTGTGGTGTGGTTTCCCACCACAGGAAGGTGTGTAAACCTGAAAAAGGTGTGAGAATACCAGAAAGGTTTGAATATAGATATTTGGGGTTTGGAAAACATTTTTAAGTTTTGAAGGAGTGCCTGAGGCAGGAGAACACACCTTTTGAGTATATTTTAGGCCCTCAAGGCTGTTGAGAATTAATTGAGGCTCTAGGGGCTAAAATAAGGCCCCCAAACCCCTTGTGGGGTCTTTCTGGGGTAGAATCCTTTGGAGATACCAAATATGGAAACCAATGAAGTTAATTTAACAATTTAAAATGCAATAAATATAATTTTTTTGCAAGTAATTCAAATCTGAGCTTGGAGTTTTTTAAGAACAATTCTGGAGTATGAGAACAATAGAGAAAAGAAGATTTAATTTTCTTCAAAAAAAAGGTACTTTTTTCTGTGGAATTTAAATAAATTTGTACCAAACATAAAAAAGCATAGGAAGATGCCAACTATACATTTGGATTCTGGGAATTCAAATTTCTTGAAATAATTTAACAAAAAAATCATCAAGTACACAAATAATTATAAAAAAAAAATTCTGTGATAGAACTTCATGATTATTGATGGAATTTAGATATATTTTTACAAAAAATGAAGATGGATAGAAAAAGTATAAATATATCTATTTCATGAGAGTAGTTGAAATATTTTGAAGTATTCCAACAAAAGCTTCATCAATTCCAAAAACAAAAAAAACATCAAATATAAAAAATTGATTTATTTGAACAAGAATTGATAGTTCTAGTGGGATGTAAACACCTTATACCAAAAACAAAAATACAATCAAATGCTGGATATTCCTATTGTATAATGAGAATAAAATTTTTTTGAAATATTCCAACAAAGAATTGATTGAGAAAAATGTTAATAATCATAAAATCAAAAATTTCTTTCTTTGAACAAAAACTGATATTTCACATGGAATGTGAATATCTTTTTACCACAATTAAGACTATGATTTTTTTTTTGAAAAAAAAAATTGAATGAGATCAATTAACATGGGTTGATTATAAATTCACAAATCCCAGTTGTGTGGGAGTTTTTCATGGCCCTACACGGCCCAACGGACGTGTGGGGGCCCATAAACAAGTCTACACGCGTTTGAAGTGTTTTTTCAAAAACTTGCAACCGCTGGGGGGTTGTATACCCCCAGTAAACAGCATTTTTGTATTGTGTACCACTGTAAACAGCCATTTTGAAGTGTTTTTGGGGGTATACATCCCCCCAGGGGTTGTGACAGAACTTTTGGGAGCCCCTGGACCACATTTGGGTTGCATCAACCCAAATTTGGGATCAATGCATACTATGTGGGACTGTTTTACCACACCTAGCAATCCCAAAGTGAAACAAAAGTGAATCTAAAGTGAAACTTCAAAACAAATCATTGAAACTCAAGTGAAGATAAAGTGAAACTTCAAACAAAAATCCCACAAAATGTGATCTTTCTCAACTCAAAATGAGCAAAATTTTCAGTTGTTAGATCAAAAGTTGGATTGAATGCCAAAGTACCATTGCATTTTTTTTGAATTATGGGAACAGTGGAAAGCCCTCCTGTTTATGAAATGGATGAATTTGAGGACTAAATTGATAGTTCAATTAAAAAAGCTTCAGAAAAAAAGGATTTGGGTAATGAAACATTGGAAGCCCCAATTGCATCCTCATCTAGGTTTACAATTGAGGAACAAAATTTTTCAAAAATGGACATGACCTCTGGTGGTGAGTAAAATTTTATGTTATTCTGGTCTTTGCCTTATTTAATTTGATTGAAACTGATGGAGAGCATGCCATCAATATAAGCATGAAAATTTAAAATGACCATTTAATTGGTGCCAGATCCACTTGACCCACCTCCTGTGAAAGCTTTTCCTACTAGGGAAGAGGCACAAAATTATTTTAAAACATGAACATTGAAGCATGGTTATGCTTTGAATGTTTTCAACTCAAAGAACGATAAATATGGGGATTTAGCCTGTGACAGAAATGGTTCCTACTGTTGGCCAATGACTCCAACCTCACCACTGCGCCAGTTCAACAACAACTACCTTGCGCAGCCACAGCTCCACAATCCTGTGTTGCATGCTGACTGGAATCCCCACTGAGCCGTTCTCTCTCAGTCTCCCCTAGCTACAGCCCAGATAACACTAGGTCAGATGGCCACAAAACCCACTCATCCCTAGCTTTCCTGTCTCTCTCTCACCACTTGTCCCACTGCTCAAAAACCTATCATCTCATCTTTGCCAAAGCCAATTGCCCCACAAACAACTGATCCAATTCCTGAGAACTCAGGAGGAGCTAGAGGAAGTTTAGAAGGAGGTAAAGATATCTCTTTCATCCCTTTGCCCATCTGTCTATGTTTTTTTGTCAATCCCTTTTCTCCATCCTTCATCTTGTTTACCACAGTCTTCTTGCTTTCCAAGATTTAACTTGCTATCAATTTCTCAAGGTCTTAGCCCCCACTTGCCAACAATCCAGTATGAGGCTAAAGCCCTGTGATATAGACTCATTGTTAATTACAGCGGTTCATCAAATCACCTGCTCAGTGTTTTCTTACTCACCCTGTTCCATCTGCTGTTTATTCCTTCCCTCAAGGTTATCCTTTACTGTTACTACATTTTTAACAAGTGCTGCAATAAAGAATAACTATTCAATCTTACATGGTAGCAAGAGGCAGTTTATTGGCACCTACATAGATCAGAAACAAACAACTATACACAAAGGAGTGCAATGGCTACATCCAGAAACACCAGAGGTTACAATATCAATATCCTGGACTAGAGCAAATCCAGGGAAAAATACTCCACCAAGTCCAGACTAACCCTACTGTCTCAACATAACTGGTAAAAATGGAAGGCTGAGTTTGAGAACCTACTCATAAGCAAAGGACATGAGGAACTCCTTGAACCCAAGTGGATCAATGAAAACTCAGACACCAAAAAGTATTTCAAGAAAACTGCATTAGCTGTTCATCTCCTTTTCAACTCCATGGACCGCAAACTAAAGGGCTACGTCATTCCCCATTGAAGAGACTTTTCCCATGCTTTTGATGCACTGAAGAAAGCGTGTGGCAAGGATTCCCTCATAGTAATAGGCAACCAGGTATCTCAACTAGTCTACCTGAAGTATCAGCCAAGCACATCAATTTGAAATAACGCTGTTGCTTTCCAGGAAAGGGATCTATCTCTGAGAGAAACCCTGGACGCTCAAGAGAAAACCAACCTTGAGGAAAAAATTGGAGTATCATAGTTGCTGGCAGCCATCTTCTTCCTTAAAAGTTTCTGTCTGGAAACTTCCCTCAACTCACTACTCCAATCTTGCCACAAAATCCAACTGTTTGGCTTTGACAAGGTTTAAAACTGTCTACTTGCAGAAGATACTCAAAGGGAAAGCAAAAACAATGACCAAGCATACCTTGCGTCCTTTGCCAGTAACCAATGGCCTACTGGCCCACAACCCTCTCCTACTAACCCAATACCAGCTCAATCATCTTTCCCAAATAACTCACGTTACATTACTCCTGCCTCAGATCCGCAAGCTCAACATAATCCCACACCTTTCATACCAACCAGACAACAGCCACCTGCCCTGTCAAACCAACCTGCCAGGATACATCAAAATACACAAACCAGCGCTCCAAATCATCTTGAACATATACTGAACTCCATGATTCAAGAGCTTCAGCAAATGCGTGCCAACTGTTGAGGGAAAAACCCCATGATTTTCATTTCTTGTTGATAGGATAGCTACTATATATACCTATTCATTTCTATATACATGTTCATATCTTTAGATTATGGGTTGGTGAGTTATTTTAGATACTAGCGTGAGATATTCCCAACACCAACAACTCAGCAAACCTAGTGGACAAAAAAACCAATGGGTTGGACAGTGACTCTCAAGTAGCCAACCATGTTGAAGATAATGACAACATGGAAGACTCCAGCTTCTTCACCAATGCTGACACCATATTCAGCATGGTGTCTCCCCCACGGGTTCCTCATCTGAACTTATCTATGAATCTGCCACCAAATCCATTGTGTGCAACCTCAAGCTACTTAGGGATTTCAAACCATGAAACAAACCAATGAACACATATGGGGTCAGATCAAGGTCACACATGTGGAGAAACTAAACCTGGGTACCGTCTCAATCCATCCAGTATATTATGCTCCAATGGGACCAAGGAATATCATCTCAGCCTTGCAGCTGGAGGACCATGGCCTGAACATTTTCCATGAACATTGGGTGGTGCTGATAAAGTCATCTGAATCCATTGTGTTCAGATTCTGACGGTCCGGGAACCTGTATACAGGAATCCCGCCAGCTGCTGTGCTCTCAGGCAACTCCATGGTCAATAACCCTACAGTAGCGGACTGGCACATAGCACTAGGGAATCCCTCTGACCCCTGCATAGATAAATTCCTAAAGCTGCACGGTCTAACACCTTTTCCACGGCACACAGGGCCAGCAATTGCAAATTGTGCAGGTTGTGTAAACTGAAAAGATAACCTCACTTCATCCTCTTCCCCGCGCTTCTTTCCCATTCCATACCTTACTATTCCATATTCTTCACTCCAACATTCTCCAGATCAACCCCCTTTCCAAAAATGACCTTTGATATTTTCTTGTTCTTATCAACAATTTCAGCAGGTTCAAACAGATATATAGACAACACACCAAGAGCGAGTACAAGAAGAACATCCTGTCTTACTTTGACAAAGTAAAGAAAAGGTTCAACTGCTACCCGGCTGTGTTCCACTTGGACCAAGGGGGTGAGTTCACCTCAAAATTCTTCCTGTCTAAATTTCACCGCAGGGGTACTGCTGTGGAGAGAGGACCAGCCAACTCTCCACAAAAAAACGGCCTAGCTGAACGCTTCAACCAGATGTTTCTCACCAAACTTTGATGCGTACTCACCCAGTAAAATATCCCAATATCCTACTGGGATGAGGCAGTCAAGAACTTCTTGATGCTCATCAACCACCTTCCAAGCAAAGCCCTCAACTGGGAATCACCCAACGGCCAACTACTACACTCAGGTAGCACCATTGAGCCCTCTCAGAGCCCTCACCACCTCCTTCCCTTTTTCATCCGTGCCCATGTACACTTTAGATTGCCTGGGTCAAAAATTGTTCCCACCGGTTGACAACTACTATTTGTGGGATATGAGCCCCTCTCCAACACAGCTAGATTTCTGGACCTTTCCAAAGGATGCATCACCATCAGTAGGGACTTCTATCCCTCCAAGCTTAATTTCAAGTACAAATTGCATGAAAAACTGAAGAAACCTCTTTCTGTCCTCCCTTGTGTCATTCTGCCTGACAAACCGTTGCGCAAACCCACCCAACAGGTGTTTGTCTCACTCCCCTCTAATTTCAAATCTTGCTGGGCACGCCAAGGGACCCCCACAGCACGCAATCCCCATCCCAGCAATCTGAATCCGCCATTGTCAACTGTGAACTCACCGTCAGGACCGCCACCAACTACCATGGGTGCCCTCAAACTCAGTAAACCCACCCCACCTGCGGGAAAAGGTTTTGCCTAAGTTCCTCACTATGATGTTGCACCAAGGAAAATTTCCAGGGATATTGACCCTTTGGCCATCCTGACTAAGTCTTGCAGGGGCCAACAATCCTCTAGCCGGTTTTCAGAACCAGAAGATGACTCAGCCAATATTGCAGAGGTGGTATCCATCAAATTGGTGCTCAAAAACCTGGAGGAGAGAACAAAATGGCTGGCATCAATGGTGCAAGAGAATGCATTGTTCCTGTCCAAGAAAACTGGCACTCTGGTGCCTCAACCCAACAATGACAAAGTCATTGGGGGTATGTGGCAACTGGTTTGGAAGAAGAATAAGTCTGGTGAGGTTACTTGGTGGAAATAATGATGGGTTTATTTTGGAAACAACCAGGAGGAGAGTAGGAATTTCTACAACACCTACTCCAGTGTTTGAAGAAACAAGTCTATGAAGGTTATCCTGGCAATGGCCATCAAATTTGGTTTTTCAGTCTTCCAATTTGATGTTGAAAAAATGTTCCTCTATGGTGACATTGATGCAACGGTGCACGTATCTCAGGTCTGTGGGTTTGAGATTCCGGGGAAATAAAACTGGGTCTGGCGGCTGAACAAATTTCTCTACGGAACAAAGAAAGCCCCAAGATGCTGGAAGAAACACCTGACCAACACTCTGGGCAAGCTTGGGTTGAAACCGTCAAAAGCAGATGAATCTCTCTTCCTCAACAACTCTAAGTCTCTCATGCTCCACATTCATGTTGAAAACGGGCTGATTGTAGGAAAATCATGCCGTGAGATACTTGAATTACTGACCGCCCTGCAGCTGAACTATAGGATAAAATCTGCAGAAAGGCCAGTAAAACACTTGGGATACAATCTGGACTGGAAGGAGGATGGCACCGTACTGGTTCATCAATAGAACTACTGCAAGAAGGTCCTAGACAAATTCTCCATGTCCAATTCTAATCCCATCAAGAGTCCAGCCCCCTTCAATCTTTTCAAACAAGCTGCCAAAGACGCAGAAACTCTTGAAATGGAGATCATGGAGAAGGCCATTGGAATGCTCAATCATCTCACACTACACACTTGACCCAAAATCCTCCCCAAGGTTAATATGCTATCTCAGTATAACAACAAGCTGTTAGAATTCTATTCTTGTATTGTGTGTTGCCTAATTCTTGAGCGCAATCATCTTTCAAGCTTTATATTTTTTTGTTAAACTCTAAGTTTTATTTCTTGTATGATCTCCATAATAAGCTTGTTGGTCTTATTTCCAGTGTAATATTTATCATAACCTAAAGTGGATGTTGCCCTAAGTGTGCTAGTCTAGTAAAGTCTTTATTTTGTTCCACAAGTATCAACTCTAGTGCTTTCTTTATCTTTCATCTATTGTGGCCCAAATTCTTAATATTTATTTATCTTGTGACGTCTTCTGTTTCACAGTTATGCTTTTCAAACTTATCCTTTTCATTCATATTGTCAACCACAAGTCAGCCTTAATGTACTTAGTCTATTTCAGCTTCTGGTTTCCAAGTCAATGAATCTTCATCTGTTCTGACTAACACTGAACTGGAGTGCCCCCTTCAACTCACTTATCCGCTACTCTTGGTGTCACAAGATTCTTCCTCCCCATATCTTAAGTGTCTTTACTGGAGCATTCAACTCAAAATTTCACACAAGCCAACAATCAGGCACTAGAACCTGGTGAAGCACCTCCTCAAATACCTCCAGGGCTCCATCAATGTTGGTCTCCAATACGGCAGGTCTTCCAAAAAGGACAAACACCTGAGTGGGTGGGCAGACGCTGACTATGCCAACTGCACAGACATGCAGAATTCCACTACTGGATTTGTGGTCACCCTGTATGGCAAACAAGTCCACTGGATGTCTAAAAAGACATCAGTCGTGGCTCAGGCAACCACAGAGGCAGAGTTCATGGCCATGAATGACTGTGCTAAGCAACTAAGGTGGATGGCCGCCCTAATTTCAGACCTGGGAGTTGACCTACCTTTCCCTACAATCTACAACAAAAACTCCAGAGCCAATTTTCTCAGCAAGGAAGCCCAACTCAAACCCAAATCCAACAATATTGAGGTTAGGTACCCATAACTGCGGGATTTAGTCTCCAAGTCCCTTATACAAGTAGCACAGGTACCCTTTTCTGAAATGATTGCGGACATAATCACTAAACCGCTGGGCATTTTTAAGGTCACTGCTGCATGCAATAAACTGCAACTGGACAAGGCTGAAGCAAGGAGGAGTGTTGGCCAATGAATCCAACCTCACCACTGCGCCAGTTCAACAACAACTACCTTGCGCAGCCGCGGCTCCACAATCCTATGTTGCGTTCTGACTTGAATCCCCACTGAGCCATTCTCTCTCAGTCTCCCCTAGCTACAGCCCAGATAACACTAGATCAGATGGCCACAAAACCTGCTCATCCCTAGCTTGCCTGTCTCTCTCTCACCACTTGTGCCACCGCTCAAAAAACTATCCTCTCATCTTTGCCAAAGCTGATTGCCCCACAAACAACTGTTCCAATTCTTCAGAAATCAGGAGGAGCTAGAGGCAGTTAAGGAGGAGGTACAGATCTCTCTTTCATTCCTTTGCCCATCTGTCTATGTTTTGTTGTCAATCCCTTTTCTCCATGCTTCATCTTGTTTAACACATTCACTCTGGCTCACCAAGATTTAAATTGCTATTTATTTCTCAAGGTCTTAGCCCGCACTTGCCAAAACTCCAGTCTGAGGCCAAAGCCCTGTGATATCGACTCATTGTTAATTACAACAGTTCATCACCTCACCTTCTCAATGTTTTTTTACTCACCCTGTTCTGTCTGCTTTTTCTTTTTTCCCTCAAAGTTATCCTTTACTGTTTCTAAATTTTGAACAAGTGCTGCAATAAAGAATAAATGTTCCCTCTTACACCTACTATGGGAAATTGCTCACCAAATGGTCAAGGCAAACTCACACAAGGAAGGTTGGGTGCAAGTTTTTAATCTGTGAAAGGCACACAAAGCCATACCCCTTGTGGCAAATCTCCTACAGACATGTTCAACATAACCATCAATCATCTCTGCACCCCACAGTGCACCCTCACATCTGGAGAATCTCTGGGGTGGCCTGAGTGAATTTAAAAGAAGGCGTGAAAAATGGGATCAATAAAGTGGAATTTAAAAGAAAATTGAGCAAGATTGATGGCGGCAAATATGTTGATGACCAAACAATCTATGAGACTAAGCGTAAGGTTTCACTTGAAGAAATGAAGGCAAAAAGTGTCATGGAGGTCCTCTTGAACAACTTGGTGATTCAGGTTGGGTTCATTAAGCAAACTGCAGTGGAGAGGGTCACTTGGAGGCCCTATTCTTGGCCCACCCCAATTCATTAAAGCTTTGCACAAAATTCTGTCATATTGATATGTTGGATTGGACTTATAAAACAAATAAGTACAACATCACCCTATTGCATGTTGCAGGAATTACAGCCAACCAAAATAATTTCACAAAATATCTTGTTTTTATAACAAAAGAAACATTTTATTTCTACAGTTGGCCTGGAAAAGCACTGAAGGAGCTGGCTTATGATCCTGAGAGACCTCCCAAAGTCTTTGTGATGGACTGTGAAAAAGCTCTGATTTGTTCTATAGAACATAGTTTCCCTGAGTAAACAAGACAGTTTCTTCAGTGGCACTTGTCTAAAAACATACAAGCAAACTGCAAAGTTTGCTTTAATAATAATCTTGAAGGTTGGCAAATATTCATGTCTCTGTGGGCTAATTATGGGTCCTTGAAAACCAAGGAGGAGGCAGAGGTCAATGATGCAGAACTTAGAGTAAGTGCCAAATCACTGCCTCTACTGTTAATCTTCCTAGTTTTTGGTTGCTTAAATTACTACTTGTATAAAGTGTTTCTTGGCAGACTGTGAGGAGGTGCTCAAGTATATGGATCATAAAATCTTCCATATAAAATAGATGTTTGTAACAGCTTGGAACTTAAAAATCCTTAATTTTAAAATAAAACTACCTCTCAGGTGGAAGGGGCCCATGCTACTCTCAAACAATTTGTTGAAAATTCTTCAGGAAACATTTTGGATGTTTGGAAAAACTAGATGGAACAGTTTCCTATCAAATTAAATTGGCTCAGGCATTGATTTACAGCTCTTGAGTAAAGTTAGGAATAGTTCTTCCCACTGAACTATTACCGTTGGGATACAAGTTGTCTTTAGAGGCAATTAAACTTGTTGTGGAAAAATTCAAGAAATTAAAGCCAAACCATGATGGGGAAGTGTGCAAAAATTCATACTGCAAGACTATGGGTTTTCCCTGTTCCCAAAAGATAAGTGACCTACTAGGGATCCAAGGATCTGTTGTGCATGGGGATTTTCATCCTCAGTGGAGGTTGGATTATAACCCTTGCATTTCTAGTTCTGTAAGTTGGTTTAATTGGATTAATGCTTTTTGATGGATAATTCCTACTTTACTAATGTTTGATCCTTTTGAATTTTGGAAGGTTAATATTGATGAAATGCTCAAAAATTCTAAGTTACATGTGAAGCTCAATGCAATGACCTTGAGACATGCTGAACAAGATTATTGAGGGCTGTTGAAGTAATTGATTCAGAAGACCACAAAATATTGATCAAAGCCAAGACTTGAACCAAAAGTCTTGCAATCACGCAGAGGCTGACCAGAATTCACAGATACCTGGAGAGATCCTTCTCCATTCAAACATGTTGAAAAGGAACTTAAGCAGGAAAATAGAATTCGAAGGGGGCCAAATAAGAAAAGAAAAAGAATTGTAAGTCATTTCTTTATTTAAATGTTCAATTTTTGGGTTTAATGAACTGATGGGAAAATAATTTCTGTAGTGCAAGGATGGCCCTTCATCTGAATTTCATAGTTCAGTGGAAGAGACGGAAAGTTCATTGGTGTCCCTTCTGTTGGAATCAGATTCCTTTTCAAAGAAGGAAGATGAAGAAATGGAGGAGTCAACGAGGAGCTCATCTTTGATGAGTTTTGCTTCCTTTGATTAGATTAGAATTTTGGATAACTAATTTTTGATTTTAGGAAGTGAATTAACTCAATCAAATACCTGAGAACTTACATAGGTTCTTGGGGGAGGTTTGGGATCCAGTTGGTGATGAAAATTGTGGATTTAGAGTTATTGCTAAATCACTTGGGTATGATGAGCATGGATGGTTTCAAGTACACAAAGAAATGCTTGAAACATTCAGTAAAAATAAGACAAGCTATTCTAAGATCCTTGTTGGAAGTAAAGACATTGAAAAGATAGAAAAAAGACTTGATGTTAATAACATCAATGAAAAGATTCAATCTTCACAATGGCTTTCAAAATTAGATATGGGTCAAAAAATAGCAGATAATTATGGAAGAACAATATGTTTCATTTAATTGGATTAATGTTTTACTTATACTCCTATGAAAATGGTTTTAAAAGAAGCATCAGTCCCAATGTTAATTTCATTTGTTAAAAATAACCATTGAGTCCAACTTGTACTTAAGGGAGAAGTGATTCCAATCCCGCCCATAGTTTCCAAACCACTTTCCATGATTTCTAAAAAAGCCTCTTGTTGGGTTGATCACCTCAAAGATCAACTTGAGTTGTATTCTAATTTATAGACACCATCATAATTTTATCATTTGGTTTTGGGTTCTGATGCTGATATTGTAATTCTATTAATATAAAGGGTTATCAAATTTTAAACACCATTATGTTGAGTGTTTTGAGTTAAAATAATTATGATGAGTGTTTTGAATGAGATTTTCTTTGTAAGTCATTTCAAATTGTGTTGGGCTGATCCCATAATAAGGAGTATTTGTACTGCTTGTGATGGGATAATCTTAACACAATTTGAACTTGTTTTTTTTGTGTGTTTTGACTTTAGGGCTAGTCAATTTGAACTTGTATTTTGGTATTTTTACTTTGGGGATAGTCAAGTTGAACTTTTATTTTCTGGTGTTTTTACTTTAGCGCTAGTCAAGTTGAACTTTTATTTTTTGGCACTTATACTTTAGGGCTGCTCCATAGAATCTTTCATTGTTTATTTAATTTTTAGTGTTTTGGTTTTCTTCATTTTTTTTTTTTTTTTTTTTTTTTTTTTTTTTTTTTTTTTTTTTTTTTTTTTTTTTTTTTTTTTTTTTTTTTTTTTTTTTTTTTTTTTATATTTACTTATACTTATTTCTACTTTTTTATTTTATTTTTCATTTTCTTGTTTTTTTAACCAAAAAATGAACATTTTTTGATTTTTTGATTTTTTGGTTGATTTCTGTTTTTTTTTTTTTGTATTTTTATTTATTTTATTTTATCTGTTTAGTTTTTTTTTGGACCACAAAAATTGAAGTCGCGTGGCACAGAAAACAGATACATTTGAGTTGTGTATACAGTCCCACACAACTCAAATGTAGTTGGGTCTGATGCCACACAACACTGAACCATTGTGTGGGGGCCGCACAACTACAGTCCAGTTGTGTGGAGGCTACAGGACTCAAATGAGTTTTAAAAATTTATCATAACACATAAAAATATCATTACAGAAAACAAGATGAACTGAATCAAGTGCAAGAATAATCAAGAAAATATGAAGCTTTGATTTTTTGAAATAGAAATTGAAATGTTTAATGAAATTCAAATTTTTTTGTCAACATAAAAAACAACAGAAAATATTTTTTTAAAAAGAATGGATGTGGAGAACTCAAATCTTCAAATATTTCTCAACAAAGACTAAATGAAGTACAAGAATAATAGAAAAAAGAGCAAAAATCATTTCTTTGAATAAATTTTAATATTCCTGATGAAACACAGATGAATTTGTGCAAAATTCAAAGAAGGATTAAAACTTGCTGAATATACCTCCCTTGAGAGAGAAATTGAAATATTTTGCAAAATCTTGAAGAAGAAATCTTCCAATTATGAGAAAAATAAGAAAGATTGATTTGTTCTTATACAAGAAAATCATTTTTTGATATTGCTTCAATTTTTTGTTTTTGCACCTGATGGAGTTCCTTTTGAAATTCATAATTATATTTTTATTTGACTCATCAAATAGCTTCCTGTCATATTTTTTCACATTTTTTAAAAAGAAATATAGATTCCACCAGAGATATTGATTTGAATTCATGGAAATGGATTTGTAATTTTATTATCATTTTTACTGTACTCAATGAATTCTTTGTTTTGATTTTGAAACTTATTTTGGAGTAGTTAGATGGAGTCCTGTTGTGTCCTTTCATGCTTGGTATGAAGTATTTAAATCAAACTCCAAAAATCAATTTTTATTCAAAGAAATCAGTTTTATATATATTTTTTATTTTAATTGATGAAGATTTTTTTGGAATACTTGAAGTTATTTGAATTGCCCTAATGAAATATATATATTTAGAATTTCTATGCAATTTTATTTTTTGGTAAAAATCTATTTACATAACAACAGAAATTTTGAATTTTTTCAAAAGAAATACATTTTTAATATTTTTTAGAATTATTTGATTACTTCATGATATTTTCATTGCAATATTCCAGAAATTTTAATTACGAGCATCAAATAGGTACATGCAGAATTTTTCTATTTTTTTTTCATCTTTGGCAAAAATTTATTTAAATTCCACTTCAAATATTACATTTTATTTGAAGGAAATCAATTTTTATCAGGGTGATGATAAATTCACAACTACCAGTTGTGTGGGATTTTTGTAGGGCCCTACAATGCCCATTTGAGCTGTGGGGGCCCATAGACAACTGCAAAAAACTGTTGAAAACACACGAAACCCCCAGGGGGCTGTATAGGAGCTGTTTACCCCCTAGAAGTGGTACCAGAATTTTGGGCAACCCCTGGACCACATTTGGGTTCCCTCAACCCAACTTTGGGATCAATGTATACTATGTGGGACTCCTAGGGAACCCACAGTGAAACCAAAGTGAAATTAAAGTGAAATTTGGGAACCCATAGTGAAAGTAAAGCAAAACCAAAGTGAAATTAAAGTGAAATTTGAAATCATATAAAAACCTGCAAAAAATTCTTTCTCAACTCAAAAGTGAGAAAACTTTGTTTGTTCAATTGAAATCTGGATTGAATACTGAAGTATAACATTTAATTTTATTGCATGGGAACAGTGGCAAGCCCTCCTTATAACATGGCTGAGTTGAAGGACTACATTGATAGTGCCATTAACAAACTTTTGAAAAAAATGTTAGATTACATAATTGCCATGAGCAGTTCATTGACTGGTATGTGCCACCCACATCATAGAATGCTGGGATAAGTACACCTCTTCTGGGGTGATCAGCCAAATAGCTATGAATCAACTGCTCCTTACCAAATAGTGAACTTAGCTCAATTGTTAAGAGCATCACTCATATAAAGAGTCTGAGGTTGTGGGTTCAAATCCCACAGTGTTCATTTGTTTTCATATCACTTCTGACATGGTAGCAAGAGTTATACATTCACAAAGACTGAAACTTAACAGCTTTCAAAAATAATGATCCGTCTTTATCAATGAAATCAAATGATTGAGTCCCTTCTCAAAGCACAGAGGGGTGTTAGATTACATAATTGCCATGAGCAGTTCATTGACTAGTATGTGCCACCCACATCATAGAATGCTGGGATAAGTACACCTCTTCCGGGGTGATCAACCAAATAGCCATGAATCAATTGCTCCTTACTCAACAGTGCACTTAGCTGAATTGGTAAGAGCATCAATCATATAAAGAGTCTGAGGTTGTGGGCTTGAATCCCACAGTGTTCATTTGTTTTCATATGACATCTGAAAAAAAACAAGTTGGGTAATGAATCATGTGAATCTCCAATTGCATCCTCATCTAGGATTACAATTGAGGAAAAAAAATTTTTACAGATGGATTTGACTTCTGGTTGTGAGTAACATTTTATGTTACTGAGGTCTTTGCCCGATTTAATTTGATCAAAACTAATTGGGTGAATGTAACTGAAATTATGAGTTAACCAATGAATGTTTACTAGATTCACTTGACCCACCTCCTGTGAGAGCTTTTCCTCCTAGGGAAGAGGTGCAAAACTATTGTTAAATATGGGGAATGAAGCACAGTTACACTCTGACAGTTTTCAAATTGAAGAAAGATAAATATGTGGATTTAGCCTGTGATAGACATGGTTCCTACTTGGGGCAACTCCTTACCAAAAGGTCTAGGAAAAATCACACAAGGAAGGTTGGGTGCAAGTTTTTAATCCATTCAAGTCTTACAAAGGCAGACCCCTTGTGGCAACTATCCTACAAAGAAACTCAACATAACCATCAACCATCAGAACATCCCTCTGTGCATCCTCAAATGAGGAGAATCTCTGGGTTAGCCTCAGAAAATCTAAAAGAAGGCATGAAAGATGGGCTCAATACGCTACAACTGAAACAAAAATTGAGCAAGATCAATGGAAGAAATTATGTTGATGAACAAACAATCTATAACACTTAGGGGAAGGAAGTGCTTGCAGAACTGAAGGGGAAGTGTTATGAAAGTACTCTATGAAAAGCTTGAATAAAAAAGTTGGATTCATTGGTCCAAATTCAGTGGATAGGGTAACTTGAAGGCCCTGTACTTAGCACACCCAGAGTCATTAAAGCTTTATGAACAATTCCATCATATTGCTATGTGGATTGTACTTATAAAAAAAATAAGTACAAAATCCCGCTATTGTATTTGTAGGAATGAAAGCCAACCAAAAGAATTTCACAAAATCTCTTGTTTTTATAATAAAATAAAAAATTGAGTTCTACAGTTGGTCTGTACATGCATTAAAGGAGTTGGCTTCTGATCCTGAGAGAATTACAAAATTCTTTGTGACGGAATGTGAAAAAGCTCTGATTTTTGCAATTGAATCTAGTTTTCCTAAGTCATCAATACAATCTTGCACCTGGCACTTGTCTAAAAACATACAAGCAAACTGTAAAGCACCCTTTGTTAATGAAGTTGAAGGATGGCAAAGCTTTATGACTCTGTGGCCCAAGTATGGGGCCTCAAAGACCAAGGAGAAGGAAGAGTTCAATGATGCAGAACTCAGAGTAGGTCCAAATCACTGCTTCTTATTCTTCCTAGTTTTGGGAGCTGAAGTTATGACTTGTAGTGTTTCTTGAAAGACCTTGAGGATGTGCTCAAGTATATCAAAAATAACATTTTCCCTATCAAAGAGAAGTTTGTGGCAGCTTGGACTTGTTTCAACCCAGACTTTGGACACAAAAAAACTTCTTGCATTGAAGGGGCCCATACCACTCTCAAACAATTACTCGCAAAATCTTTGGAAAACATGTTGAATGTTTGGAAAAATCTTGACAGAACAGTTTTGAATCAAATTAAATTGGTTCATGCGTCACTTTATAACTCTTGAATTAAGTTAGGGAAAGTTCTTCCCCCTGAAATTTTACCATTGGGATAAAAACTTTCTTTAGGGTTAATTCAACTTGTTAGGGAAAAATTTGAGTAATGAAAACGTGACCATGATGGAAAAGTGTTCACCAAGTAATACTCCAAGACTATGGGTTTTCCATGTTCCCACCAAATAGGTGGCCATCTAGCATTCAGAGGATCTGTGGTACCTGAAGATTTTCATCCTCAGTGGAGGTTGGACTACGACCCTTGCAACTCTAGTTCTGTAAGTTTTTTTAAGTGGAATTTTTGAAATCACTCTGTGATTAATTCTTTTTGAAATGCTTTTTGATTAATTATTACTCATTTGCTAATGTTTGATCCTTTTGAATTTTTGAAGAGCAACATCAAAAAAATCCTGAGAAATCCTCAGTTACGTGAAAAAATCAACACAATTATCTTGGAATTTCCAGATCATGAGCAAGGTGGGTTTTTGAATTAAATAATTTGGAATATTGCAAAATATTGGTCAAAACAAAGACTTGAACCTAAAGTCTTACAATCAAGTAGAGTTTGGCCAAAATTGAAAGATACGCGGAGAGAAACATCTTGGTTTGAGAATGTTGAAAAACAACTCAACCAGGAAAATAGGACAAGAAGGGAACCAATAAAGAAAATACAAGAGGTTGTAAGTCTTTTCTGTGGAGACATGGTCATTTTTTGGTTTAATGAACTGATGATGATGATTTTTAGTCATATTTGGAAGGATCTGAATCTGAATTCCATAGCTCAGAGGGAGAAACTGAAAGTGAATCAGCTTCACTTAATTTGGAATCTAAATCCTCTTTGGAGGAAGAGGTAATGCAGGAAGGCTCAACCAGAAGTTCATCTTTGGTGAGTATTCATTTCATTGGTGTGATTAAAAAAATGAATAATAAGTTAGTTTTGATGATAGGAACCAAGAATGAACTACCTCCATCATATCCCCAGAAAATTCCATAATTTATTGGGTGAGTTTTGGGATCCTATTGGAGATGGGAATTGCGGATTTAGAGTCATTGCTAAATCTCTTGGTTACAATGAACATGAGTGGTTTAAATTTAGGAAGGAAATGATTGAAAAATTAGAGAAACATCAAGCATGATAAATTAAGATTCTTGATGGTGAGAAAGAGGTAGAAAAGATTAAAAAAATTCTAAAGGTTGTTGAAGACATCAATCAAAAGATTCCCTCTTT
This sequence comes from Puccinia polysora, assembly GCA_025617555.3. Taxonomy (NCBI): domain Eukaryota; kingdom Fungi; phylum Basidiomycota; class Pucciniomycetes; order Pucciniales; family Pucciniaceae; genus Puccinia; species Puccinia polysora. The sequence continues at coordinate 20,210,291 of CM062633.1, forward strand.
GAAATTTCTGGCTAAACTAGATATGGGACAAATATTAGCAGAAAAATACACCAGAAATATATGTTTAATTTCATTGGAGTCAAGTTGTTCTTATATTCCAATGAAAAAGGTGTTAAAGATCAATCAGACTCTATTGATATTCCCTTTGTAAACAATAAACACTGGGTTCTGTTAGTAATTGAGGGAGAAATGATTCCAATCCCACCCATTGTTGCAAAACCACGTTACTTGATTTCTAAAAAAGCCTCTGGTTGGGTTGATAATCTCAAAGAGCAACTGCAAATGTATTCTAGATTATAGAGATTATAGAATTTGAATCCATTTCATCATTGGGTTTCATATAACTTGTAATTCTAATGCAGCTGACTATTTCTATTAATATAAAGGGTTATCACATTTTGAACATCATTATATTAAGTGTTTTGAGTTAACATCATTATATCGAGTGTTTCAAATGTGAGTTTAATGGTAAGTCAGTTAAAATTGTGTTGGGCTGATGCCATAATAAGGATTATTTTTACTTCTTGTGATGAGATCAGCTTAAAACAAGTTGAACTTGTTTTATTTTTTTGGTTCTTTTACTTTAGGGTTTGTCAAGTTACTTGTATTTTTTTTGGTGTTTTTAATTTAGGGCATTTCAAGTTACTTGTCTTTTTTTGTGGTTGTTTTACTTCAGGGCTTGTCAATTTAATTGTTTTTTTTTTGGTATTTTTTCTCTAGGGCTAGTCCATTTGATAGTCCCAGTTTTTTGTCTTTTTTATTTATTTTTATTTTTATTTATTTATTTTTATTTATTTATTTATTTTTATTTATTTATTTATTTTTTTTTATGGTAATGTCAAATTCACGGCTCCAACCGTGTGGTAGTTGTGTAGAGCCCTACAAGGCCCATTTGAGCCATGGGGGCCCACAGACGACTACAAAGGCAGTTCCAAACATGCACGACCCCCAGGGGGTTATATAGGAGCCTTTTACCCCCCAGAAAAGGAAATTTTGAGCTGTGTACCCCTGTACATGGCTCAACTCCGACGTTTTTGGGGGTGCGTGACCCCCCCAAAGTTGTTCCATAATTTTGGGCACCCCCTGGACCACACTTTGGTTCCCTCAACCCAAATTTGGGATCAATGTATACTGTGTGCAACAGTTGGACCACACCTAGCATTACCAAAGCAAAATTAAAGTGAAATCAATTGAAGTATCCTAGATATTGAGATGAAATTTGAAACATCTTTCTTAACTCCAAAGTGAGCAAAATTTGCAGTTGTTCATTTGAAAGTTGGATTGAATACTGAAGTAGCATTGCAATTTTTTTGCATTACGGGAACAGTGGAAATCCCTCCTTGTGACATGGCTACATTGAAGGAATACATCAATTGTGCCATTAAAAAGGCTTTGGAAAAAAAGGATTTGGGTAATGAAACATTGGAAGCGCCAATTGCATCCTAATCTAAGGTGACAATTGAGGAAAAAAAATTTTCCCAGTTGGATTTGACCTCTGGTCATGAGTAACATTTTATGTTACCAAACTGAGGTCTTTGCTGGATTTAAGTTGATTGAAACCAATGGGGTGCATGTAACTGAAACCATGACTTAACAAATGAATGTTTACTAGATCAACTTGACCCACCTCCCGTGAGAGCCTTTTCTAATAGGGAAGAGGCACAAAAATATTGTCAAACATGGGCTATGAAGCATGGTTACGCTCTGATGGTTTTTAACTCAAAAAAAGATAAATATGTGGATTTAGCCTGTGATCAACATGGTTCCTACTTGGGGCAACTCCTTACCAAACGGTCTTGGCAAACTCACACAAGGAAGGTTGGGTGCAATTTTTCAATCCATGCAAGTTGCACAAAGGCAGACCCCTTGTGGCGACTGTCCTAAGAAGAAAATCAACAAAACCATCAACCATCAGAAAATCCCTCTGTGCATCCTCAACTGAGGAGAATCACTGGGGTAGCCTTAGGCAATGTAATAAAAGGAATGAATGATGGACTCAATAAGTTTCAGCTTAAGAGAAAATTGAGCAAGATTGATGGCATCAATTATGTTGATGACCAAACAATCTATAACACTAAGCAAAAGCTAGCTCTTGAAGAACTAAAGGGGAAAAGTGTTATGGAGGTACTCTACAAACAGCTTGAAGAATCAAGTTTGATTCATCAGTCAAAATTCAGTGGAGAGGGTCACTTGGAGGCCCTATTCTTGGCCCAGCCAGAGTCATTACAGCTTTCCAAACAATTCCATCATATTACTATTTTGGATTGTACTTATAAAACAAAGAAGTACAAAATCCCACTATTGCATCTTGTAGGAATGATAGCCAACTGGAAAAATTTGACAAAAGCTCTTTTTTTCATTAGAAAACAAACATTTGAGTTCTACAGTTGGTCTTTATATGCATTAAAATATTTGGCTTATGATCCTGAGAGAATTCAAAAAGTCTTTGTGGCAGACCGTGAAAAAGCTCTGATTTGTGAGATTGAATCTAGTTTCCCAGAGTCATCAAGACAATGTTGCACTTTGCACTTGTCTAAAAACACACAAGAAAACTGTAAAGGGCGCTTTTTTAATGAAGTTGAAGGATGAAAAAGCTTTATGACTCTCTGTTAAAAGTACGGGGCCTCACAGACCAAGGAGGAGGCCAAGGTCAATGATGTGGAACTCAGACTAGGTCCAAATCACTGTTTCTTATTCCTCCTAGTTTTGGGCTCTGACATTTTGACTTTTATAGTTTTTCTTGAAAGACTATGAGGATGTGCTCAAGCATATGGAAAATAACATTTTCCCTATCAAAGAGATGTTTTGAACGGCCTGGACTTTTATAAACCCAGATTTGGAAACAAAAAAACTTCTTGGGTTGAAGGGGCTCATGCCACTCTCAAAAAATTCCTTGCAAACTCTTCTGGAAACATGTTGGATGTTTGGAAAAACCTTTACGCAAAAGTTTTGAATCAAATTAAATTGTTTCATGCATCACTAAAAAACTCTTGAATTAAGTTAGGGACAGTTTTCCCACCTGAAATGTTACCATTGGGATATGAATTGTCTTCAGAGGCAATTCAGAATACTAGGGAACAATTTGAGAATTTCAAACGTGATAATGATGGCAAATTGTGCACCAAGTCATACTCCAAGACTATGAGTTTTCCCTTTTCCCACCAAATATGTGACTGTCTAGCATTCAGAGGATCCATGAAACCTGAAGATGTTCATCTTCAGTGGAGGTTGGACTATGAACCTTGCAGTTCTAGTTCTGTAAGTTGGCTTAAGTTGGATTGTTCAAATCACTATGTGATTAATGCTTTTTGATTAATTATTCCTAATTCACTAATGGTTGATACTTTTGAATTTTTGAAAAGCAACATGGAAAAAATGCTGAGAATTCCTCAGTTACGTGAAAAAATGAATGCAATGATCTTGGAATCTCCAGATCATGAGCAAGGTGACCTATTGAAATATATCATTTGAAAGATCACAAAATATAGATTGAAGCCAAGACTTGAACCTAAATTCTTACAATCAAGTAGGGGCTGGCTAAAACTGACAGATAAATGGAGAGAACAATCTTGGTTTGAGAATGTTGAAAAACAACTCAAGGGGGAAAATAGGACTGGAAGGGTTCCAAATAAGAAAAGAAGAAGGATTGTAAGTCTTTTCTTTTAGAAAATTTCCTTTTTTTTTGGATTTAATGAACTAACTAACTAAAGATGAATTGTTAGTCAAAGTCTGCAGGATCAGGATCTGAATTTAATAGTTCAGCGGACAAGACTGAAAGAAAATTGGGATCACTTAATTTGGAATCGGAATCCTCTTCAGAGGAAGAAAAAGTGCCGCAAAGCTCAACCAGAAGCTCATCTGTGGTGAGTATTCATTTCATTGATCTGATTAAAGAAACAAATACTAAGTTAGTTTTCATGATAGGAACCAAACATGAAATATGTCAATCAATTACCCATGAGATTCCATAAGTTCTTGGGTGAGGTTTGGGATCCAATTGGAGATGGGAATGGGGATTTAGAGTAATTGCTAAATCTCTTGGTTATGATGAAAATGGATGGTTTAAATTGAGAAAGGAAATGATTGAAAAATTAGAGAAAGATAAAGCATTCTACATTAAGATGCTTGGTGGTGCAAAAGAGGTAGAAAACATTAAAAAAATTCTTGATGTTGAAGACATAAATCAAAAGATTCCCTCTTCAAAATGGTTGGCTAAACTAGATATGGGACAAATATTAGCAGACAGATATGCCAGACTTATATGTTTCATTTCATTGGAGTCAAGTTGTTCTATACTCAAATGAAAAATGGTGCTACAGATCAATCAGACCCTATTTATATTTCCTTTTTAAACAATAACCACTGGGTTCTATTATTAATTTAGGGAGAAATTGTTTCAATCCCTCCCATTTTCACAGAACCGTGTTCCTTGATTGCTAAAAAAGCCTCTGGTTGGGTTGATCATCTCAAAGATCAACTGCAAATGTATTCTAGATTATTATAGACTTTGACTTCATTTCATAATTGGGTTTCATATAACTTCTGATTCTAATGCAGCAAATGAGTTCTAATAATATAAAGGGTTATCAAATTTTGAACATCATTATGTTGAGTGTTTTGAGTTAACATCATTATATTGAGTGTTTTGAATGAGGGTTTAATGGTAAGTAATTTCAACTTGTGTTTGGCTGACTCCATTGTAAGGAGTATTTTATCCTTATGATGCGATCAGCTTAACACAAGTTGAACTGTTTTTTTTTTGTTTTTATTTTAGGGCTTGTCAAGTTACTTGTCTTTTCTTTTTGGTGTTTTTAATTTAGGGCTTTTCAAGTTACTTGTATTTTTTTTGGTGTTTTTAGTTTAGGGCTAGTCCAGTTACTTGTGTTTTTTTGGTTTCTTTTTACTTTAGGGATAGTCCATTGGATAGTACCTGTTTTTTTTTGTTTTTAAATTTTATTTTTGGTTTTCTTTTAACCAAAAAATGAACATTTTTTGATTGTTTGGTTGATTTCTGTTTTTTTGGAAGGTTTATTTAGTTTATGGGTTATGTTAGTTCCTTTTCACTCCTTTTTTTTTTTTTTTTTTGGCTGACCACGGTCCAATAGTGTGTGGGATTCAGCAAGACTACATTTGAGCCGTGTGGAGTTCTACATGGCTCAAATTTAGTTGTGCGGCATCCCACACAAGCCAGGACCGTGGTGTGTGGGCTGTGCGGTTTCAACACAACTACATTTGAGCCATGTGGAGTTCTACACGGCTGGAATGTAGTTGTGCGGCATCCCACACAAGCGCAGACCATGGTGTGTGGGCTGCATGGTTATTTGAGCCGTGTTTCATGCAGCACGGCTTGAATGTGGTTGTGTGGTGTGCCACACGGGCCAATGGGCCATGAATTTAACATTAGCCTTTTTTTAACCAAACAATCAACATTTTTTGAGTTTTTGGTTGATTTCTGTTTTTTTGAATGTTTATCTAGTTTATGGGAACCCTTGTTTTATTTTATTACCCTTTAGTTCTTTATTTTTTTTTTATTTTTTTTATTTTTTTTATTTTTTTTGTTTTTTTGGGCCCACCACAGTCCGGTGTTGTGTGGGATGCCACACAACTACATTAAAACCCTGTACAACTCCACACAACTTGAGTTTAGTTGTGTGGCATCCCCCCAACAACAGACCGTGGTGTTTGGGCTGCGCGAATCATTGAGCCGTGTGGAAATTTACACCACTCAAATGTAGTCGTGTGGCGTGCCACACAACCCATTTTGAGTCGCGTCAATGGCTCAATGAGTTTTGAATTTAAAATTACCATTTTTATTATTTTTATAATACTCCATAAAGTTTTTTTCCCTTAAAGTCTGAGCTCAGACTTAAATCAATTGCAAAAAATGGTATTTATTCAATTTTTACATGTCAAATTAACTTAATTGGTGTCCATATTTGGTATCTCCAAAATATTCTACCCCATTGAAACCCCAAAAGGGGTCTGGGGGGCTTATTTTAGCCCCCCCAGGGCCTCAATTTGTGTTTACAGTCCTTAGGGGTCTTGAATAGTCCTAAAACAGTGTTTCCCCCAGACTAGGAAGTCCTGTAAAACTTAAAAAGATGTACCAAAACTTGATTGCTTATATTCACACATTTTTTTGTATTGATTTTTTTTTAAATTTTTTCAAAACATCCCTGGGGTGAGAAACCATGCTAGAAGGCATGATTATAGTACAAAATCACTATCAACATGCTAATGACACCTTCTGGCATTATTCTAGCCAATAAATTACTAAAATGGTGTATCTTTTAACAAAATTGTTGTTTTAGTAATCCATTCTGAATGAATTTAGCCTTTTCCCTGAAGTTTCAGTGATTACACTTGAGTTTTAATGAAAATAAAAAAAATAGACATTAAAAATAGAGGACCAGGAGAAAATCAAGAGATGGGTCAAAAAAGGTGTTTTGATTATTCCAGAAAGTGAGTTGGAAGAAAAAGAAGAATTGTATTGAGTGAAAAAGCTGATTCCATTTTTTGAAAGTTCAAAGCCATAATTGAGTGGCCAATCAGAGGTAGCTTACAGCAAAAAATAGAGGAGAGAGAAAATTATTTTGGAGGAGGAAGAGAATATGGAAGTTGATGAGCTCAAATAGTTGTAAAAGACTGATTCTCCTGCAAAGCTAGCTTATTTGAGGCTTGGGGAATGATATTTCTTGAAGGTGGAATTTGAAAATAAGCAGGAGAGGATGAAGGAGCTGGAGAAGGAGTTTAGTGAAAAACAGGCAGACTCAAAATTATTGCAGTGGAGGTTACTGAAATGTGTGATAAAGGTTGGATCTGTGACATCAAAAGCCAAGTAAAAGGACTCAAGGCTGGTTGTATTTTTTGCTCAACCCATTGGGCCTTTGCAGATGATCTCAAGGGGAAAGTTTGATGGTTGGATTCAGTTGGGTGTAAGGACAGATGAAGAGATAGAGAAATCAAATATTATAAAGAATGCAGAAGATTTCTTTGAAGAAATTCAAATTGTTTTAAGGAGAAGTTGGTTGGAGTTTCAGGAATGGTGAAGGGGGAGTTTTGCATGAAAATAAAAATAAAAATAAAAATATTAAGAATGAAAGAAATTTTCAAAGAAAATAAATTGGAGATCTTGAAGTTGTTTTTTCTATACTAAATATATATATGGTGTGGAAAGTGCATCTGGGTGCCTGTCAAAGTTTGACTTGGAATGTGCCCAGAGGGCTTGATTAGTTTTGGCTTGCGGGGTTAAAAGATTGGTGCCCAACAAAGCCCCCCTTGAGGCTGATCAAAGCTGGTTGCACCAAAATGACCAGCCACGCTACCAACAACTTTGAACCATTGATTTTTTTAAAAAAAGATATTGTATTTGACAGGTAAAAGCATCCAGCTTTGATAGGCACCAAGGGGAATTTGGCCTGGCGCCAGACCTATTTGGCTGGGCATCAAGTTGACCTTGGCTGGGCGTCAAGAAAGCTTTGCTAGGCGCCAAAATGGCTTTTCTAGGCGCCACATGCGCTTCATCAAATTATATATATATAATATATATATATATATATATATATATATATATATATATATATATATATATATATATATATATATTTCTTTTTTTGCTTGTATTTAGCTGCATTAATTTTTTGGGGGGAAGAAAAATGGGCAAACAAAGGAAAGGAGGAAAAAAAGAAAGAAAGGGATTTTTTTTTAAAAAAAAAAACTTCTAGTGGAAAAAAATGAGAGTCAACTTTTGTCTGGTGATGATTGATGGAAGTCCTTTGATAGCTATATTTTTTGAGAGGTTCACAAAAATTGTGTTCAGGTTTGCTTTGAAGGCCTAAAAATAAAATGATTTACTGGTTATTAATCAGGAAAACCCTTAAATCAAGAATATAAATTACCTCCAACTTAAGATGTTCTTCAATAGAGATAGGATTTTCCATTTGGTAAAATTTGCCTAGGTATAAATTGGAGACCAGCTTGAGAAGGGAGAAATGAAAGGAAGAAAAAATTCCTTTCCATTGGAGTTTAAAATCAAGTTTAAAAATTCTCTTTGAGACTTTCTTGAGGATTATGAATTGAAGTAAACATTCTTTTTCAAGTTTCTAGGCGGTTTTGTTGGTTGAAATATTTATATAATCTAGCCATACTATATCTATAGTTTTAAAAGAACAAGGAGAGATTCAATTCTTTTCCAACTGATCTTCTACTTCTTGGCTGCTTTTCAAAGGTTTCTGGAATATTTGATTTTAATTTCCCTTAAGGTCTCAATTTATTGAGCATATGGTTAATGAGAATCAGTTTTAATGGAGAAAAATCAGGGATTCTTTGCATATATTGTATGGATGAGGTTTTGGTGAGTAGAAGAGTGGAAGAAATTTTTATAGGAAAATCTGGCAAAAGGTAACCAGGTTCCCCTGTTTTTTTTTTCAATTCAAAAGATATTTCTTGAGGATTTTGCTGAATCTTTCACTTTTTCCATGTATTTGGGTTGAAACGCTGTGGGGAGGATTTTAAAATATGAAGGAGCTTGGAAAGGGAGTTCCAGAAACTAGATACAAAAAGAGATCCTCTATCAATGAAAATATCTTTATTCATGCCATTTTTAATAAAGAAAAACTAAATAAATATTAAAAAAAAATATGATATTTTCAGAAGCTTTTTTTTGATGAAAAGAGCCATTTTTTAAAATATATTGAAAACTAATATGATAGAACAAAAGGAAGAAGGAGAAGGAATTTGGAAAATTTGATCCGTGGTCAGAGAACTCCAAGGACCCTTGGGTACCCAAAGTGGTTGGTAAATATCATGTTCCTTGGTTTAAGTGAAATTTTTGAATTGGCAGGTTTTGCAAGCTGCTAAAAATTTACAGATATTTAATGAAAAATAGGGCCAATATAAATCTTGTGCAATAATTTGGAGGTCTTATTGCATCCAAAATATCAAGAACGAGTTTATTGTTTTTTTGATATTTCAAGATTCAGAGTATATAGCCACAGAAAATATGTGAAAGGGGTGAAAATTAGAATATCATATTAAAACAGGACTGAGGGAATGGAGCTGTTTCATTTTGGTTTGAAAGGATTTATAATAACTCCAGAAAAGTAAATTGCTGAACTCCAGAGATAAATAAAATCAATTAATAGAATGAATTCATCCACTGTGGAAATTTCCAAGATTAGGAATTTCCATTCATACACTTGGAAAGTGGGAAAATGAAAACTCTAGAAAATTTTACTTGCAGTAAAAATAGGGCATATCAGATTTGGAAAATCCTACATTTAAAAAATGCCATGGAATGATGGAAAAAAAAACTCATTTCACCTCAGGTATGTCAGAGTTACCTGCAAATAAGCAGGTTTTTACAATATTTTATATAGATTTAGCTCTCTTCCTTCTATCTTTCTCTGAATTATCATCCTTCCTCTTGCTCTCTGAATATAATTCATCACCTTAAAGGTCCATATGCCTCAATCATTATCATCCATATCAGACATTGTTCTCATCCATAATGCTTCCAACTATTTGTTGTTTGTTGGACCCATAAAGATGCTTCTTCAATATTGATCATTGAGCCAAGAAATTAACCAAACTGCTCATCAAAAGAATAATTTCTCTTGAAATAATTCATGTAAATATAATATAAGCTCAGTAACTCAGAAATCTACAAAAATCCTATTCCTGGAATTGAAAAAGGGAAATAAAAACATAGAATACTGACAAAAATATGACCTCTTGTGAGGAAAAATCAAAATCAAATTTATTTTGCAAACTACTTAGCTCTAAAGAACTGGTAGATTTTAAAACTGGACTGTCATTCAATCCTGTGACCAGTTGATCAATCAGTCCACAAAATGGCAGAAAAAGCCTTATTCACATTGAAAAAAACCAATAGGAAAACCCTGAATCATGAGCCTCTAAAACAAGAAAACACTCCAGAACTAGAAAGTTTTTAGTTTCCAAACCATTCACACCAACCCACCTACATTCTATAAACCTAAAACCAATCATTTCATTCTCTTCTGAAAATATTGTTTTATCTTAGATTCATTACTGCAAAGATTTATGTCAAAGCTTCTATCTGAACCATTCCATTCTGCAACAAAGAAAATATAGCATCTCAATCATCAAATCTTTAATTCACTCCAAAGCTCATAATCTACATTTTATCATAATAAATGATTTAAAAAGCCAAAGTAAGCTTACTCAAGCTCAAAACTTCTTCTCCACCAATTTCTCCTTCAGACCAGGTTCAGCCTGGTGCAGCTCTAGTTTACTTTTAAACACCAGCGAACCATTAGCTACCATTTTCAAATAATGTTTATCAATCATTTTTCCATCTCCTTTGTTTAATCCTTTGTTTCCCCCTTCTATTTCTTTATCTTATACCATCATCTTCTAGTTAATACTTATCTCATTCTAGATTTCACTTTGTATCTTACTCTTGAAATTCTCTTATTTGCATATTGAAATAAAAGAAAGGCATGATTAAGCTTGGAATCCACCTCTTAACTTGAATTTTGAGGAAAATAAACAGAAGGATGAATTTTTGATAGAAAGAATGAATCATTTATAGAAAGAATTTATCATTTATAATGAGAATGGATCAATAATAACACGGAATAATCATTGATAATGAGAATGAATAATTGATAAAAATAATAACTAATCAAGAAAAAAAATGAATCATCAATAAGCAGAATGAATAATTGAGAATAATTGATAATGGTGAAAAAGAGGAACCTGGGCCTAATGCCTATGTTTTTCCCACAAATATAACTTCAAAAAGTTGGTTTCCTCACAGCAAAACACCAAACAGATTTACAAATTGATCTTTATGAGAAGAATGAAAGATTAAAAAATCCAGAAAGAAACTTCCCATTCGATGACTGATTCAATTTTGGATTCATGAAACCAAATTAAAGCCACAAATCATTATGGAATCCCAAGCAATTTAAAAGTGATATTGTTTCCTCTGAACCAAGGAATTGTTTTTTATCCATCAATTGTTTGATAAAGAGTTGATTTACTCAATTTTTTTCATCATCATGAGGCTCAAGATCAAGAAGATCTGGATTGGAAAAATTAAATTGAGATTAGTTCAAATGAATCAATTGATATTGATCACTCTTTTTACCCGTATGCAAAGAAAATTTCTTGGGGATTATGAAACCCAAAGAGAAAAAAATAATAGAAAAAATCTGATAGTCAGATACATGTTACCCTAAAATGGCTTGTTCTGACTCATTTTGTCTCTTGCCTCAGTTAATATTCAGATGATAAAACTAAAACAAAGCTTTGAAGATGTGTTTTATGTGACAAAAGTTTTATTTCTAGGTCAAGTGCTTCATACCTAAGATTTGGAAAAAATTCAAAATGATACAAGAGATATAAATGAAGGGTAGGAGAAAGAAAATTTAAAAGAAGATATAAATAGAAGGAGATAGGTAATTTATTATATTTCTGTTGGCTGATGAGATGAAAGGTGGTTGAAATAGTCCTAAGCTAGTAATTAAGATATCCAGAGACTCTGAGTGGTAGATGATCCACTTGAGTCAGATATTTCAGCAGCAGCTGCAAACAAGGCAGTAGATTGAGGGCAGAAGTTCTGTGGTGATTATTTTTCAGGATTTAAAAATGAATTTGTGAGAATGATAATTGAAATGAGTGATAAATCTAATCCACATTTTTAATGCTTTTATACTTTAGTGCTCATTTCACTTTCAGTCTTATGCCTGGAAATTATAATCATACTTTCTCAGATACTTTTTCCATGTACTGGAAAAAATGATTCAAAGGGAATATTTTTAAATGCTTTCCAGGCTTTTATATGTGAGCTTGGAATGAACTCAGAGCTCAGTAATTGTGATCTCATTTGTTTTTTTTGGTGAGATTTTGTGATTTATGTGCTGGATTTTGTCTGATTCTTGAAGACATGATAAAATTGAATACAATTTTTAGAAAAACAAGACAGAAATTTATGATTCTAGTTTTTCTTGTATGTTAAAATATTTTGATGATTTCAGACTCATGAATAACTGTTGGCAATGGCATCCAATTATGATCTGAGACAAGAGGCCACAACCACCAGCAATAATGAAAATAGAGATATAGTGGATTTGGGTTGATTTATAAGATAATGGCTCACTGTTTACCAGTTCAACAGCCAGGAAAAAAAAAGAAAGCCTTGATTTAACATTAGAATTAAAGTCGATATTTTCAAAAGGAAAAATGAAAAAAAATTGATTATAGTTATTGTTCTTTGAGAAAGAGAGCATTGGATGTTTAATCAGATCACAGGAGGCACCTTCAAACCAATTGAATAGATCTAAGACCATCTCAAGTTCCATGGTGGCAGAGACAAATGGGTTGAGATTGGTAGATAATATATGATTGAGTAAGGTTTGGTTCATGGGAAGATTAGGATTTATGGTGGGGTTTTAATGTGTGAATCTTAAGGAAAAATTTGATGGTTGATACGTTTTATTTTCAAGTTTATAAAGTATGATGCATAAATGGTAGGTTTGATTTTTGGAATTTGCCATTTTTATGGAAAATGCTATTTAAAATACAACATTTAAGCTGTATGTGCACTTCAGAAACCTGCAATTTTTTAATGGTGGTTTTTTTAAAAAAATGACAGGTTTTTAATGGCATATTTGATAATTCTGATACATCCTAATGATAGCAGAGGTTACTAAGGATAATGATCAAAGTACAAATTTGAAAGAACCAAATTCTATTTATCTAAAAAGGACTTGAAAATAAAAGAGATATATTTGCACCTCAGTCAAGGGGAATGGAGTAGGTGTGGGGATTCTCCATGATAATAAGTTTAATCTCATGAAATTCTGGGGTCTGAGAGAATTTCTTAGAGGGAAAAAGCTGTACAAGTGAAAAAGAGTAGTTATATTTTCACACAAGAGAGCTAAAAAATATTTTTTGATTTCTCTTTTCAATCCTTTTCCTTATGCTTCTTATATTAATCAAGTGATTTTTCCTCAAAAATGGACAAATGATCCTCCTTTTTTGAGCTGAGCTTTATTTATCTTTTCATTTGTTTTAGGATTCAAAGATCCAATTATTCCTGATTTTCAGCATGAATCTTCTTCTAAATTTGGCTGGAATTTTCCTTCTTGCTTCTTTGAGTTTTGGATTCTTGCTTTGAGATTTTGTATTTGGATTTAGCTTGCATGGGTTTGCTATTCTGCTTGTTTTTATTTTACTCAATTAAAAAAATCCTTATGATCCCACATGAGGTTCATGATTTGATTGGTCAGTTTTCAAGGGGTTTTGATTGGTTTTGGGGTAGATAGAGATAGTTTTCCATTCTAAAAGTTGACACTTTTTAAAAAATATACATCAGAAATGCTTTTTTGCAGTAAATTAAATATTTTATTTAGAACAATTTTGAGATTTAATACGAGTCCTGGCCACTCTCCTTCATCTTCAAATTTCTCAGTTTGATTTCTGAGATTTTCTCCTTGTGGGGGTTTCCAAACAATTTGAAGCTTTTTTCTTCAAAGAAAACCAAATTGCATTGAGTTTTTTTTCTTATTTTCTTTTGGGTGAAGTATGTTTCAAACCAAATTATGGCTTTACCCACAAGGAAGGAAAAGTAATATAGATACTTTTACTGATTTCTTCAAAAAATAAAAGAGGAATTTTTGTGGCAGAGATTTTGAAAGTTTGGATAAAGAGACGGAATTTCTGAGAATTGTTTCAATTGAATTTATATTTTTGCTTCACAATGGATTTTTTGAGCCTATGAATGCTTTTATCAATTCTGGTTAATATGTCTGTGACCTCAAGAGAAAATATTTTTTTGAATCCTGCTGGTTTTTGGATATTCCAGGAAAAGGTTGTTTCAATTCAAGGATTATATCAGATTAATCAGAGGAGTTGTTTGAACTACACTAAAAGAGAGGTTCCAAACTGGATCATGAAGAGGGATTAAATTTTATTCAAAAATCAGTGTTGAGAAACACAGGTTTGGTATGAGGAATGGAAGGAAATTGGGTGTTGAATTGAAATTTTGGGTGCCTGTATAGAGAATCCTTGGGATAAGGGATGAATTTGAAAAATAGCTTTATGCAAGCACTTGAAGGTAAATTTATTATTATTTTACACCTATTGAAATAAGGTGATTTTCAATTTCCTGAACCTCTAAACTATAGTAAGCCTGTGAAATGATTTTTTAAAAATTATCACCACAAAAAAAGTAGTGGCACTTGCTAGCAAGTTCCATCAAGGAAGCTCTGTTTGAAGCTCTGTCTGATCTCTAGTTGAAGGTATTTTAATTCTCTAACATGTTTTTGGTTCACAGTGACTGTGCACAATGCAGGGTGACTGTGAAAAATGCAGAGTGACTGTGCACAATGCAGAGTGACTGTGCACAATCCAGAGTGACTGTGCACAATCCAGAGTGACTGTGAACAATTCACAATGACTGTGCCCAATGAACAGCAACTGTGCACAATACAGAATGCACAGAAACTGTGCACAATGCGCAGAAACTGTGCACAATGCGCAGAAACTGTGCACAATGCGCAGAAACTGTGTACAATGCACAGCAACTGTGCACAATGCACAGCAACTGTGCACAATGCACAGCAACTGTGCACAATGCACAGCAACTGTGCACAATGCACAGCAACTGTGCACAATGCACAGAAACTGTGCAAAATGCACAGCAACTGTGCACAATGCACAGCAACTGTGCACAATGCACAGCAACTGTGCACAATGCACAGCAACTGTGCACAATGCACAGCAACTGTGCACAATGCACAGCAAATGTGCACAATGCACAGCAACTGTGCACAATGCACAGAAACTGTGCACAATGCACAGCAACTGTGCACAATGCACAGCAACTGTGCACAATGCACAGCAACTGTGCACAATGCACAGCAACTGTGCACAATGCACAGCAACTGTGCACAATGCACAGCAACTGTGCACAATGAACAGCAACTGTGCACAATGCACAGCAACTGTGCACAATGCACAGCAACTGTGCACAATGCACAGCAACAGTGCAAAATGCACAGCAACTGTTCACAATGCACAACAACTGTGCGCAATGCACAGCAACAGTGCACAATGCACAGCAACTGTTCAAAATGCACAGCAACTGTGCACAATGCACAGCAACTGTGCACAATGCACAGCAACTGTGCACAATGCACAGCAACTGTGCACAATGCACAGCAACTGTGCACAATGCACAGCAACAGTGCACAACAGTTATCCAAGGGTAGTGTTAAATTCATGGCTCATTCAGCCATGCACATGGTTTATAAAGGGCCGTGTGGCATGCCACACAGTCCAATTCAAGCTGTGTACAACCCCCCACAGCTCAAGGAGTCATGCAGCCCACCCAGCCTGGTCCACCGTTGTGTGGACTTCCACACGGCACCAGACTGTGGTGAGCAAAAAAAAAAAAAACAAGGAAAAGGAATGAAAGGGTACCAACACAACTGATAAAGCAAATAAACCTTCCAAAAAAACATAAATCAACCAAAAAATCAAAGAATGTTTATTTTTTGGTCAAAAAATAAATAAATAAATAAATCAAAATAAAAAAAACTGGTACTGTCCAATGGACTATCCCCCAACTAAAAAGACCAAAAAAAACACAAGTAACTGGACCAGCCCTAAACTAAAAACACCAAAAAAAAGACAATTAACTTGACAAGCCCTAAAGTAAAAACACCAAAAAAAGACAAGTAACTTGAAAAGCCCTAAAGTAAAAACACCAAAAAAATACAAGTAACTTGAAAAGCCCTAAAGTAAGTTCAACTTGACTAGCCCTAAACTAAAAGGGCCCAAAAGTTAAAGAAGTCTTTTGACCAGCCCTAAACTAAAAGGGCCCAAAAGTTAAAGAAGTCTTTTGACCAGCCCTAAAGTAAAAGTGCCCCAAAAAATACAAGTCCACCACTTCCCCCCTCCTTGCATGCTGGCCCCACCCCCCCCCTCCTTGCTTGATTGCTCCTTCACCACCCCCCTCCTTGCTTGCTTGCCGGCCCCACCACCACCCCCCACCTTGCTTTCTGAGCCCACCACCACCCCCCCACCTTGCTTGCCAGGCCCACCACTGCCCCCCCTCCTCACTTGCAAGCCCCACCTCTGCCCCCCCTCCTTGCTTGCCGGCCCCACCACCCTGCCGGCCCCACCACTTCCCCCCCTCCTTGCTTGCCAGCCCCACCACCGTTGCCGGCCCCACCGTCCCCACCAGCCCCCACTTGGCCCCCCGCCTCCTTGCTTGTCCACCAGTCCCACCTCAGCCCCCACCTTGGCCCCCCCGCCTCCTCGCTTGCCCCCTGGCGTCACCTTGGCCCCCCCTCCTTGCTCACCCGCTAGCGCCACCTTGGCCCCCCCTGTCAATTGCTGCGGCCTGCCCCCCTCCCCCTTGTGTTGGCCCCGCCCCCCCCTTGGATGCCCCCCATCAATGCCTGCCCCCCAACGCCTGCCTGCCCGGCCAACCAACCCCCCCTCCCTGTTTCCGGGCCCTGCCTACCTGGCCCCAGGCCTGGTCCCCACCAAACCCAAAGCCCAACTTGAACCCAACCCAAAGGCTTGGCCCAATTCCCTCACAACCTGGTAATTTTTTCTTTTCTTTTTTTATTGGGTGCTAATGTGATTTTTTTTTGGTACAGTTTTTTTTTATTATTATGTTTGGTGATCACGTTTCTGGTGAACTTGGGATCAAGTCCAGGTTTGGTTTCATTTTTTTTGATCCAATCTTCTTTCACCAATGATTTCCATTTGAATGACTGTTTTTTTTTTTTTTTTTTTTTCAATCCCTCAACTGCTATTGGTGAATGTCCAATTCTTCTCCCACCACCCTTGAAATGTTAAACAAACAATAAAATAAAGTCTTGTTCCTCACCCCAATTTAAGTATAGGATTGGGAGGGAACAAGATGGAAGGAGATGGCTTGAAAAACACACAGAGAGGTGGGAAGAGTAGGGCTGCTTTCCAAAAGAGGCTTCAATACCCCTCAAAATGTTACAAAAACAATAAAATCCCATCTTTTTCCCGACACAATCTAAGTATAGGATTGGGAGGGAAGAAGATTGAAGTAGATGGCTTTAAAAACACACATAGAGGTGGGAAGAGTAGGTCTGCTTGCCAGAAGAGGATCTCTTTTACTTTCAGTTCCAACCAGGAAATCAAATGGAAAACTCATTGAAAAAATGGATGAATATCAATTATCTGATGGCCAATTTGTTTTTCCTGACCTGGGCTTTAGAATTGAATTCAAGCAAAAAGGTGTGGTCAAAATTGTTTGGGAAGCCAATAAGTAAAAGCACTGTAATTTTCCTACTGTGGAGACTGCCACTCATACAAGAATGGCAATGTCAATGCAAATCAACAAAACAACTAGAAATGCTTGCAGGGACTTGGGGAGTGGGAAAATGTACTCCAGGAAAAAAAATATAAATAAAAAGAAAAAATATTTTTTTATTGTTGGGGTTAAAAACAGTCTTAAGTATTGTTGTAATCAATTTTTTTTTATTTTTAAGTTTTTCATCAAAGCAAATATATTTAAAAGCCCAGCATTTGAGTAATCTGCTTTAATTCATCTACTTTTCTGCTGCTACCAATGTATGCTGCAGCCATTTACCACTTGTCCAGGTTGGGTTTGACTCCTCAATCAACGCCAAAGTAGACATGATTGGAGCTGATTGCATTTGATATCCTCCTTGGCATTGGATGGGGGCCACTCATAGGTTTCTTTGGAATCACCATTTCTAGGCTGAGCATCCCCAGCCAAGTCCTCAGCGTTAACTGAATTGGATTGTTGGGCATCAAAAGCAGCTAGGGGGGTGATGTTGGCCTTCTTGCCAAAGATTTCATCCATTTGAAGATAAAAAGGAAAAATGGAGTCCAGCTTATCAACCACCAAGTTGATTCCCTTGGCTTTGTCAAAGTTGGTGATACCAAAGCCGGTGGACATTGACATGGAGTGGGCCTTTTTGTACTTGGCTTGATAATTCTTCAATAACTCCCTCATCTGTTTGGATTACAGATCCAGCCTACTTTTTGCTTTATTTTTGAGTTCATTGGCCATCAGGAGATAACCATTGACCTTAGAGGATGGAGTTTGGCAAATGTGTGTTTCATTGTCAGATACAAAGCAAGCATTTTAGTTGGACGCAATTTTGAGCCATTTGAACAGGATGATGTGATCAGCTCTCTTGAGCTGACTTGAGCCTTTGGAAGCTGATGGGGGAGGATTCTTGGATGTTGAGTACCTGGGGGATGTTTGCTTTGGTCCATTAGATTCTTTAGTGGAATTTCAGGGGGAGGGTCACGGAGGGGCCATTTAAAAATAGTAAAAGGGATGAAGGGATGAAGGGCTATGAGAGTGTTTAAGTGGTGAGAGTGATGATGCGATGAGAGGATGAGAGTGATGAAGCAAAGAGAATAGGAAGAGATGAGGGTGATGAAGTGAAAAGAGGGATAAAGCAATGAGAGTTAGGATGTGATGAAAGCAATAAAGGGATGAGGATAGTGATCCAATGAGAGTTAGCTGGATGTGATGAAAGCAATCAATGGATGAGAGCAAGGAAGTGATAAGGATAGTAATCCAATGAGAGTTAGATGGATGTGATGAAAGCAATAAACATATGAGAGTGATTAACTGATCAGGATGGTGATCCAACAAGAGTTAGCTGGATGTGATGAAAGGAATAAAGTTATTAGAGTGATTAAGTGATGAGGATAGTGATGAAGAGATGAAGAGCAATGAATCAAAATTTTTTCCAATGAGGTTGGAGTTAGAAGGAGGTGGGAATCCAGGGGTGGATGACATGGACAGGTGGGTGAAGCCTTTAAAGACTGTATTTTAAAAAACCCACTTATTTCCAGGTAACTCTGACATGTCTGATGTGAAATAAATGGTTTTTTTATTTTTAATGGCATATTTGGTTTGAAACCTTCCATTAAAAAATGGCAGGTTTGCTTAACTCTGATACGCCCTAATATTTTGAAAAAAAAATGGATGAGCCCAAAATCAGCCATTTAATTTTTTGGAAATTTTAACTCTGATACACCCTATTCTCATGACCACACCAAAATGAAAATACTCCTTTTACTCCTCTTACTACTCAATATTATTGATTAATATCAGTTTCTAGAAACTTTCCGCATTTTTCATGAATTTTGTCCTGTTGTTCAGACCTTTTTTCATATTTTTTTCCCTTCTTTTGTCTTGTTTTTGTCCTCCCTTTTGCTTTTTCCTCAATTTGATTTGAACTCATAATTCATTCAAAATAAGTTGTATTTCTTCTTCTTTCACCTGTCTTATTTTTAATAATACTCACCCAATTTTGAACACACCTCACCTAGCTACACTCTCACCAAAGTAGTATTCAACACTCCTCACCCAATTTTGAACACACATCACCTAGCTAGACTCTCACCACAGTGGTATTCAACACTCCTCACCCAATTTTGAACACACCTCACCTAGCTACACTCTCACCAAAGTGGTATTCAACACTCCTTACCCAATTTTGAACACACCTCACCTAGCTACACTCTCACCAAGGTGGTATTCAACACTCCTCACCCAATTTTGAACACACCTCACCTAGCTACACTCTCACCAAAGTATTTGAGTTAAGTACTTAAGATATTTACTGAGTTCTTTGATGATGTTTCCCATCATTTGTTGTATTTCACCACATGCTTAATCAAACCAGCTTCAATTGGATGATAATTGAGAAATTCAAAGGAATGAATGGTGGCAACCCTACGTACAAGACTAGGAGAGCTGTTTTAAAGATGAAGTTCAATTGGGTTTTGAGGTTTTTAGGAAAAATTTTATAGGAAGAAGGCAGTGAAGAAGCTCCATGATCAGTATCTTCCAGCTATGGCTTTATGTTCAAACCATTTCCATACAATTTCTTTTCCTTACCCTCTTTCCATACTATTTCTTTTTACTATTTCTTTTCCTTGCCCTCTTTTCTTTTATCTTATTTTATTCCTGCCTTTATTCTTGCTGCTGTATCCAATATTTGTTTTTGTGACTCCTCACCTTACTCACGACCTTACTTGCGACTCCTCACTCTAGACCCGCGACCCGCTGCATGTACTCCAAATCAAAAACTGGTTTGACTATAAAGCAGTCCTCCTGGCTCAGATCCTGGGGAAGGTTTTTCTTTGTGCAACCACAAGATTGCACCTCTGAACCCAGGCCTCTGAGTCAGGTAAGTACCATAGCCACCTCAAACAACAACTAGATCATCTTTGAACTAATCTGGATTTTTCACTCATCAGAATCACCGCTAGGCTCAATCTACGTCAACCACATTCATCCTTCACTGCTGCTATTTCCATTCCATCTTCTTTTCTCTTCCTTTTGCCCTAGCTCTCTGTACCAGAGTCTTTCTGGTTCTTTTTAGGTGATCTATCATTAGCTTGTGTTTATTACCATCTTCTGAGGTCATTACTCAACAACTGAAATTTATATTCTTTTTAGTCTCTCAATTCTTCAGATTTACAGTCCCAGTTTCTCCTTTAGAACCAGACAAACAACCATGTCAGAGACCAAGGACAACGCTCAATCTAAACTAAAAATCCGGCTCCTAAACAATTCAAATTTTCCTTCCTGGTTCCTCCAAATAAAAAGCTATCTCAGAAGGAAGGGTCTTCTTGAATTGGTGGTGGATGTTCCTCCAAGTCCCCTCTAACCCACTCAACAAAAGAAGCTGTTTGAAGCGGCATACATCATCATACAACATCTAGGCAATTCTGCCTTTGATGCGGCAGTGAACTCAGATAACAATGAGGACCCACACAGAATTTGGAATGCCATCCTCTAAAGATATGCGTCTCAGTCCTCCAATAATTGTGTCAGGATATTGCTCAACTTCATTCAATCCCAATACAAAGGCAATCTCAACTTGTACATCAAATAGTTCCAGAAACTGATGAATGAATTGTTGGTTGTCCGCCTAGAAGTACCTGCCAACATCTTGAGCCATACCATCTTAGCCAAACTTCCCAGTTCCTTCTATCACATGGTCAACACTATTATCCTTAACAATGATCTACTTCAAAATCCCACTGGAGTTCTCAACAAACTTTGAGAAATCACTCATCTGGAATCATCCCGCACTTTGACCAATGAAGTTACACCGGATCTGAATCCATCCACATCCCTTCTCAAGTCCATGCAGAAGAAGAAGAACAAGCATCCTTGCGCTAAGAACCATCAAAATCCCCTCTCTGATCACTTGGAGGACAAGTGTTGGTTCCTCCACCCCCATCTTAGACCCAAATGGAACAAATGGGCAAATGCCAACCTTCATACCTCTGTCAAAACGGCCAACACCCCCGCTGAACTGCACTTCAACTTGCAAATCTATCTCACTCCTAGACCCAATCTTTTTCAGCTACCTGTTCTGGACTCTGGTGCCAGTCATCACATTGTCAACAACCCAAACTATCTGTTCAGCGCCACTCCCACTAGGATAGAGGTTGGAACAGGATCTCCTAACAACTCTCTCACTGCTAATCACGTCGGCTCTGCTAAATTGATAAATAATCTGGGCGCTGTCATTGTATTACAAAATGTTCTGCTGATTCCTAAAATCAATCAATGTCTCATCTCTCTAACGCAATTGAAATAAAAGAAGACAGTTATCACCAAAGTCGCATTTTCAGGGATCAAGGTTTTGTGCAATGATTTCTCTTTCATTGGTTCCACTTCCAATCACCTTACAGAGCTCTGCGGGACCAGATTCTCAGAAAATCATCAGCCCAAGCTTCTACTCAACAAGCCAGACACCACGTGGCATGCTTGACTGGGACATCCAGGTCCATCCGTCCTAAAAAAACTCAATTTACCTTGCTCCTCAACTCTGACGGCTTGCAAGGTATGCCAAACGTGCAAAGGCACTGCCACCCTATTCTCTCACCACTTCAAGCCCGTCACCAATACCTTGGAAGCCATTCACCTTGACTTAGTAGGTCCAATTCAAGTCACTTCAAAATCCGGCTTCAACTATTTTCTTTTGCTCACTGACCAGTTCTCTGGCTATTGATCCACTGCCCTGCTCAAGCCCAAGAGCAATAATTACCTGGAAATCAAAAACTATTTCACCTGCACTGAACATCAAACAGGAAAGGTTTTCAAGAAATTCATCTCAGACAACGGTGGTGAATTCATCTCAACTGAGCTCAAATCTTACTGCGCAGAGAAGGGCATCACCCAAAAGTTTTCTCCATTTTATACCCCTCAACAAAAAGGCCTAGCAGAAAGATCCAATTGGCTAATCCTGGAGAAGTCCAGATGACTCCTGAGCCAGAGAAACCTTTTGCCAAAGTACTGGGACAAATCCATCAACACTGCGACTCATCTCTTGAACGTTCTACCCTCAAAGTCTTGTGACAACAAAATCCCTTACCAGATATGGCACAATCAAAAGTTCAACTATGACTTCCTCAAGGTCTTTGGATGCGCTGCTTATGCTCTGATCCCAAAGGGAAACAGAACCTTCAAATCCCAACCTACCTGCAAAAAGGCTATCATGCTTGGGTATGCCAATGACTTCTTGTCATTTTGTCTATTGAATATGGACTGTTCTCAAATTTTCCTCTCTGCCAACATCACATTTGACAAGTCTCTCTCTCCTTTTGTTGAATCTCCCACCAAGAAAATTGACTGTCTCAATCCTTCTGACTTAATTCCTTCTATCTCTCCTCCCATGATCATTCCTAATCATACCTTGCCGCTCCCATCTACCTCCATCAATATCCCTGATCCTGCTTCCACTGACCACACTCCCACCTCTAAATCTCCCTCACTTGACTCCATAACCCCCTCCAACATCATCAATGTAACTCGCAGACCTCACTCCAAAGTAGGTCTGCCTTCTGTGTATCTTATTGTGGATCATTCTTATGTGGATCCTCAGAACCTTCAAGAGGTGCTCAAATCTAAGTACCAAGAAGAATGGATTGAAGCCATGAAAATGGAAGAGCTCAACTTGATCAGCTATGATGTCTGGGAAGAAGCCGCTTTGCCTTCCAGAAAATTACCCCTCAAGTGCATGTGGGTCTTCAGGACAAAAAGTGACAATCAAAACAGAATCATCAAGTTCAAAGCGCAACTATGTGTTCAGGGTTTTAATCCAAAATATGGCTCGGACTTTTCCAACAACTTTTCTCCCACCTGAAACAAAACCTTGCTACGTCTACTGATAGCTCTAGCTGCCTCAATAAAACTGCAATTCCGCCAAATCAATGTGAAAGCAGCCTTTCTGAATGCTCTGCTCCCAGAAGACTTATACATACACCCTCCTGCGAACATTGCTGTCTCCAATGGTAAGGTCCTTCATCTAAAGAAGACTCTATAAGGTCTAAAACAAGCTCCTCTTGCCTGGTACAAAACCCTCTGCAAATGGCTGGGAGAAATTGGCTTCAAAAAATGAAAAGCTGACCACTGCGTATTCTGGCGTGATGGGACATTCTTGTATTTACACGTCAACAATATTGCTATCTTCAGCGCCAATCCCGACCACTTTGTCAAGCTGATTGCCACCCGCTTCAAGACCAAGGATCTAGGATTGGCATCATTACTTCTTGGAATGAATGTGGTTCACCAAGATAATGGGTTCAAAATCTGTCTAAAATTCTACATTGAGCACATATGTGCTCAGTACCCACTTCCCATGCATCAAACCTTCTCCACTGCATTTAAACCAAACGCAAAGCTTTACTCTTCCAGCAACAAGGATCATCAAGAATATCTCTCATCAGTGCCAACTACAGAAAGATTATTGGCAAGCTCAACCACATTAGCGTATCCATGCCTCCAGACATCACTTTTGCTGTAAACTAACTGGCCCTGTTTCTGTTCAAGCCAAATATTCATCACTATCAAGCGGCGCTCCATGTTCTCAACTATCTGCAACACACCAGCTTGACAGGTTTAATCTTCTCCTTAGCCGCCAACCATCCAGCGGACATTTTCACCTATCTGGATGCTGACCGGGCCACGTGCCCAAGCTTGCGGCGCTCTATCCCAGGCCTAGTGATCCAATGGTTGGGCGGCATAGTGGCTTGGAAGTTCAAAAAGCAGCGGAAATTAACCTTGTCAACAACCAAAGCTGAATACAAGGCCCTGGCGGACGCTCTGGAAGAGATTTGGTGGGTCAAATCCTTCCTTCAAGACATCTGTCCCGGAGAAGCCACTAAGCCGGCCACCATCTTTGAAGACAACAAAGGCGCCATTAAATTGGCTCTAAACCAAGCTAATCACTCCAGCTTCCACACAAAGCACATGGAGCTACATTTTCACTTTTTTAGAAGTGAGATTGCTAAAAATGAGATCAAGCTCCAGAAAGTGGTGTCAAAGAAGAACTTAGCCAACTTCCTTACTAAACCAGTAGCGCGGATTGTGCTGCAAAATGCGCTCACAAGTCTCAATTTTGGATCATGATTTGAACAAGGGAGGATGAAGAAGCTCCATGGTCAGTATCTTCCAGCTATGTCTATATGTTCAAACCATTTCCATACCATTTCTTTTCCTTACCCTCTTTCCATACTATTTCTTTTTACTATTTATTTTCCTTGCCATCTTGTCTTTTATCTTATTTTATTCCTGCCTTTATCCTTGCCACTGTCTCCACTATTTGTGTTTGTGACTCCTCACCTTACTTGCAACCTTACTTGCAACTCCTCACTCTAGACCTGCACCCCGCTGCATGTACTCCAAATCCAAAACCGGTTTGACTATAAAGCAGTACTCCTGGCTCAGATCCTGGGGAAGGTTTTTCTTTGTGCAACCAAGAGATTGCACCTCTTACCCTAGGACTTTGAGTCAGGTAATTACCATAGCCAACTCAAACAACAACCAGATCATCTTTGAACTAATCTGGATTGTTCACTCATCAGAATCACGGCTAGGCTCAATCTACGTTGACCAAATTCATCCGTCACTGCTGCTATTTCTGTTCCATCTTCTTTTCTCTTCCTTTTCCCCAAGCTCTCTGTACCAGAGTCTGTCTGGTTGTTTTTAGGTGATCTATCATGAGCTTGTGTTCATTACCATCTTCTGAGGTCATAACTCAACAACTGAAATTTATATTCTTTTTAGTATCCCAATTCTTCAGGCAGAAGATGTTACTGTGGGACCAACCACAATGATGGCTTTGGTATTGAATGGTTGTATGGATGGATGGGATAAAGTGGAAAATGAGGATTAAGGGGAGGAGATTAATGGTATTTGGACGGGAAGCAAAAGAAAGACATACTGTAGTAATTAAGATTAAGTACTTAAATAATTAATCAGATCAATTTTTCAGTGAGTGAAGAACTTACTTATCAATGGGTTGTTTATATATTCAAGGAAATATCAGGGCCTCCTGACTGGTTTGAGAAAAACCTGGACAGGAAGCCTGATACGAAGACCTGTCATGGGATATCTTGTGGACTTGATTTTAGCCATGCACACCCAGTTTTTTCCCATGGCCTTCCGCATTTTTCAGCTACTTTTCCAGCGCAACATTCACAGCAAAAAATGGGGAAAGTTTTCTGGAAACTGAAAGTATTATCAAAATATCAATCTTATCAATTTTATTTATTATTTTCCTATTTTAAGAAAACAATACCTTTCTTTTATGATCCCAAGAATATATTTCTTATAATTTTCCGTGCCAAATAAAACAATTTACACTTCAAATAGCTGAAAATTAGAATTCCTCAATATAAAAAATAATGATTCATTTATAAATTATTTTAACCAGAATGGATGAAAACATGAAGAAATTTTACAAACAGCATTCTGCAATTTCTTTCAAAATTTCACATGGTTTCTCCACAAAAATCCAGGAATGCATCATATAAGAGTAGAAAAAAATACTAGAACTGGAAAGTATTTGATATGGATTGAGCTTAAGATTTGGAAAAAGGGATTAAAGAATCCAAGGTGGTTAAAGAAACAAAGCAGGATCAAGGTTAAGCCAGGCTGATAACTAGTAAGAGTAAGCTCCAAAAAATTGAGTGGATTGGAATCCAGAGTGAAAAAATTACAATAGATTTTATGAGGAAAGATAAGAAATTTGAGGAAGAATAAGGTTTATCTCATAGTAGTTAAAAACTTTGATATCTTATATTTTTTAAATTTTAAGAAAAATTCAAAGGATTACTGATCAAAAAATTTGCAATTTATAGTCCAATTAAACACTGCGTCACAAGTGTGACAGAATCCTCCTTGGAGGAAAATATTAAGATTTTGGGAAGTTTGAGGAATAAAAGCAGAAGAGGCATCCATTTTTTGATTCCACAGGCCCTGATTTTGCTGGTGCAATATTGCATTCATGGTCTTGGGTGCTTCCATATACCCAAGAAAACTTTTTCTTGGGTGCTTCAATATACCCAAGTAAACTTTGTCTTGGGTTCTTCCATATACCCAAGATAACTTTGTCTTGGGTGCTTCCATATACCCAAGAAAACATTTTTGGTGAGTGTTGTGGGGAAAATAGTTTTCACAAGTCAGGGAGGGAAATTAAGCAAGGTTGGAAGAAAAAAAAATAAATGAAAAATAGAGAGCTTGATAGTGGAGCTCTCCAAGTTTGAGAAATAATTCAGCTCAAAAGGAGTTTTTCCTCCAGCCCAGATGAGCTGTACAGATAAACCAGCTTAAATGGAAGATGGATTTTCAATGGTAAAAATAGGGGTTAACATCAAAATGCCTGAGTTTGAAAGGAGGGAAAATATCTGAACAAAAATGTTAAAAGGGTTTTTGGAAAGAGAAAGAATGTGCAGGAACAAGAAGAGATAGTCCATCCCTGGAAAACTTTAGGAACAAAGCAAGGAATTGGTTTCATTTCTTGAATTTTTTTATGATGAATTTGGAGGGAAAACCTGAGTCCAAGTTGGAAAGGGAATTATTGTTAGCATCCACACACAAGAAAAGGAAGGAGGGGAACACCCAGATTCATATTTCAACAAAGGAACCTATATTTATGATTTGAAGATGGCTTGAGAGATGAGAGGGTGAAAATCCACAGGAGAATTGTGTAAGGTGACAATGATTATGGTCAAATGGATCTAAAGGCCATTTTGAATTCATGTATTTGGGTAAAATACACAAATAAATAGATCATTTTTTATTGCAGATTTTAAGACTGCAGTTTCATAAAATCAAAATGAAAATAAAAAGTTTATATATTGATTTGCATAGATTTAATTAAGTAAGCCTGGTTTTATTATCAAGAATGATAGAAGCAGGCAAGGGAAGTAAAATTCAATTGAAAACAGGGAATTGAAATTTTGATTTTTTTTGAATATTTAGTCAGTTTTTTGTGTTTCCTTGGTTGATTTATCCTTCAACAGAGGAAGCAAGGGAAACAGATTGCCAAGAAAAAAACAATGGTGGGTTTGGGAATGTGTTATTGAAAATTAAAATGATAGATGGGTTTTGAAGGTCAATGCATGAGATATGGGTGATTTTAGGAAGGTTTTTGTCAAAGGATAAAGTTAAGTACAGAATGAAGAAGATGAAATATATAATTATAAAGAATTATTACCAGGTAGATCAATATTTTTTACAACTAGCATAAAGGCTATTCTTCAGTCATATGGAAGCTCAAAATAAACATGGGACTGAATTAACTAAAATGATAAAGAAGAATAGTACCAGAAAAAATCTGAGATGGATCAAGATGAAGATGAATTCAAAGGTATTGAAGAATCCAAGTTGTACAAAGACCTAAATCTGACTCAAGGTTGAGCCAGCATGATGGAGTGGAATTGAATTCAAGGTGCAAAGAAATTATAATAGATCTCATAAGGAAAGACTTGGAAGTGTAGAAAAATTAATATTTCTCTAATAGTAGTCAAAACATTTGATACCCTATATTTGTGAAATGTTAAAGAAACTCAAAATTATGACTAATCAAAAAATATTTATTAAATAATCCAAGTAACTGCTGGGCAAAAAGTGTGACAAAAAATGAATTTTAAATCTACTTCTCCTTCCACAAAAAATCTTAAAATAATTGAGTGAGTCTTAATAGATTGGCTATCAAAATTGAAAATTTATTCAGCAGATTAAATTCTATCAAAAAGGGGAATGATGAATGTGTTGATATTTTTCAGGCTAGAATTTGGCCTAAAATTTTGATTTTACCAACAATTGAGTGCTACTTGGATTTCCCCACCATTCTCAAAGATTACCAATTTCTTGCCCTGGTTTGATAGCCTGATGAATTCAACCCTTTTGGATTCACTATTCAATATAACTCAAGAACATCACCCACTTTTCTGCCCTTCATTCAACCAGCCTATTTAAGCTTTACTTTGTACCTTCTTAATTTAATCATCAATTCTTATACTCTTGAACTGGAGAACAATTTGGTGCTTGTGCCATATAAATTTTAAAACTATTTTCTTAAGCATTTTCTCACTAAATTTTCATTTCAATTGAGAACCAGCCATTGATTTTGTAGTCACTCTGCCTCTTCACAATTATCCAGAATTTTTCATCCTAGCTAGTATTATGCCATTTTCATCTATCCATTGCTTTTAATCAATATTAAATAGATTTTTCTATACTCTAGGATCTATTTCTCACTTTTTTGGCTATTTCCTTGCTTTTTAGCCATATATTGATATATTCCTATCTTGAACAGCTTTTTATAATCTTTTTTGCTGTTTCTATTCTGTCTGAGCCTCTTCACAGTATCTACCAGCTATCTATTCCTATTGAAAATATTATCATCTGGGCCTACAACCCTCTCAATCTTTAATATTTCATACTAATTATAACCCCCAAAAAAAGCCTCATCCACTTTTCACCTCCCTCTTGACTCCTAATAACAATGGAACTTTGCTACAGTAACAAGATTTTTTCCTATCAAACACACTGATTTGAAATTAACTTCTTCTATCAAGAATTTACCTCCTATTTGAGAAAATGGCTCTTCAACATGCTTTTAAATTTTTTAATCTCCTATCAAAGCCAAATTGAGTATTTCCCTCCCTTTCCTAATCTTAGCCCTGAAAACATAGCAAATAAGATTCATTCAATTCTAGAACATATACACCTTGAAGAACTTCATTTAAGCATCAAAATCCAAGAAGTTTCCAAATTTCTGTTGGGTGATATCAAATTTTATACTCAAATAATTTTAGGAGCTAAATGATCCCTCAAAATAAACATTCTTGGAATCACCTTTCTGAGCGCAATTTCATTCCAAATAATTTACAGTTTTCCATTTTTTTCCACTCATTTCCTGTTCAATTTTTTCCCAAAAACCCTTCTAATTTTTACAAAATATTCTCACAGAAAAATCCAAACAATTTTTTTTTAATAATCAAACTTTCTTGGGATCCAATCTGTAAATATAAATCCAATGGTAGACTAATTACTAAATTTAAAAGGAAAAGATTGACTTCCCTAATCAAAAATGGTGGTCTTACTTATAATCATGAATATTTCAGATGCACCAAATTCATACAAGGTTCTAAATGCTTGTTCAAATTTTTAAAATTTTTTCATACAGCTAATACCATCAAAAAAAATGGTTTTGCCTTGAATGTTGAAATTATCATAAATCTTTGGATTTTAATCTTGAAAATTCTAATAACATTTTCTAAATATGCATGCATGATAAAAAGGCTTTGAACATAAGACTGTATACTTATAATAATTAATTTTCTCACTCTTCCATCATTCTTAAATTTACAATCAAATGTGAATGAATCTCAAAGATTCAAATTATGAAAAACCATGTCTGATAATCTTTCTTCTCTTAATATTATTGATTTTTCTTCTTCTTTTTTTGACCCTTATTTTTTTCACAAATAAATTAAAAAATATTCTGATTATTCTTCTCTATTAGGGCGTATCAGAGTCAGAAAACCCATCATTAGAAACCCACCATTTTTTTTACCAAACCCGCCATTTTTCATGGTGGGTTTCTGAAATACACATACCCCCTAACTGGTGTATTTCAAAATGGTGGGTTTCATGAAAATGGCAGATTTCAAACATCAAACCCGCCATTAAACCCGCCATTTATGCATCATCATCCATCCACCATCCATCACATCTATAATATCCATCCACATCAGCAAATCCATATTGGTCCCATCTCCATCACATCACACACATCTCATCTCCTTTGCTTGACATCTCCATCACTTCACATCTCTATTGCTTCACATATCTAATGCTTCAAATATCTATTGCTTCACATCTCTATTGCTTCACATCTCCATCTTCACAAAAATCCCATCATCATCTCATCACCCCACATCAAATCACCATCTTTCTCAACATGCCCCATCAAACTTCTTGGCAGCAAGTTGAAAATGCAAAAAAAAGCTGACTGAACTTTTGTTAGTATTTGACTGCCATTCATACTCTGATTCAGACTCTGATTCAGACTCTGATTTGCAATCAACTTGGTTTGCTTTGAATTCTCTATTACAAAAGCAATACATGGTTCCAAGAAGAAAAAATACCCACAATCCTATGTATGAAAGGCAAAATCTTCATCTTCTCCCCAACATAAGCTTCCAGCAACTGTTCCAAACTCTATTTCCTTCATTCATAAAACTTTTGGAGATGATTGAAGACCAACACATCTTCCAGAAAAATTCTTGGAATCCTCAACGCAATCCAGCTATCAAACTGGCTGTTGCTATTTGTAGATTGGGATCAAATGGAAATGGAGCAGCAATCCATCAATTGGAAAATATATTATCAGTTGGATATGGAACCATTGACTCATACACCAAAAGAGTCATGGTTGCTGTCCTATCTTTCCATTGCTCAGTCCTTTCTGGGCCAAAAAAAGAAGAATGCAAGGAGATATCTCAAGTAATGGAAACCAAAGGATTTGCTGGTTGCATTGGTTTTGTTGATGAACCCACCATCCCCTTGAGTCAAAAACCCAAGCTAGATGGCAACCACTATTTTGATTGGAAAAAAATTCAATTGATTCATATCTTTACAATCACTTTGATAACACTGTTGATCAAACACTGACCAAATATGTTTTTTCTGTTTGTTTAGATACTCTGTGGCACTACAACTTGTTTTTGATAACAACAAGAAGTTCATATCCCTCCATGCTGGCCTTCCAGGTTCTTGTCATGATTCATACGTGTTCAATCAGATGCAGATTGCCCAACAACCAGAGAACTACTTTGACCACAATCAATACCTTCTGGCCAATTCAGCTTATGCTAGTGGGAAATATGTGTTTCCAGCATACTGGAATGTTTTGTCCAACAATCAAGAAAAAACCAATTTCAACTATCATCTTGCCCAATCACAAGTTGGGATTGAGAATGCCTTAGGAGTCCTGAAAGGAAGATGGGCCAGCTTAAGGTAAATGCAAAAACAGCTTCAAAACCCCAAAGACATGAAGTTCCTCATAAACTGGATTATCACTTGTGTAATTCTTCACAATCTTTTGGCTGACATCAAAGATGAATGGGACAAAATATTTGAAGATGATATTCCTGATCCTCCTCAAGTCATCCCCATCTCATCTTCTACCTCATCTCTGGCCATGAGAGAGCGGATTCTACCCCTCACACTTGCTCACTTTGATTTTTAGCATTTGGTTTTTAAATAGGTGAAATATCTTTTTTGGTTTTAGTTGTTCAACAAAGCATCCAAGGCTGACTTGGATTTTTTTTTTTGGTGGACTTAGAAAAAAACAGAACCAAAACTTCCAAACCACCCACCTCACCCCACCAAACCAATGGTCCACTCTCCTCCTCACCAACCACTGGTCCAATCTCCACCTCACCCTCCACCTCCACCTCACCCACCACTCCCACCCCCTGGTAAGCTCCTGCCCCTCCTCCTCATCCTCCTTCCCTCACCCACCACCTCCACCTCACCCACCACCTCCACCTCACCCACCACCTCCACCTCACCAGCACACCTGGTAAGCTTCCCCCTCCTCCTCATCATCCCCATCATCAAATACCAACATCCACCCCCCTCCATCCCCCTTCAGCCCCCCCCACCTCACCTCCTTGGTTGATTGCCCAGGTAAGCTGCCCCCCTCCTCCTCATCACCCTTTTTCCTAATCACCCTTTTCCCTCCCACTCACCCCCTCTCCCTTTCTCCCAACTAATGCCCCCCCACTCTTGTCCCCCCACTGCCCTTGCCGCTTGCTTGAAATCCCCCCACCACGTTGTCTGCCCACCCCCCCACCTTGGCCCCCCCACCAGGGCCCCCCACTGCCCTTGCCGCTTGCTTGCAATCCCCCCATCAGCCTTTCTTCCGCCCCCCCCCCCACCACCCTTGCTTTGGTTGGCAGCCCACCCCCCCACTGGGCCCCCCCACTGTCCTTGCAGCTTGCTTGAAATCCCCCCACCACCCTTACATCCGCCCCCCCCCACCACCCTTGCTTTGGTTGGCAGCCCAACCCCCCACCGGGCCCCCCACCGCCCTTGCCACTTGCTTGCAATCCCCCCACCTCCCTCCACCGGCCCAACCCCCCCCACTGCCCTTGCCGCTTGCTCGCAATCCCCCACCTCCCTCCACTGGCCCGGCCCCCCCACCGCCATTGGCCCCCTTGGCCGGCCCACCGGGCCCCCCCACTGCCCTTGCTTGCCCCCCCACCTCCCTCCGCCGGCCTGGCCCCCCCCTCAACCACCAACAGCCAGCCCCCCCTCCTTCTGGCGCTTGGCCCAACCCAAAACCCAGACCAAGCCCAACCCAAAGGTCTGGCCCAATTCTCTCACACCCTGTAATTTCTTTTTTTTTTCTTTTTTTTTGGGCGCTGATATCATGCTTTTTTTTTGGGGGGTACAGGTTTTTTTTTTTTTTTTGGTGATCCCATTTCTGGTGACCTTGGGATCAATTCCAGGTTTGGTTTCATTTGCTTTGATCCAATCTTGTTTCACCAATGATGCCCATTTGACTGAAAGTTTTTTTTTTTTCAATCCCTCAACCACTATTGGTGAATGTCCAATTCTTCTCCCACCCCCTCAAAATGTTAGACAAACATCCAAAACTATTCTTGTTCCTCACCCCAATCTAAGTATAGGATTGGGAGGGAAAAAGATGGAATTAAATGGCTTGAAAAAAATACAGAGAGGTGGGAACAGTAGGGCTGCTTGCCAAAAGAGGAATCAAATGAGAGATTCAAAAATATCTTTGGAGGTTTCTGAGGAAGGTATTAATGAAAAAGTGGTCTTGTTGGGTCGGAAACCCTGTCCTTTGGACCTTTACCCTTCAATTGTTGCGGAAAAGAAAAAGAATAGTCAAAAAACAAACCAGGAAGAGTTTGAGCAAGCAAAAAAAAACAATCAAACGGTTCCATTTCTTCCATCATGGGAAAGTAATTGTCCTCAATCAATCTGATCATAAAGCCCTGGTTGCAATAATAAAATTTGTCCCATTGGAGAAACTTTCTTACCAAGACAAGAAGGACATCAAATTTGTGAAAAATTTCTTTCACCAGTCAAAAGAATTTGTCAACCAGGTTGGTCCTTCAAGATCTTGGGGTGGAAAAATGTGGGCAGTTGGATGGCAAAAATTGATGCACCCTTCAGAGTTATTTGGAAGTTATGTGAAGAAATCATCCATTAGATCTTCTCCTCAAGAGTATTCTTTCCTCAACCTTAAGGCCAACAAAGTATCCCAAATTCTAGGACAAAAGTTTCACAATTTTGCAAAACTTTCCTTTGAAGCAAACCATGATGCCATGAAGGACAACAACATCCCCTCTTTCTCTTTGTTGGAATTTGGTTCCAAACCTACACCTTTTGATTGCTCCCCACACATAACTTTCACCTCCAATTGTTTTTAAAACTCTCCTCATATTGACAAAGGCAACATCTCTGGCTACTCATTTTTACTTGTGGTTCCAACCAAGAAATCAAATGGTTGACTTATTGAAAATACGAACAAATATCAAGTATTGGATGGCCAATTTTTTTTTCCTGAACTTGGCTTTGGAATTGATTTCAAGCAAAAAGGTATAGTCAAAATGGTTTGGGCAGCTAATAAGTACAAGCACTGTAACTTTCCTGCTCTGGAAACAGCAACCCATACCAGAATGGCCATGTCACTTCAAATTAATAAAACAACTAGAAACACTTGTATGTACTTGAATAATGGCCAAATTTACTCTAGAAAAAAAAATATGAATAAAAATAAAAAAGGTTTGTATGTTGGTGACATTAAGAATAATCTCAAACGCTTTAATCAAAATTTTTTTTTGCCCATGCAAATATATTTACAAGCCCAGCATTCAAGTTATCTTCTGTATTTCATCTACTGTTCTACTGCTACCAATGCAAGCCAAGGCTACTGATACCTTATAATTTTTTTGTTTTCAAGTTGTTCCCTCTCCTTTTCCAGTTGTGCTTGCTGTCTATCCTTCTCCTTTTCCTATTTTTGAAATTCTAGCTCAGCCTGTTTCAACTTCCACTCAGAATACCATTTTGTTGATGAGCCAAACTCTTGGCTTTCTGCTTTTGAACATCCATGGCCAGTTGAAAATCCCACTTTTGCTTTTCAAAGTCAAGTTTTTTGGATTCAATTTGTGATTTGAATTTTTTTTGCAGGGGAAAAGCAATGAGCATGATTTTGAAAGCAATTTTCACCAATGGACTTACATGAATCTTGCTTCTCCATGATTTCTTCAATGCCTGAAAACCGGAAGTGTTTCTCCTCTTTTGATGACTTTTGGGGTTGATATTGATGGAATTGGAGGCCTTTTGCTTACCCTTGGAAGAGGAGGTTTGAGTCTGAAAGTCTTCACTAGTGTTTGAAGGAAATGTTGGAGGCCCCATTGGTTTGAGTTTTTGGCCATTCTGGAATGGATGAGCCTGTTTTTTTACAATCTACATCAGTCAGGATTAACCAGATGGAAGAGAAAAGAGCTTGGTTCCTTACTTGAACCAATGTTGAGGGTAATGGAGACTGAAAAGTATCTTGTTCCGCATCAGCAAGGTTGATGAGATCTGCTAACAGAGGAAGAGAGCAATCCAAAGAAGGAGGGGAGGGGTCCAAGGTATGGTTTGAATCCTCAATCAACGCGGAAGTAGATGTGATTGGAGCTGATTGCGTTTGAATATCCTCCTTGGCATTGGATTGGGGCCACTCATAGATTTCTTTGGGATAACCATTCCTAGGCTAAGCATCCCCAGCCAAGTCCTCAGCATTAACTGAATTGGATTGTTGGGCATCAAAAGCAGCTAAGGGGGTGATTTTGGCCTTCTTTCCAAATATTTCATCCATTTGAATATAAAAAGGACAAATGGAGTCCAACTTATCAACCACCAAGTTGATTCCTTGGCTTTTTCAGAGTGGGTGACACCAAAGCCAGTGGAGATTGACATGGAGTGGGCCTTTTTGTACTTGGATTGATAATTCTTGAATTTCTCCCTCATCTTTTTGGATGACAGATCCAGCCTACCTTTTGTTTTTTTCTTGAGTTCATTGGCCATCAGGAGATAAACATTGACCTTAGAGGATGGAGGTTGCCCAACACGTGTTTCATTGTCTGATCCAAAGCAGGCATCATAGCTGGAGGGAATTTTGAGCCAGTTGACCAGGATGATGTGATCAGCTCTCTTGAGCTGACTTGAGCCCTTGGAAGCTGATGGGGGAGGATTGTTTGTTGTGGAGTTCCTTGGAAATGTTTGCTTTGGTGTTTTGGACTTTTGTGTGGACTTGAAGGGGGAGGTTTGCTGAGGGGCCATTTGGAAAGAGTAAGGGAGATAAGGTGATGAGAGGGATAAAGTGACAAGCAAGATAAAGTGATGAGAGATATCGAGTGATGAGAGCAATAAAGTGACAAGAGCAATAAAACAATGATTGGATCCTTTGGATGAGGTTGGAGGTAAAAGTTCTTTTTGGAGGTAAAGTGATGAGAGTGATAAAGGCATGAGACCAATTAATTGATGAGAGAAACGAAGAAATGAGAGAAATGAAGCAATGAGAGAGATGAAGCAATGAGAGCAATGAAGCAATGAGATTGATGAAGCAACAAGAGCAATAAAGTGGTGAGTGATCAAGTGATGAGGGTGATAAATTGATGAGAGTGATGATGAGAGTGATAAAGTGATGAGAGTGGTTAATCTTTTTATGATGAAGCTGGAGGTAAAAAAATTTGCAATGAGGTTGGAGGTAGAAGGAGGTGGGAAGAAAGGGGTGGATGAGTTGGACAGGTGGTGGAAGGCTTTAAATACTTTATTTGAAAAAAACCACTTATTCTCAGGTAACTTTGACATGTCTGATGTGAAATAAGTGTTTTTTTTTTATTTTGAATGGAGGATTTGGTTTGAAACCTGCCATTAAAAAATGGCAGTTTTGCTTAACTCTGATACGCCCTATTATGATTATTTTCCTGTTTTACAAATTAACTTCTATCATCATATAAAAAAAACTCTTATGATTCTTAGTAAAAAGTAGATTCCCCCCCAAATTTGGGGATGTCTGTTGTAAAAGTCTGATGGATGGAAGAGGTGCATAATTGACCTCAGGTTGCTAAGGTTTCAGAAAACAAAACCAGTTACACAAGCAATAATTTACTGAATGGTTTTCCAAAAGAGTTTCAACCTGTTATTTTCTGACCCTCAAAAAACCAATATTTCTAAAGAGATAGATAAATAAAAGCAACATGATACTTTGAATTCAAGGAACTTGGGTTTATAACAATGATTTCCTTCCCCTATAAATCAAATTTTTCACTGCATTATTATTTTTACTCATACTCCTTCCAGATTCAATAGGACAAAATTTTTATTTCAATCATAAAAACTATTATGTCCAAATACACTTTAATTTTCTCAAAATTTGTCTTAATTTTGGTTCTATTGATTTTTCCCCCTATTATCAGAGGGAGGGACTCCAAATGTTATCATATTCAATTTAATTCTCCTCATTATCTTCATACTCAAACTCTTAGTCCTTTTCCCTTATTTTTATGTGTAGTTCTAAATTTTGATTTTATTCCTCTACAGAACAAGATACTACCTTTTTCAGCCATTCTGGTCATTCTTCCTGAATTTATATTTCATGGAATAATCATTTAAACAAAATATTCATCATTTAAAGTGGAATTCCACCCAATAATCAAAGCTCTGACACTCAATCTATGATCTCCCCTTTCAATTATTTTCTTTTCCTTTTGAGGCTTCATCCCAAATATCTGTTTCTATATACAAAATCAATCAAATGTTTTCCAAAAATGCATTAAATTCCAACTTCATATCTGTTTTAAATCGCAAAAATATCTGTTCTTCTACTGATATTCA
Organism: Puccinia polysora; assembly: GCA_025617555.3. Classification (NCBI taxonomy): domain Eukaryota; kingdom Fungi; phylum Basidiomycota; class Pucciniomycetes; order Pucciniales; family Pucciniaceae; genus Puccinia; species Puccinia polysora. The sequence continues at coordinate 20,247,552 of CM062633.1, forward strand.
TTATTCTTCAAGAAAATGATCTCTGAACATCTCAAAAAAATGCAAAGAACAACAAAAACCATTCAATTATCATCAGAAAAAACTGAAACCATGGTGGAACTGTATTTTTTAAAAACAATCATTGAATCCAGGAATAAGGCTTTAAAATGGTTTATTATCACTTTTTGAATCCAAAAAATCTATTTTATCAGGCCTGGAAATCTGAATTTAGAAATAAAGTAGAATTCTTGAAATGGAAACAGTGAAAATTACTTTTTCCATCTTCCAGTTCAAAGCATGTATTCAATGCTTACCTCTACACAAAAAGAAATTTGTCAAATTTTATCAACCTTGTTAAAGGTTTTCATGTTCAATTAAACACTCAAAAAAAGGTCAAGCTAGTATCCTTTTCAATGGAACTTCGGTTATTAATTAAAAAATCAATCTTTCATATAAATTTTATTCTCTTTCTTCCTCTAAAAAGTCTTCCCTTTCCAAATTTCCAATTTTGAAGTAAAAAATATCATTAGGCATTTACCAAATAATGAAGGTTCTGTTCCAGATGAAATCACCAATGAAATAATTAAAATAATTAACAATAATTTCAAGCTAGCCCTCCCTCATTCTTTAATACAATTTTCATTTTATCTAATTTCATTTAACTTGGCAGAAATAAATCATTACTATAATTGAAAAATCTGGGAAGGATGCTTATTTCAATCCTAATTCATACCAATCTATTGCTCTTCTTTGCACTATTAGTGATATTCTTGAAAAATTAATGATCAAATAGTTGCTTATTTTTCACTGATATTAATCAAACTCTTTATTTTCAGTCTGCAAGATTAGTTCCTGGAATTTTCCAACACAAACCTCTTGTTTTCCTTAAAAAATAAACAAGATTAATTCCCTATTTCAGACTACACTTCAAAATTAATCATGAATTCTTCCCTTCTACCTTTTCTCTTTTTCCTTATAATCAAATCAAGATCATTGCCACTTCAGAGATCTTCAATTCTGTCAGACATAACCCTTATTCTATCCATTCCCTCATTGATTTTTTATCTCTTCCATTTTTTTCTTTCCTTCCCTTCTTATATCTTATTTTTATTTCCTACATTTTGTTTTTACCCAACCTTTTCTCAACAAAAAAAATAACTTTCAATTTCAAATTTTTGAAATATATATTTTAATTTATTTTTTACCTTACTTCTCTAGTTAAGATTCTTCAAGGAAGATAGTTTGAAAACCATTGGAAGTTCTTTTTCTTAATGAAGAAACATAATTTCTCCATTTGGTCAAAATCTTTTATGCATATTTATTAGATTTTTTGGGGGGGGGGCGGGGCAGGATCTCATTTGATACGTTCAACCCAAGTAGATTTCATCACATACTGTTTACTAAATTTGAAAGACTTTGATTTGAAAGCTTGGCAGAAGACAATTATCTTACTATGAAGTATCTCATATTCATTAGATTGATTCTTTTGCTTTTCTTCTTTTCCTCTGTCATCCTACTAAAGATACTTTTACTTATAAAGACTACTTACATATGGTCTATAAAGCACATCTGGGCGCCTGTTCAAGCTTGACTTGGCGTGCGCCCAGCAGGCCTTTGGTAGGCGCCTAGAGGGCTTGGTTGGGTTGGGCTTGCGGGGGTATAAACTTGGCGCCCAACCAAGCTCCCCTTGACGCCGGTCAAATCTGGTCATGCTTGACCGACCAACCTCATTTCTCCCATACAATCCACTTACTCTTACTTCCATCTGTCCAAAATTGTAAGTTTTTTTTCCTTTGTTTGAGTTTTTATTTACTGATTAATTTTCTGGTTTTTCATGTATTTACATAGATAGATGGCTGAAGAAACACCATCCAAAGCACCACCCAATCCTGCCATACTTGAGGTTGAAGCAGGCAAGGCCAAAGCAAAGGTCTTAGATCAACAACTTCAAGAACTCAATCTGAAAAATTATCAGACTGAACAAATCCTCAAAGCTCACCAAAATATTGATCAAAAGAAAACCATAACAAATGACTGACTTACTCATAATGATCAAAAACCAAATGCTATCATCAAGCCTGAGGTTTGCAATCTGATCCAAACTAACATCTTGGACAAAGGAATGTCTCAAATGGAAGCTGTCTCAACATTAAATATATCTCACTGTCAAGTTCAGAGAATAATTAAGGAAGAACCCCTCCATGTCAAGCTAAACAAGTCAAGACCATTGAAGTTCAACAATTACATGGTCACCAATCTCCTCATGTTCATTGACCAAAGATCAACCACCACCCTCAAGGAGATGGCCAAGTTCTTCAAGAACGAGCATGAGGTGATAGTCACCACCCAGGCCATCAGCAACATCCTCAGGGATATTGATGTCACTTGGAAGCAGGTGACAAACATTCCTGCTGCATGGAATTGGGCAGATCTCATTAAACAACAAGCAAATTATGTTCTTGGTGTGGGGCCGACTTGGATCAAATCATTGTTTTTGTTGATGAAGCGGGGTTTGATTTTCATTTGTGAAGATCAAACGGCTATGCTTCTTCAGGTGAGCTTCTTTTTTTTCTTAAATTTTTTGATAAATTATTAATTTATTTTTTGGATTCATTTGTTTTACCAGGTTCTCCTGCTGTTCTCAGCCTTGTACCAAAGATCAAACAAGTGACCTTGATTTGAGCTCTTTCCAATCAAGGGTTTATGTATCACAAACTCCTCAACACTGATGGAACCAAGGCTAAGGGTGTAGGTTCCAATGATTTTTGTTTGTTTCTCTCCTCACTTGCATCAAGACTTCCCCGGGACTCCATCATCATCATGGATAATGCCCCAATTCACCGTGGGGAACAATTTGAGGACTTGCAAGCCAATTTCCAACATTCAAAATTGATTGCAATTGAATTCCTTCCTCCCTATTCACCCTTCCTCAATCCCATTGAATATTCTTTTCATTCAATCAAATTGTATGTTTGAGGAAAGGAGCCCAAATCAAGGGATGAACTAGTTCAACAAATCAAGGCTGGAATTGAAGATGCCATAACTCAAGAGAAAAGTCAAAACTTCTTTCCTCATGTTCAAAAGTATTATGGAAACTGCCTTGAGATGCAACCTATCACAGGTCCTCTCATGGCACATCATTAAGAATTTTTACATAACTTTTTCCTCCTTTTTTTAAATTTTTTTTATTCATTTATACCAACAACACAATTTATTGTTATCCCCCCAAAAAAACCCCCCCAAAAAACCCATTAAAATTTTGTTTTTCTCTATTTTATTAAAAAAACAAGACAAAAAAATCATACTCACAAATTTATCGAGTTTTGTTACTTTTTTTTCTTTTTTTCAAAAATAAAAATAATGTTTTATATGGTCAACACGACCAACGTTGATCGGCGCCAAAACAAGCTTGGCAAGGCGCTGGACTTACTTGGCTAGGCGCCAAGTTGACCTTGGCCAGGCGCCAAGAAGCTTTGTCAGGCGCCACGCGCGCTTTAGTGAATTTTGGAAAAACTTGGGTCAGCGCCCAAACGCGCTTTACAGACTATATTTATTTATTATCAACTTATATCAAATATTACAGTACATTATTTTGATGTATTTAAGATACATATCACACCTTTTTCACCATTATATTATGGTGTGATATGCGAAATCAACAGCAATTTTTTTCGTAAAAAAAAAAAAAAAAAGACGACGAAAATGCCCCTCTGATGGGGCCACCACCCATACTGTTGCAGTGAACTAGACCAGACATTCAGACATGAGTGAAAGGATCATTCATTGCAATATGAAAGAGAAAGAGAAAGTGGAAGAGAAAAAGACACAGGAGAAGAAAAAGGAATGTATAGCGTACCTAGACCAGACATTCAGACATGAGTGAAAGGATAAGAAAAGAATCCTTCCACGTCTGACTGCTGGGCTAGGTGTAGGCCAGGTGAAATGTCACAGGCTGTGACAGAGAAGAGAAAAGAAACGAAACAAATAGGAAGCACACACAACACAACTTCAACACATACTCCACTATATAGGTTTTCCTTGGTCATGGGTTTGTAGACGGAGAGGTTGGATAATTTATATGCATCCATGACGTCATCAAACCCAGCAAGGTGACCCCGATTGACAACGCATACATTCTACTACAAGCTATTATTTATAGGATCGTTATCACTTATCTTTGTCGACTCAAACAACTTGAGTCAATTCACCGCAAGTCTGATTACCATCATCTATCATTCCAAGGGGGTATAGTAAGTATACATATTTATTGACGTGGGACTGAGTGAGACCGGTAAGTTCTAACAACGTTCTCCCTCCAATCCTTTGGAGGATGATGGCCTGAAGCATACCCATGTTTGGATCTTGCAGGGCATTGGATGAAACTTGGGCAGCTCTTCCAGTCGGATGAGTTTGTGTTCGTCTCCTGCTCTCTAAAAATCGATCGAGTCGGTTTCGAACTTCCTTCAAATAGATTGACTCAGAAAGGCATCCAACTCGCATTATTATTAAACGTCGTCGATGATGATGTCCACCCTGAGTGTACTCCGACCCCTACTTCGTACAGCGCCTCAAAACCTTATCACGCCGGTTCGATTTCCATCAGTCCGGAGCACCCAAGTTTGGCCTCGAAGGTTTCATGTGGCCAGGAGCGCAACAGACCAGACGGATGAATTATTGAAGGTAAGAACGAGCCGACATTCGACAATTATATCGAACACATCGTAAGACCGATTTCATGGTGCCTTCAAGTCGAGTTGATCATACTATGCACCCTCTATCTATCATAATGTCCAGAAATTGATCCGAGCCAAAGAAAGCAAGGAGTTGTCGTTTGGTGAAATTGGGAGCAAAATTGGAAGGTATCTGCATTCTGATAGATGCATGTAAATACTTTACCATCAGAGGAAAAATGACTGATGGAAGGCCGCAAAAATGATATGGTTGAACGTCCCAATCGAATCGGGTCGCATTCGCCACTTGAACATTCCTCTGTGCGTGACGGATGGATCGAGCGGGTTCATCTTCCTCGAATTGGGATGAAAATCCAAAGATCAGAAGTGTGGACGGCCGCGTTGTTTTACGGTCAAGCTAAACCAGAGCAAATCGATCTAGATAAGTTAAGTGATTTATTGGGAATTTCCAAGCAAGTTTAGTCATCTCATGATCTGAATGAAATATTTATTCGAGAAAGATAAACATTCGATTTCTGACACGGATTTTTTTCTTCCGTCGCGATTCTGCCATGACTTGGTGAATAGGAACTTGCGAAGGGATTCCCAAGTTCGTTTTATCCGATCCGGTATGTAGAACTTATAGGAACATTAATGTTCTTTGTGTCTTCTGGGCTGCGTGTGAGATGGAAAGACAGTACTCAACCACTCCATCAAATGACTGTTTAATTCTTCACAAAGAGGCAGGGAATTTCAGATCCCACCGAGCGATCCATTAATGTATAGATTGTACGAATTCCTCATCGTCTATGGATTTCCCTTGTGAGCTATCTTACTGTTGCATCCCTCTCGAGTGTTATTGGGGGTTCATGCTTGATTACGAGAATTTTGAACATTACTGAGTACGATATGCTACTCCACACTCTTAAAACGTCCAGAAAATCAATCATCCACGAGAAATTTGGAGATGGTAAAAATAAAATTCTGAAATTCTTTTGGTGTCCTTTTATCGAGTTGAACTAAGGATGCACAAAATTAAATTTATGTTCTATCATATTCAATTACCTTTTTTGTAAAGGAATAATGTCTGCGATCGATTTCAAATGCGATGTCAACAGAGCGGAAGAAGACAAGGCTCCAAGGTAGCTAGTTCTCATTTGTTCTGGTTATGCTTAAGGATTGATTTAGGAACGTGCCGTGATGACTAACATTCTAGAAGCAATGCTTCACCAATCTTATTAATAAAAAAAAAACAGGGTCGTGATAACTCTCAATGGAAAATGGTTGCCGTACAAACGATGGTAAAGTGAATCCAGTTGGAACCTGACAGTCAAGTGCACATCTTTTCCGACAGACAATTCCAAGTTTTTTGGCATTACCTGTTTTGAAACACTAAAATTTAATGTTTCCATCCAACCAAAATACATGGCCATCCAAAAACTAGAAAAAAGGAGTTTGAATTGTCTTTAAACTAAACAGGTTGCTCATTGGCCATTCAAAGTAATTTAAGAGCTCTATAAAATGCATGAAATTCATATTACTTACTTCATCCTTGTAGCTAGTTAACTAGGGACCATGAAATATAACACATTTAGAGATATTTACAGCATTTCAAAGATATGTTGTTGAGACTCCTTGTGCCATATCCATTGTTATGGTTATCATCATCATTATTATTTTTGAGTGTGGCCTGGAGGTGATTTGTACTGTGAGTGCTCAATTTGTGTAATTTGAAGGCAGGGAATGGACCTGAGAAAATAATTTGTGGGCTCCAACAGGCTTTGAGCCCTTTGTCTTTTGTTTTCCTATTTTTTATACCTTTTGATTAGGATTTCCAGTAAAAGAAAAGTAAAGGGTGTAAAGATTAATTCATCACAATCTTTTTTGGTTTGTCTTCCCATAACCGCAGAAAAAGGAACTGTCTTCTTTCATGGTCCTCAAAACTGCTCTCACTCATCTGCCCCAGCACAAAAAGGCCTAAATAAGGAGCTGAAGTTCATAAAATTATTCCTAATGGTTTTTTTTCTCAATCCTTCCTTTATTCTTGTTCTTTCAATTATTTATAAAAAAGGTTTATTAGATCAATCAATAAATTCCCATTAACCAGTTTGATGTCTATTTATAGGTCAGAAGTTCAACCTGCAATGAAATGGTTGCAGTGCTTTTCAGACTGTTTGGAAGGGCATAGATGCTGATCCAAGATGATGAGAAGAACCAGAAACAATCCAAAAGGGAGATAGTTCAAAGATTTCTTTGTTAATTCCAAAAAAAATGAAGTTATGCAATACGTTTTAGATGCTTTTCACAAAGAAAGTGATCCATGAAATTTATCCAGTGAGGAAATTACATTGGCTAAACCTTTGGGCATAAGCAGTGTGATTTCTCAATATTGGAGGCCATGGGAAATGTAAATTATGAGGTTTGGAAGCAAATAATCAAAATTAAGAGAAAAAATCACCATCAGAAGGATATGAATGAGAGAACTAGTGGTAATAAAATATCTAAAATAGGAGAGTTTATTTTTGGTAAAACAGGCCCAAAGCTTGAGCAGTGCATGAATATGGTAATATTTCTTCTCTGAATTTTTTTCTTGGGACCATAATAATGGAATAAGTAAACACACACACACACACACACACACACACACACACACACACACACACACACACACACACACACACACACACACACACAAAAACAGGTTTTAAAATACCCAATCTCAATTCAAACCTTCAAAAATGATCATTACACACCTTTTTTTTTACACACCTTTTTTTTTACACACCTTTTTTTCAAAACATAAAAGTGTAAAAGATGTAAATATAGATTATTTTTTTTCTTCAAAAATTAAACTTTGATTTTTTTAATATCAACCAAGGATGTTTTTTGAACCTTAGAGAGAAATTATAAATTGAAAAAGTCTTGTAATCAGCAAATTTAATTTGTTTTAAGCTTTGAAACACCTTTTCAATTTTTACACCCTTTAATTGGATGGGAAATAAAAAGACCTTGAGGGATTATTGTGAAAAAGAGGGTTCAATCTTTGGGTTGAAGGCCTTGGGGGCCTGAATTTATGCCTCAAGAATCCCTATGGGGTCTTTGTAGTTGGTAATATTTTGGATGATTCAAATATGAACATCAGTTTGACATAATGTGACATGAGAAAATTTCAAGAATATCACATTTGTGAAGGAAATACAAGCTTGGTTTCAGATTGGAGATAAAAAAATAGTTCATTTGAAAAATATAAGTTCAAGATTGATTTATTTAATTAAAACAAAAAAGATTGAAAATATTTTGAGTAAAAGTATACCAAACATGAAAAAAAAACTCAAAATACCAATTTTTTTGGAAGGGATCAAAATATTATGTGAGGATTTAAAACAATTTTCATACATCATATTAAAAATAAAGTAGAGGGCTGAAATTGATTCCTTGGAATGAAATTTGGAATTTTCAAGCCATTAAAAATTAAGAATGCACCAAAATAGAAAAATTACTCAAGATATCTAACTTGGGAGAAAAATCGAAATCCCATGCCATCTTTTTAAAAAAGAAATTCTTTGAATCATAATGAATGTAAATTGAGAAATGTTAAATTTTAGCTTAATACTTTGTCACATTAGGCAAGCTTTTTCAAATGATACACCAGGGGAAAAATGGAGGCACATGCTAGCATGCGCTCCCCTGTAATGTTGGTGTTACTGACAGAAATAACTCTGGTATAACTGGAGGTTAATGTCAGCCTCCTGGATGCCAAGACCCTTGCTATCCTTTAGCTACCAGAGGTGATATTTTAAATAATAAATATATTATTTAATAATTGCAGCAAAAATCCGTAGAATACTTGGATTAAGCTTATTGCAAGGTTAAATGGTTTGGTTATTGTTTATTGTTTCAAATCAAAATTGATTATTAAATATTTATAGAGGGGCCACAATTATATTGGGGATCTTTAACACCTCTCTTCAGGGATTTCAGTATGAAAACACGTAGTCCTGGTTACTTTGGGTTCTTTAGTTTAAAGATTATTATACCCAAAGATAATATGTATATAAAATACACAATGGAGTGGTAGGGCCTTGTAGCCAAGCTACCACAACAGAGAAATGATAATAAGACTCACTGGTATATTATTAAATCCTTTGAGTATCTTTTTGGGACGTGTAATGATGGGTTAAACCTGTATACTGGGGTTATAAGGTTGTTCAGCAGTTTTAATTGATAAAAAGAGGTTTGAAGACGGATAATAATGATCAGACATTGCCATAAATCACTTACTTATCTCTTATAAGTATTTGATTACCTTGGCACGGCGTCTGGATATGAATATTACTGGGTATCTGCCCAACAACATCCTCCAAAGAGCTCTGTATTTATAGTTTTTGGGGTCCCAATATGGTCCTTCTGAGGGTTGTAGGTGCTCAAAGGGACGGACACTAAGGCTAGCAGGGTAACCATGGGTAGCCTGTCATGTGCCCTTGGTTCTATAGCCCGGGTAGCATCTAATTCCTTAGGGTATGGGAATTATTCTACCTTATAATGGACATTAGGATGTGTGAATAACACTAATCTGTCCTATTTATGTATTATTTAATTATTTATCCTTAGTATATGTTCCCTGTAATATAATAATTATATTATTAGACATATCTACGGACATTTTGATGTCAGGTAAGTTCTCATTATGTATCATATAACTGGAGTAAAAGGTCATAATATTGTTTTTACTCTTTATCTACAAGTTCCAGTTGATTTGTTAAGATAATTACTTAAAAATATAAGTCATGAGAATTCATGTAATATTATTACATCATTATCTTTCTTAGTATGTCACAAAGATGTTGATGTATAGTAATTCTCATAAAAGTATATTAAAGTATTTTAATATATTTTTTGAAGCTGTCATTGTCTTATTTTCGACATTCTTGATTCTTTGCATTATATTAAATAAAAAATACGTGTAAAAATTATTTAGGTATTTTTATATAATATTATGTATATTTAGACAGTCTACTATCCACAGGAACCTTTATTACATATGTAACAAGTTCCCGTGTATGTTGTAGCCTGTTAACGAGGTACCCGGGCCGCCTGTCACTATGTCAGCCCATAGTCCCACAGCTGCGTACTTGTCAGAGGCCCAGGGCTGCGTAAACGACCCTGACGGGTTGACACGGCTGTATCTCAGCTGCGCGCGGGTGCTGTGGCTGCCGCGGCTGCGTGCGGGAATTGTGACAAAACACATTTCCGCCTGTAACTCCTAAAATATACAAAACACCTCAATTCTGACTGAATTTTAGGTGTGAGACCTATACGTGACAATGTGTGTGAAATATTTAATTGGCCAAAAAGCTCAATACTGGAGCCGTAGTATTTTGGTTCTTTCTTCCTTAATTACTTAAAAATATAAGGAGTTGGATTTCAAGGGTGGGGTCAGTGAGTGACCCTACCTAATTTTGGATGGAGAATCCATTTCTGTAATAATATTTATGGTTTTCCTACTCCTTCTTAGGTTAGTTGTATTATTATTATTTTTATGTTATTTTATTTACTTTTGCAGCTTGCTCTGCAATAGTAGCAAGCTGACAGTTAACAAAAAAATATCTCCAAAATAAAAAACATGTAACTCTTTCCCAACCAAAGTTGAACTCAGTTACAATTCTAATGAATTACACATGTGTCTGTCACACAGAGACTTGAAACAGAGCCAGGGAAGCATTGAATAAAATTAGAAGGAAGACTAGTACCAGGGGGGGGCATCCACAATGGATTCAGCTGAAAGATTCAGCAGAGAGGATTGAGGACCCCAAGGTGGGTAAGAACCAAAGGAAGACTCAAAATGAGTCTGGATGGTACTAGTAGCAGGGGAAATCCAGAAAGGAGTGGACTGGAATTCAGGGTTCAGAACAAGAAGAATTGATTTCATAAGGAAAGGAGGACAAATATCGTGATATTTAAGTTTTATACATTGCCAGATTCAAACTTTCATTCTCCTACTTTTAAAATATTTGCAATATATCAAAAGAAAGAATAAGAAAATAATATTTATGTGAATAAGATCAACTGGATATTTCACAAGTGTGACAAAATCCCCAATGAAGAATAGTTTTACTCCTTAACACCTTTAAAAAATAAAGTAGGTTTGGAAAAAAATCCCAACTAAGAAATTGTAGTATGCTCATGTGGAAAGGTACTGAAGTCACCCATGATAATAGATTCTGGAGGTGTAATTGAGTTTTTTTGATGACTTGGAGCTTTCCATCAAATGTTTGTTGTGATTTGGGGAGATTGAGGTTATTTGTAATTCATATTACTGTACACCCACTACCACTGGCACTCCAACTCATAAAGAAAAGAGTTTTTGGACAATTTAGTGGGATCTTGAGAGCATTTTCAAACAATAATTCCAACCCTGAAAACCATAATGCTACAAAAATCAAATTCAACAGGTGTATGAAACATCTTACAACTCATATTCCAGATACCAATTGGAGCCCCAAAATTAACCAAAATAGATTTTAAAAAGATTGTGGATCAATCCTAGGGGGTCTATGACAAGGATGAAGAGGATGAAAGAGCCAATGGAGAAGCTGAAGCAATGGAACACCTAGAGGCCATTCTACCTGAACCAATGACACCAAGACTGCCATTGCAATCACAACTGGATTGATATCCAACATCCAGTTTCTGATTGGTAAGATAACTGCTAAATGACCTGTTTCCAATTGGGAGAAGAGAGGAGACATTGAAGGAACTCATGTTTCAAAGACTTATTCCAATAAAAGTGCCAGAGTGGCACCAACTGCCTATGCTACCCACACTGGGGCCTTGAATGCACAAAGTGTCCCCCAGACCATTGCCCAAAGGTCTGGGGGATTTGTCCGTCTCAATTTTGAAACTTTTGGGGAATCATATAATGTCAGGAATCTTTTAAGCACACAATTAAACCCCCAATCCCATATTTTCAACATGGATAGCTCCATCAAACCTGTATTTTAATTATATCTTGAAGGGGGTGAAACTCATTGCCACAATTAAAATACCTTGAATCTGTGTTCCCCCTTCTCCAAGAGCAACACTGCATTTCTTTTATTAACTATATCTACTTGTAAAAATGTTAAGAGATATTTTGAGAAAAGTGATAGGTGCAAAATAAAACAAACAAATTCTACTCATAAAATCTTCTAGAGCATTCACTGGTTGGGAAAAAATTTACAAAGGTTTTCGGAAGGGTATCAGCCTGGAATTTTGAATAGTTGAATTTTGAAAAAGGTTGTTTGATAAATTTAGCAATGATGTATTATAAAAATGGCCTGTTCAAGACATTTCAAAATTTATTCAGTACAAAGAAGATGCTGGGGAGTCAATGAGAAAACCCAAAACCAGATTGCACTCCATCATGAAAATATATCTAACCAAAAAAGCTGCAGGTAAATAAGGAGGGTTGGTAAATAACCATAGATTTTTCATTCTCCTAATTTATTTTTGTTCTACAATGGTACCACCAAAAAGGAATATCAGCAAAGGGAAAACAATTTGAAAGACATGATAGATTGTTTTTGTCTTACTGGCTCCCCAATTATTTCTGTCCACATCTGTTTTGGGGTTTATGAAACTAATGATTCAGCTCTGCATAATAAGTCAAAAAGATTGAACAATAAAAAAACTATTTCTTTTGATTTGAAATTGGGGTGCTTTTTTAAAAATTCCAGCTAAAATTATGATTGTATTGTGCAGTTAATTCACGCCCTTCATGAATCAATTTTTCAGAAACTCAATTTTGACCCTCCTGATCATGATGGAAAATCAAAACCAAGAGTGATGGTTCTATTTAATATCAACCAAAATCATGGGTAAAAATCCCTTTAAAAATTTGTAAAATTGTATGAATATTATTTTAGTATCAATAAAGCAGCTAATTAAAATCTGGATATCATTTTTGTTTGAAATACTGAGCTTATGAGAATCTCTTTCAAATTGTAAAGCCTTAGTTAAATATTCCTGAAATATTGGTGTTTTAATCAAAGTTGTGATGCATATACAGGCCCATCCTGGTGAGTATATTAGTTCAAAGAACCAGTTTAAAAACAGGATATAAGTGTTTTTTTTAAATGAATAAGGACCCAGCTGGGGTGGGTTTGTGTTCCAACTTTCAAGGTCCAGATTTGAAGCAGTCACATTCTCCCAATATTTATTGATTTATTTAATTTTGAATTTTTTTGGAGAGATACTTGGAATTTTATGATGAATTTTCCAGAATGACTTTTTTTTAAAAAAACATGGTATTATCTATATCAAACTGATTTTTTGATCATACGTCACCAAAATATATTATAATTTTAAAGAAACCCCAAGTTAAAATTAAACTCTTTTCAAGCAATAATGACATTTGATTGCACATTGGTTGTAAATTTTTTCCACAGAAGTTGTTTTGTAGGTATTTGGGAGTTATTTGAATAGATCTCCTGAATTATGACAGAGTTAAAACCCAGTTGTATCCAAGTTGAGACATTTTTACAGGGTGGCACATGCTATCATGTGCCTCCATTTTTGCCCAGGTGATATCAGTTCAAAACAATAATAAATATTTTTTATCATGGTTAAGGATGAATTCCTGCATTCAGGATTACTGAATTCATGATTTCTTTTGGAAGAGGGCATGATATGAGATTTTTTTCTTTGCTAGAATGTCACATTTTCTTATTAAAATTTAGATACACCAAACTTTTGATGAAATATTTGGCTCCTTATCCTCAATTTCTGTTTTGATTACTCTTTATAAAACCTGAAATTCTGGGCTTGGTTCAGTCTACATACAAATGAGGAAAAAAATGGGCACAGAGAAAAAAATCATGGAATTCCATGGTTAGTATGAGCAACAGGGCTTCATATCAAGGCAGAGATGATTATACAGGGAAACCTGACCAAAAGTTCTTCAAGAATTTTATTGAATTATTGGTCTATCTTGGTCTTTCCTTGGCTCTGTCTGTCTGATTGACTGTTTTTCTGGGTCATTCTGTCTTTCTGGCTCTTTCTCTAAGTCCTTCTATCCACTGGTGTTCTGGTCTGGTGAGGGTCCGGGGTTGTCTTTTCTTTGGAATGATTTTACTCTCAATCCTTCTGTTTACCTTGGTCTTGGTCAGGTGGGGGGTATATGACATTTACTGGTTTGAAGATCAGGAGGGGGCTCTTTGTCTTCTCCTTCTATTTCATGATCTTCTTAGTCTGGCATGATCCTTCCATTGAGATTAGTTGGTGGCCTTGATCTTTCTAGCTGGTCCCAGTGTCTGATTTGGTCAGTGTTCTCCGGTATTGCTTTCCACTGCAATTGTTTCTGGTGGGGTACCAAGTTTGACTGGCTGACTGGCAGGCTGACTGAGGTCAATGGCGGTCTGCCTGGCTGGCTGACTTTCTGGCTATATGGCGTTCTGGCTGGCTAGCTGAATGGCAGGCAGGCTGGCTGGCTGGATCTCTGGATGACTAACTGGCTGGATGACTGAATGGCTGGCTAGTTGTCGGGAAGGATGGATGTCTTTCTTGCTGACTGACTGGCTGGCTAGTTTGCTGGAAGGCTGGCTGACTGGCCTGCTTGTGGCTGACTGGCTTGCTGGTGGTCTGGAAGGCAGGCTGGCTAACTGAATGGCTAAGTGGTGGTCTTGCAGGCTGGTTGAAGTGCTTGATTGGCGTTCTGGCAGTCTGGCAGGATGGCTGGCTTCTTTTTTGGCTGATCTTGCTGGCTGACGGATGGGGTGACTGCTGGCTGTTGGGCTGGCTAAGGCTGGCTAACTTGTTAGGGCTATCTTTTCTGTGTCTGGTTTTTATGGCTGGGTCTGGCTGGGTCTGTTGGTGGTCTGGTCTGGGCTGCATGTCTGTGTCTCATATGGGCAGCCGGGCTGTCTGGATTGGAAATGTATTTTCATGGGTGTCATCCCTGGGAAACTACTCCAAATTATCCCAATTGGGATAAATTGGTGGTGTTGTAAGCTGGCTGGTCTTGGTATGTGCTGAGCAGGAGGCAACAATCTGTTGGTTACATCTTGCTAGCAACCAGCAGTTTGCTCATTTGATCTACTTGGTTTGCGGTGAGACTGGGTGGTCAATCAATTTTCCTGGATTGATGATTTGGTTGGCAATGGTCTCCTGGTTTCTTCTTGTTGGCAGCCAGAGGTTTTCTTGTTCCCAGATCAATACAGTTTGGATGATTGTTTCTTTATTACATGGTTGGTATGGCTGGAGCTGGTGGGTGAAGTTGGCTGAGGATGTGGTTGTGCAACTCCTCAGAGTTAGGCCAATTGGGATAACTACAAGCTGCAGCAGTTTCAAAGGGCAACTACATGGAACTGCATCAGGTTATCCCAATTGGGATAACTCCTAGGTGATTGCAATTTAGTTGTTCAAAGCAACTACTAAAAAATTGACTACATTTGTATTTTATTATTATTTTGGTGAGACTTCAATAAATTTCACAAAATTCACCCCTTGTGGCATGCCTTCTCACTAAAGGAAGGGGTATTTAAAAAGGGAAATGTTAAATTTGCAACCCCCTGCAACCCATTCACAAACCAAAATGGGTCCTGTGGCGCAGTTTGTGGCCCATTTGAGTCGCAAACGGCTATTTGTGACTCAGGTGGGGTGTGAATGGTAGTTTTAAACCTATTATGTGGTGCAAACCGCGCTGCACAACCCTTTTTGGGTTGAAAATGGCAAAAAATTAAAATAAAAATTTTTCATTTTATTTATCTATATTTTTTCCTATATTTTTATTTTTAATTTCATTTATTTATGGGTGATGATAAATTCACAATTCCCAGTCGTGTGGGAGTTGTTTGGGGCTCTACACCGCCCAATGGACGCGTGGGGGCCCATACACGCGTCCAAAGCACACCTTTGGGGCAAAACACGCGTCTACACGCGTCCAAGGGGTTGTCTCAAACATGCGCAACTCCCGTGGGGCTGTATACCCCGCTAAAACTGTGTTTTTTGGTTGTGTACCCCCGTTCAAGTAGCTTTTGACGCGTTGCTGGGGGTATAAAACCTGTCGGGGGGTTGTTCCAAGATTTTTGGCACCCCCTGGACCACATTTGGGTTCCATCAACCCAGATTTGGGATCAACACATACTATGTGGGACTTTTGGACCACACCTAGCAATCCCCAAGTAACACTAAAGTGAATTTGAAGTGAAATAAAGTGAAATAAAGTGAAATAAAGTGAAATTAAAGTGAAATTAAAGTGAAACTATAGGAAACTGCAATCAAATGTCCCACAAAATTGATCTTTATCAACTCAAAAGTGAGAAAACTTGGTAGACCTTCAATTGAAAGTTGGATTGAATACTGAAGTACCATGGAATGTTTTTCTATGCATTATGGGAAGAGTGGCTGGCCCTCCTTTTTGTAACATGGCTGCATTGAAGGACCACATTGATATTTCCATGAAAAAAGCTGAGGAAAAAAAGGATTTGCTAATGAAAAATTGGAAGCTCCAATTGCATCCTCATTGAGGGTGACAATTGAGGAACAACATCTTTCAAAAATAGACATGACCTCTGGTGGTGAGTAACATTTTATGTTACTCTGGTCTTTGTCTGATTTAATTTAATGGAAACTTAACTATGACAATTTGAATATGGCATACCTATGAAAGACCCACTTGCCCCACCTCCTTTTAGAGCTTTTCCTACTAGGGAAGAGGCACAAAACTATTTTAAAACATGATAAATGAAGAATGATTACACTTTATAAGTTTTCAAATCATAGCATGATACTTATGTGGATTCAGCCTGTTATAGACATGGTTGTAATCTGGGTAATTGCTCACCAAATGTTCAAGGCAAACACACACAAGGAAGGTTGGGTGCAAGTTTTTAATCCTTGCAAGTCACAAAAAGGCAGAACCCTTGTGGAAAATCTCCTACAGAAATGATCAACATAACCATGAATCATCTACACACTCCTCAGTGCACACTCACCTGAGAAGAATCTCTGGGGTAGCCTTAGACAATCTAAAAGAAGGCATGAAAGATGGGATCAATGCAACTCAACTCAAAAGAAAACTGAGCAAGATTGATGGTGGAGAATATGTTGATGACCAAGCAATCAATAACACTAACCGTAAGGTAACAGTATCAGAACTAAAGGGGAAAAGTTCTATGGAGGTCCTCTTTGAACAACTTGGTAATTCAGGTTGGGTTCATCAAGCAAAATTCAGTGGAGAGGGACACTTTGAGGACCTATTCTTGGCTCACCCAGAGTCATTAAAGATTTGAAAACAATTCCATCATATAGCTATGATGTATTCTGCTTATAAAAAAATAAGTACATCATCCCCCTATCGCATACCATAGGAATTACAGCCAACCAGAAAACGTTCAAGGAAGCTCTTGATTTTAAAAGAAGAGAGAAAATTGAGTTCTACAGTTCTTCTTTCAATTTTCTAAAGGAGTTGGCTTCTGATCCTGAGACACTTCTCAAATTATTGGTTACAGACCCTGAGAAAGCTTTGATCCGTGCTGTAGAACAAATTTTCCTTGAGTGTACAAGACATTGTTGTTGATGGAACTTGTCTAAAAAAATACATGCAAAATTCAAAGTGCGCTTTAGTGATGAAATTGAAGGGTGGCAAAGCTTTGTTTCTTTTTTGGTTAAGTATTGGGCCTCAAAAACCAAGGAGGAGGAAGATTTCCATGATGCAGAACTTACAGTAAGTGCCAAAGCACAGCCTCTACTGTTAATCTTCCTAGTTTTTGGTTGCTTAAATTATGACTTGTATAAAGTTTTTCTTGGCATACTGTGAGGATGTGCTCAAGTATATGGATCATAATATATTCCATGTCAAAGAGAAATTTGTAATTGCTTGGAATAGCAAAACACCTGCCTTTGGGAATAAAAGAACATCTGAGGTCAAAGGGGCCCATGCTGCTCTCAAATTATTCCTTGCAAATTCTTCAGGAAACATGTTGTATGTTTGGCAAAAAACTAGAGGGAACAGTTTCCAATCAAATTAAATCAGTTCAGGCAGCCCTCTACAACTCTTGAATCAAGATTGGAATAGTTATTCCTACTGAACTGTTACCATTTGCATAAAAGGCGTCTTTACTAGCAAGCAAACTTGTTTTGGAACAATATGACAAATAAAAGCCGAATGATTAGGGGGAAGTGTGCACAAATTCATACTCAATTACAATGGGTTTTCCCTGTTCCCACCAAATAGGTCACCCACTAGCGACAAGAGGATCTGTTGTGCCTGAGGCTGTTCATCCTCAGTGCAGGTTGGATTATGACCCTTGCAGTTCTAGTTCTGTAAGCTGGTTTAATTTGGATTGTTGGATTGTTCAGATAAATTTGTTATGAATGCTTTTTGATAAATTATTTTTTAATGATGACTCCTACTTGACTAATATTTTATCCTTTTGAATTTTGAAAGCTTGATGTTGATGAAATTCTCAACAATTCTCAGTTACATGAGACGCTCAATTCAATGATCTTGGCTAATCCTGAACAAAATTATTGCGGACTGTTGAAGCACTTGATGAAGGAGACAGAAAATTATTGATCAAAGCCAAGACTTGAACCTAAAGTTTTGAAATCAAGAAGAGGCTTTCAAAAATTGACAGATAACCAGGAAGATACTTCTTGATTTAAACATGTTGAAAAGGAACTTGAGCGGGGAAAGAGAATTAGAAGGGCACCAAAGAAGAAAAGAAAAAAAATTGGAAGTCTTTTCTTTTGTGAAATTTTCAATTTTTTGGGTTTAATGAACTTATGGGAAAATGATTTCTAATGCACAAGGATTGCTCTTCATCTGAATCCCATATTTCAGAGTATGAGACTGAAGAAACAATTTAAAGCGGAACAGAAAGAACAAAGATAGTAAGTCTTTGATTTTGAGAAATGTTTATTTTTATGGTTTCATGAACTAATGGGATAATTATTTCTGTAGTGAAATAATGGCTCTTCATCTGAATTTCATAGTTCAGTGGAAGAGACTGAAGGTTCATTGGTTTTGGTGCCGTTGGAATCAGATTCCTTTTGGAAGGATGAAGCAGAAACAATGGAGGAGTCAAACAGAATCTCTTCTTTGGCAAGTGGTGATTCCTTTAATGATATTAGAATTGTGTCCAACTAATTTTTGATATTAGGAAGTGAATTACCTCAATCCAATACCTGAGAGCTTACATAAGTTCCTGGGTGGTGCTTGGGATCTGGTTGGTGATGGAAGTTGTGGATTTAGAGTCATTTCTAAATGAATTGAGTATGATGAGCTTGGATGGTTTCCAGTAAGAAAAGAAATGCTTGCAAAGTTGAAGAAAAATAAGAAGTGCTATGCTAAAATACTTGGTGGAAATAAAGACTTTGAAAAGATAGAAAAAAGACTTGATTTTAATAAAATAGATGAAAAGATTCCCTCTTCAAAATGGATTTCAAAGCTTGACATGGGTCAAATAATAGTAGATACTTATGGAAGACCAATATTTTTTATTTCATTGGAACCATGTTGTACTTTTACTGCTATGAAAATGGGTGTAAAAGAAGAATCAGATCCTATGTTCATTTGATTTTTGAACAATAACAATTGGTTCTAGATTTTTATTAAGGGATATGTGATTCCAATCCTGCCCATAGTTTCCAAACCCCATTCCATGATTTCTAAAAAATCAGCTTGTTTTGTTGATCACCTCAAAGATCAACTTGAGTTGCATTCTAACTTATAAATTTATTTCATCATCTGGGTTTGGGTTCTGATGCTGATATTTTAATTCTATTAATATAAAGGGTTATCAAATTTTGAAAATTATTATGTTTTTTTTGAGTTAACATCATTATGATGAGTGTTTTTAATGAGATTGGAATGGTAATTCAGTTCAACCTGTGTTGGGCTGATCCCATCATAAGGATTATTTTTACTTCTTGTGATGGGATCAGATTAACAAAAGTTGAACTTGTTTTTTTTGGTGTTTTTAATTTAGGGCCGCGCAAAAAAATTGTATTCTTTCGCACTCTTACTTTAGGTCTAGTCACAAGTTGAACTTTTATTTTTTGGAACTTTTACTTTAGGGTTAGTCAAGCTGAAATTGTATTTTTTTTTGGTGTTTTTACTTGATGGCTAGTAAAGTTGAACTTGTGTTTTTTTGGGTTGGTTGTCTTCAGTTTTTTTTTTGTTTTTTGTTTTTTGTTATTTATTTATTTATTTTTACTTATTTTTATTTTATTTCTTATTTTTTGGTTTTTTTTAAACCACCAAATCACTATTTTTCATTTTTTTGGGTGATTTCTGTTTTTACTGTATCTTTATTTAGTTTATTATTATTATTATATATATATATATATATTTTGGGACCACAAGAATTTTTGAACAACAAAAAAACTACATTAGAGCCGTGTAGGGCCCCACACAACCCAAATTAGGTTGGGCTGTAGGCCACATGGCACTGGACCACTGTGTGGGGCCAAACAACTACACTCAAGTTGTGTGTTGCCCTACACGGCTACAATGAACTCATGTTGCCATGCCACACGGCTCAAATGATCTTTGAATATATCATCACCCTTTATTTCTTTATCAAAATTTAAAAAAGGAAAAAATAGTTAAAAAAAGTAAAAAAAAGTTTAAAAAAATAATTATTATTATTATACATAATAAAAGGTTGCCAATGGCCATTTGCAACCCAGATGAGTTGCAAATGGTGCTTTGCGGCATTTTTAAACTGAAGGGTTGAATATTTTACAGTGCCTGTTTAAAAATCATAAAAGTTTGTTCCAATCAAAAAAAGGAATGGGTGTAGATAATTTGAGTTTGCACAAATTATGGTTTTTAGGACTGTCTGGGTGGGAGAATATGCCCTTTGAAGATGCCCTCACTTCTGTTTAAAGGACTTCCTGGGGTGTGAAAACATGAATTTTGAGGATTTGTTTGGATTTGGAAGGCCTTCAAGAATTAATGCAGGCCATGGGGGGGCTAAAAAAGGACTCCAGGTGACCTGTGAGGTGTGATTGGGGTGGAAAATTTTGGAAAATTAAAATTTGACCCCAGTTGATTTGAAAAAGATCAAATAAATAAGATTTATTTGCAAGAAATTCAAATCTGAGCTCATGTATGAGAGCATTTCAGTCAACATAAGAAGCATAAAAAAAGCAATACATAACAAGAATGTGGAAGACCTTATCAATTCAGTTTATTTTCAAGAAATATGGTATTTCTGGTGGGATTTGAATAATATTTTACCAAAAATAATAACACAAAAAAATGATCAGCATGATTTTCTATTTTTGGGAGATAATTCCATATATTCTGTTAGATTCAAGAATGAAAATCCATAAATTAAGGGTGATGATAAATTCACAACTCCCATTCATTTGGGAGTTATTTAGGGCCCTACACGACCCAATGGACGGGTGGGGGCCCATACACGCGTCCAAAGTACACGTGGGGGACCATAAAAGCGTCTACATGCGTCCAACATTTTGTTTCAAACATGCACAACCCCAGGGGGGTTGTATACCCATTTAAACGGCTCTTTTGGGTTGTGTACCCCCGTACACAGCAATTTTGAGGTGTGTTCAGGGGTTAGTGCCAGATTTTTTGGGACCACCTAGACCACATTTGGGTTTCATCAAATTAAATTTGGGATCAATGCATACTATGTGGGACTGTTTTACCACACATAGAAATCCCAAAGTGAACCTAAATTGAAACCAAAGTGAATTAACCTGAAGGTGAAAAATAAATCATTGAAATTAAAGTGAAACTGAAAACATCTTTCTCAACTGAAAGTGAGCAAAACTTGAAGTTTTTCAATTTAAAGTTGGATTGAACACTGAGGTACCATTGCATTTTTTTTGCATTATGGGAACAGTGTAAAGCTCTCCTTATTGTGACATGGCTGAAATGAAGGACTAGATTGATAGGGCCCTCAAAAAAGCTGCTGAGAAAAAGGATTTGGGTAATGAAAAATTGGAAGCCCTAATTGCATCCTCATCTAGGGTTACAATTGAGGCACAAAATGTTTCACAAATGGACATGAACTCTGGTGGTGAGGAACATTTTATGTTACACCAGCCTTTGCCTTATTTTATTTGATGAAAACTGATTGGGAGCTCATAACTTTGACTATGTAACTATGACATGACTATGTAACTATTACAAGACTATGTAACTATGACAGATCCACTTGACCCACCTCCATTCAGAGCTTTTCCTACTAGGGAAGATGCGCAAAACAAAAATGGGCAATGAAGCATGGTTATGCTTTGACTGTTTTAAACTCAAAGCTTGATATTTATTTGGATTTATCCTTTGATAGACATGGTTCCTACTCTGGGAAATTGCTCACCAAAAAGTCAAGGCAAACTCACACAAGGAAGGTCTGGTGCAAGTTTTTAATCTGTGCAAGTCACACAAAGGCAGAAACCTTGTGGAAAATCTCCTACAGACATGATCAACATAACCATGAACCATCTCCACACCCCAAAGTGCATCTTCACCTCAGGAGAATCTCTGGGGGGGCCTTAGTGAATTGAAAAGAACACATGGATGTGAAAATCAAGAGGCTAAAAGAACTGTTTATTAGAATAGAAAAATCACAGAAGATAGGAAAACAAAGATGTGAGAAGAAATGAGAAATAACCTAAAAGAACCAAAAGAAACAACCAAATAGAAGAGAGAAGACCAATAGGAATTGAGACAGCAGCAAGCATAAGACAAACTCCGGCGGCAAACAGGATAATGGGTGAGGCGTGTTGGATCATTGAGTCAATGGCAATTTGTCGAGTCAATGGTGAGATAAGTTGAGGAACTTTTGATTCTAGTTGATCAATTTGAAAAGGTTGTTTTGATGAGTAATGAAGAGAGAGATGTAGATAGCACAGGCCTTTGGAAGGAAAAGTTTTACCTACTTGACAAGGAGGACCGGAGAGCCCTGAGGCAAACACAGGACCTCCGTCAAGCAAAATAAGTAGGCACGCTTGTGCTCAGATTTAGAGTACTTACACCATAGAAGGAAAAGGAGAGTGCAGACGCGCAAGTGAGTGACATAGATGAGTGAGGGCAGGTGAGTGACATAGGTAGTGTTGAAACTGTGAAAATGAAGATGTGTCTGGTGGGAGTTGAACCCACAACCTCAGATAGACTGAGACACATACTAGAGTGCTGCCTTCACCAACTAGCCTACAGACGCTTGTAGCTTCCAGGGTTGTTTGGTATTACTGGTCTAGTTTCAACTGCACAGCCTCCATACTGTGGTGATACATCATGTTAGCAGGTTTAACCTCAACACCCCCCCTTGCTAAGTGATGTATAAATAGGTATGGAAATACCCAGGTGAAAGTGTGATCAGTGTGGGGATTGAACCCGTGATAGGCTTACAGGGGATGATGGTCTTACATGAAGCATTCACATCTTATTCAAGTCTCATAAGTAAGCAAGTATACGCTCAGGTAGGCTCTGGGCTCATAACCTGTTGAGACTGTGAAAATGAAGATGTGTCTGGTGGGAGTTGAACCCACAACCTCAGATAGACTGAGACACATACTAGAGTGCTGCCTTTACCAACTAGGCTACAGACGCTTGTGGCTGCCAGGGTTGTTTGGTATTACTGGTCTAGGTTCAACTGCACAGCCTCCGTACTGTGGTGATACATCATGTTAGCAGGTTTAACCTCAACAGGTAACAAAAACAAAAGGATGAATTCAAAGACAAAAATATATTGGAAATTAGAATTTCATCAGAATTTAGAATTTCAACAGGATGATGGGATCAATACTATTCAACTGAAAAGAAAACTGAGCAAGATTGATGGTGGCAAATATTTTGATGACCAAACAATCTATAACAATAAGAAAAAGTTAGCAAACACCAAAGAAAGGTAGCAAAAACGGAATACAGGTAGAAAAAACGTAATAAAGGTATCAAACACAGAAGAAAGGTAGCAAACACGGAAGAAAGGCAGCAAACACAGAAGAAAGGTAGCAAACATGGAACTTTAGGGAAAAGGTGTTATGGAGGTCCTCTTTGAACAACTTTGTGATTCATGTTGGGTTCATTGAGCAAAATTCAGTTGATAGGGACACTTGGAGGCCCTATTCTTGGCACACCCCGAGTCATTAAAGCTTTGCAAAAAATTCCATCATATTTCAATGTTGGATTGTACTTATAAAACAAGTAAGTAAGACATCCCTCTATTTCATGTCATAGGAATTACTTCCAACCAAAAAACCTTCACAAAAGCTCTCATTTTTATAACAAGAGAAACATTTTATATCTACAGTTTGTCTTTAAATGCAATAAAGGAGTTGGCTTATGATCCTGAGAGACTTCTCAGAGCATTTTTGATGTAACATGAGAAAGCTCTGATTTGTGTTATAGTACAAAGCTTCCCTGAGTCTACAAGAAAGTTTTGTCAATGGCACTTTTCTAAAAAAATACAAGCAAACTGTAAAGTGCGCTTCAATAATGAAGTTGAAGGGTGGAAAAGCTTTATGTCTATGTAGGCTAAGTATGGGGCCTAGAAAACCAAGGAGGAGGCAGAGTTCAATGATGCGGAAGGTAGATTAAGGGCCAAATCACTTCTTCTTCTTTTAATCTTCAGAGTTTTGGGTTGCTTAAATTATGACTTTTATAAAGTGTTTCTGGAAGACCTTGGGGATGTGGTCAAGTATATGGATAATAACACCTTCTGTATCAAAGAGACATTTGTAATAGCTTGGAATTGCAAAACCCTGACTTTGTAAATATAACCATGACTAAGGTTCAAGGGGCCCATGATACTCTCAAATGATTCCCTGCAAATTATTTGGGAAACATGTTGGATGTTTGGAGGAACCTAGAGGTAACATTTTTCCAATCAAATTAAATTGGTTCAGGCTGTGCTTTACAACTCTTGAATGAAGATAGGAATAGTTCTTCCCACTGAACTGTTACCTTTGAGACACATTTTTTCTTTAGAGGCAATTAAACTTGTTGTGGAATGATGTTGAGACTGTGGAAATGAAGATTTGTCTGGTGGGAGTCAAACCCACAACCTCAGATAGACTGAGACACATACTAGAGTTTTGCCTTTACCAAATAGGCTACATAAGCTTGTGGCTGCAAGGGTTTTTTGGTATTACTGTTCTAGGTTCAATTGCACAGCCTCCATACTGTGGTGACACATCATGTTAGCAGGCTTAAACTCAACAAATGATTTGAGAAATTAAAGCAGAACCATGATGGGGAAGTGTTCACCAAGTCATACTCAATGACTATGGATTTTCCCTGTTCCAACCAAATAGTTGACCTACTAGCATCAAGAGGATCCATTGTGCCTGAGGATTTCCATACTCAGTGGCGGTTGAATTATGACCCTTGCAGTTCTGTTTCTGTAACTTGGTTCAATTTGGATTGTTCAAATAATGTTTTTATTAATGCTTTTTGATAAATGCTTTTTGATAAATTATTTTTGAATGATGATTCCTACTCTACTAGCATTTGATCCTTTTGAATTTTGAAAGTTTGATATTGATTAAATGCTCAAAAATTCTCAGTTACATGAGAAAAACAATGCAATGATCTTGGGTTATCCTGAAAAATATAATTATGGGCTGTTCAAGTACATGATTCAGAAGACCACAAAATATTAATCAAAGCCAAGACTTGAACCTAAATTCTTGCAATCAAGCAGAGGCCGTCCAAAATTGAAAGATAGCCAGGGATATCATTCTCAATTTGAAAACATGTTGAGAAGCAACTTAAGTGGGAAAAGAGATTTGCAAGGGTACCAAAGGAGAAAAGACAAAAGATTTTAAGTCTTTTCTTTTTTGAAATGTTCAATTTTTGGGTTCAATGAACTGATGGTAAAATAATTTCTGTGGCGTGAGGATGGCTCTTCATCTCAATTTCATAGTTCAGTTGCAGAGAATGAGAGTTCATTAGGTTCTGTGCTGTTGTGGTGACCAATCCGGGACACCTCATTTAAAAGGGAAATTTCTTTTAAAAAAAATGACCCTTGGAGCTTGCCCTCCCATCCGTTGGTTGGGATAAAACTCCCCTCCAAGCATCTACAATTGGCACTTCAAATCTTTCAAAAACCAGCATTTAGATTTCTTCAATCACCTGTTGTCATGAGAACTCCTTCTGCTTTGCCATCCAGTCCACCTGCTTGTCATGTGACCATTGTAAGACTTCAAATTTTTCTGAGCCCGAGAAAGTTCTGTGGAGGGGAAAAGGTGCTGTTTAGGCTGCCCTCCTGAGTGTTGAAAAAATATTTAAATGTAACCGGAATAAAGATCCAGAACCTTGTAAATAAGGAATCAATGAGAAGGATGAATTTTGATAGTAGTTTGTAGCAATGAAAACAACACTATCTGAGGCAAGAGCGGTGTGGAAAAATACTTGAACAAAAAATCCAAAGTCTTTTTCAGAGTTCAATAGAAAAAGGTAGTTGTAAGTAACAATGCCCACAAGCTAATAACTCTGGTTTTCAGGAGAAGATTAGGAAAGATAAACTAAATCCCAACCAAACTCCAGGTTCTCATGGAACCTTCCCAACTCTCCCCAATCAAGCGCTTGAAGGGTACCAGATAACTGTGGGTGGCTGTACAAAAAAAAGAATGTTGTCTTATGGAGCTCTAGAAGCAAAACAGTAACAGATTTGAACAAGAATAACCCATAACTTTCAAGGGGCTCAAGAAAATTGTGGCGGAATTTAACTTCAAGAGATAACAGGAGGTTTACAAATCCTGGTTTCAAGCTTAAAGAAACCTCTCAGCCAAAAGTGACTGGTTCTGGAAAGGAAATCAAATGAATGCTCAGGACCAAAGCGGTTGGAGAAAGGGATCAACGGAGTGGCTTAACACACTCAAGAATTCAACCCAATTAACTCTTGTTCAACCAGCAAGGCTATTGGTTGGTGATAAGGATCAGGTCACAGAGGACGGATCAAAGGATTTGAGTATGGAGGCTCAAAGGATCAGGGGGCAATCAAAAGATATACCCATGATAAGGATGATCAGAAAAGGGGGAAGGTCCCCATATTGATTGCTTAGATGATGATGATTTGATTGTTGATGATAAGATCAATGATGATCCCCAGAAAAAAGGAAGGTAAGAGCACCTCCTTTTATGGCCAAGATACCCTGTTGACTTTGCAATTGATAATACAGATGAGCACAGAATTTTTTTTTCAGAAAAAAGGAAATGATGCAGGAAAATAGAAATGAAAATCAAAAAATAATAACAAAAATGATTGGACATGTGAAAAAAAATACAGGAAGGAGACCAGCCCATGTGACAGATGACAGCAGGCAGCGGATGGACAACTGCAAATTTGATGATGCGGGGGCACAACAGCGGTCCCGGATGATAGGTGGCAACAGACGGCAGCAGTGTTTTATTGATGGTTGAGGAAGATGGATCAAATAGGCTCATTGGGCTGATGGCCATCAGTTGTTGATTGGCGCCAACAAGTCAAACCACAACCACCGCCACAGATGATTGAAAGGTGACAACAGGCGGCGGCTTTCAGCTGGGAGATTGGGAACAAAAATGGTTGGATTGGTGGGATGATGTTGGGGTGATCATTGTCTAGGAAATTGATCAAGGCAGACATTTTGGGAAGCATCCTTCTAGATTCCAGGCTGTCAATGGAGAGTGGATTGAATGGAGTTGAACCACAGGAGCTGAGTGCCAAGATGGGAGTACTACTTTGGGGATGAGCAAGACCGGAAATGGAAGGATGGGAGCTGTTGTGTTGATTGGTGAATGCATTGGTGAGATCCCAATCAGCAAAACCAAGACTTGGAAGTGGTTTCCTGGTCTGGGGGGGTTTGATTGAGAAAGCGGGTATATGATGATGACAATGATCATTATGAGGATGGTGATAGGAATTGGTAGGATGGGTAGATGATGGAGATGAGATTGGTCACTACCCCTTGGCCAAAAAATTTTGGCCGGGAGCGCAAAAAGAAGGGATTGAACAGAGGATATAGGAATTTGAGTGCCTGGAGGATGTTACTAGACCACTAGGCCAGGAAGAAGTTGGGAAACGGGAAAGAATGAGAGCACCCATACCAACAAAATATTTTTTTTTAATGATAGGATAAAAAACTAAGAATTTTTTTTTTTAATTTTTCCCCCTTTTCATGAAGTGCACTCAATTAGTCACCACATCTCTCCCCAACTTACATAATGTCCCTAGTCTGCATTTCAAATTTGAAGATATTAAGAAAAGGATGGATACAAAGAAATTGATACAGGGGAACGGCCATTTCTTGATCTTGAGAGTGGTTGAAAAGTTGAAAAATATCTTGATCCACCAAAAAGAGCCCTAGAAGTGGCAGGAGCAAAAGAAGAGGCTGCCCAGGTGCTCACATATGTTGAATAAAGTAGAGTTTCACATCAAGATGCAGCAAATGACCCTGGTGGTGCAAAATTGGGAGGACTTAATTTGACCCCAAATTGACCCCACAACAATGAAACCTCTTGACTTGATCAGCAGAAAACCTTCTGGCCAACTGAGTACCATCCATTTCTTCCAAAACATAGGATCCACCCCTGACTTGACAAACCAGCCAATAAGGACAATTCCTGTTAAGCTGAGACCAAATTCTGACTTTATTTCAAATTAGGACCAATGGTCTGACAGTATCACAAGGGTTATTCAAACGTTCAAGGAAACAAAAAACAGGGAATGAATCAAGAGAGCCTTACTTGGGATACCTTTTACTTTAAACTATGGACTAAAGAATGACAGGTTATAAAGAGAAGAGCAGCGGAGACAGGAGCGGAGTCTGTGACAGAGAAACAGAGAATGATGAGAACAAGGAAAGAGGATCAAGACAACAGGTATGTGCATCACATCTGATCAATTTCAGGTTTTAGGTAATCCTTGTGGTTTGGAGGAGATATCAGTGTAGTAATCAAGTAAAAGTTGATAAGGAAGATCTGGGTGGTGATTGAGTCAAGTTGATGTTGTGAGAGAGGTTGAGGAGTGATTTGAAGAAGTGGGTGGACTGAGGGCAAGATGACAAGACAAAGGTGACAAGCAATGCGAGAGGGAGGGAGCGTTGGGTGAGAGGTGTTGGAAAGTTGGAGAGGAAAAGAGAAGGAGAATGGATGGAGAAGTGGATAGGAGGAAGGATGGGGAAGAGACAGCGGAGATTGGAATGAGCAAGATGAGCAATTGGGGGGGGAGAGAGTGATGAGGAATGGAGTGAGAGCGCAGAAGCAGGGATAAGGATCAGGAGACAACAAGAGGAGGATGAGATGGGAGGGATCAGGGAGGTTGGTCAGCAATGAGATTTTCTGAATCAGGAGAGGAAGATTGTGAGGCAGGACAGCAGGGAGTGAAGCAGGAGGGCAGGGAGTGACAAGATGAGGCTTCAAATTAGGAGATTTTGAACTGGTGGCGTGGCCGGGCTATGAGGTATGAGAAGGGTGGAGCAAGGGTGAAGCTTGACAATTCCAAAAATTTGAAAAGGGTTTTCCCCACTGATTCTACAAGGATCAACTATAAGCTAAAACTAGATCACCAGGATTTAAGGGATCCCTGATTTGATTTGCATTCTTATCTTCCCAAGACTGAACCAATTTTTCTCTTGAATCCATCATCTTCTGATAAGCTTTGTTGCGGATGTTTTCACTATGCTCCAGTTGCTTGGATTTGGAAACTATTGGATCAGTGGTTGAGGAAACCTGCTCCTATTAGATACCCAGGAAAGATTCCATTTCAAGATCAAGAGGAAGGACTTCCCTTTGGCCAAAAATGATTTTGTAAGTTTATCATCCAGTGGTCCATTTAGTTGAGATTTGATCAGAGGAAAGAACCAGAGGAAGAAATTTGCAACAATTCTTTCCACTCTCACCAGCAAGTTTCACAAGAGCAGCCTTCAAAGGAGCATGGCCTTGTTCCACCATGCCTTGGCCTTCTGGATAATAAGGAGTAGTAACCCAATTTTGTCCAGCAAGTGATTGGATCATTTCAGCAAGTTTGCCACCAAATTCAGAGCCACAATAAGTAGAATAAGATGAAGCCGAGCCATAAATCATTGTCCAGTTCTAATGAAGGAAATCTGCCACTGATTCAGAGCTGAGATTCTCAAGGAATTTTGCTTCAAACCATCCAGAAAAATTGTCTTTAGCCACAATGAGATACTTAGCACCACCTGAATTGATATCAACCACGTCCATAGCAATCCTTCCAAAGACAGTGGACTCCCCAGTAGGATAAATAATTTTGGCTGGGCGCCTCAGATCACTTTTATGGCAAACTTCACAACTCTGGCAACATTGAGAGATGAATTTCTTCAGATATGGCCACTAGAAGTTTTTGGATCTGCATCAATAAGTTTTGTTTTCCCCACTATAACAAAGAACTTCATGGAGAATCTCAAGGACCAAATCTTGCTTAGAAGGGATAGTACCAACAATGAGAGCACAAGTATTTCCTTTTTTCATAATCTTAGAAAATTGGACAAAGAAATTAGAGTAATTTCTTGTAAGGGATCAAAATTCTTTGGCAGAGAGATCAGGGGGTCTTTGGAGAGTTGAAAGGTACTGCTCTAATTTAAGCCAGAAACCCTGCTGAAAGCCAGAATAATCTTGAGAGGAGAAAGAGAAGAAAGGCCAAAATGTAGGTTCCTCCTCATAGTAATCCACTCCAACATCCAATTCATCATCTCCCCAAGGATGTTGAAATAAACCATCAGGCATGGTGAAAGATATTTCCAGGCCTGTGAACAATATCAAAAGATAAAAACTGAATAAAAGCCACCCATCAAGTCATAGGAGCATTTGGAAGGCTGGGAGCATTGATCATAATGATGGATCAAGTGTCTACTTGTAGCTCAAAATGTTGACCCCAGAGGACTGTTTGAAGTTTCTTCAACATTTGAGACATGCTGCAGAGTTCCAGCTTTGGTTTGGAGTATCTGTATTCCAAATCTAAAAATAACAAGGATTCATAAAGAGCAGGACAGTCCAAAAAATTTTCATCTTCCTGAGTAAGAACAGCCCCAACAGATTGATAACTAGAATCAAAAGCCAGCTTGATCTTTCCAGCTCCAGGTCCATAAGAGAACTTTTTGAAGAATATTTCTTTACCAAAATTAATTTTAAGCAACTGAAAAGAATTTTTGCAATCTTGGGTTCAAATCCATTCAGCTTCTTTCCTGGTTAGACAATGCAAAGGGTCAGAGATTTTGGATAAAGATGAGATGAAGATCTGAACATAAGTGACAGAACCTAGAAAGCCTCTAACTTCAGTGGGATTGATTGAAGTGGGCTAAGAGATAATCTTTTTGACTTTGGATGGGGCCATCCTCCTTCCTTCCTTGCAAAAAAAATGACCAACAATTTCCAGAGCAGGGACACAAGCAGCCAATTTGGATCCAGAAAAAGTCAGGCCCAATTCCTCAATTCAAAACAGAATCCTTTACAAAGTAGTAGCATATTCCCAAATGGATAAAAAAATGCCTGGATGCCAAGATAAGATCTCATTATCATAATCAGACACTGAAACTTTAATTCTTCCATCATCAATACAGATACCAGCATGATTTGGAATTTCATCCTGGAGGATCCACCATATCATCTGAGCCTGATAGACTGCAACCTAATTGGTGGAACCTTGAGGAAAACAAGTAAGCTGGAATCAACAAAGAGGAGTATCTAAATTAGTGAGAGGACAATAGATAGGATGTAGAGATTGTTTTTCATAGCCACCCATAATTTCCCCCAGACCATAGCAAGCTCTCCCAGAAAAATATTCCACAAATTCTTCAGTAGCAGGAGGAACACCAGAGTCTTTAATTGTAACTTTTTTGAGAGTTTGGAGATTGTGAACTATTCTAATTTTACAGTTACTTTAAAGGACTCAGAAAACAGGGCTGGAATAACTGGAAGTTGACTGTTCATATAGACCAGTACAAACTTGTTTGCAGACCAACTTGATAAATTTGTCAACTTTAGCAGCAGGGATTGGAATTTTTTTCTTTTGCCAAGGATTGTGCTCAACTATGGGGATGATGTAAGGGAGACCATAGGATTCTTTCAAGAGAACTCTCTCTTCTTCAAAGAAGGCAATAGAATTTTCCCTCAGAGATAAGATTTTTTTGATCAAATTCAACTCATCAGGAAGAAGCCATCCATCTGGACCAAATTTGACCACTTTTAGACTTTATTCAGTGACACAACAACAAGGCACAGAGGAAACAGTAAGAGATCAAGATAAACCACAGTAATGATTGCGGGATAAGTGAGTGGTCATGATAGAAGGATTGGGGCTCAGAGGCATGGGCTGGTTTACTGGTTGAACCTTTTTTGCAACTGTTTTATACTTGGTTGCAAAAGAGAGAAGTTCCTGCTTCCTCCAAACATTGACCAGCAAGACCTGACTGCAAAAGCCAAGACCAAGTTTGAAAATTCTCCACGTCCTATGTTCTGAAACTTCCTCAAAAGGTGCCTTTTCCATAAGAGAAGAACCAAGGGATAATATATTGCTCACAGGTGTGGCACAAGGTAGCGTTTCAAAAATGATGGTAGAAGAAGGCCCTGGTGGAGCATAATTGGGAGGACTTACTTTGACCCCCAAGTGCCTCCACCAAAGTCCATATTCCTCCATACAAAAACCCTTAGGAAGAGGTTCAAGATCAAGATCTAGTTTATACTCATTGCATAGATTTGCAACAGATTTAAAGGAAGATTGAACAGGATTAATAGAACAAGGAAAGGAAGAAACCACAGATCCAGAAAGAGGGGGAATATTTTTGGGATTTTTCATTTTGACATGTTTTTGATTTTTAATACTTTCAAGATCAGAAGAAATTGATGAGAAAAATGTGAAATAAGCCTCTGGGATGAGAGTTGATTCTTGAGTTAAAGTTCAAGGCTGGGAAGGACAAAAACTATGAGTAGAATCAACTACTCCGCTAAAAAATGAGAGGAACTAGAATTATCCTTCTGCTTCCCCTTGAAAATCAATTGGGGAGTGTGACCAGGAAATTCTCTTTCCCAAAAACCAGAATCAAATGAACAAAGAGGAATTTCAATCTTTCTACCATCAGCATCAGACAGAAGAATTCTCTCCCCAACTTGATCAGAAAACATCAAGGAAGCACTAAATTCCATTAGAAAAGGTCAACCTAAGAACATAGGCCCTTCCAAACAAGTAATCCCAAAATGACAGGTTCCAACAATATTTAAACTAATTTGAACTGGAACATCTTCAGCAATACCAACTAACTCACAAGACTGATTACCTATTCCATACACTGCAGAATTGAAGCTAACCCTAGGACTGAGCTTGAGTTTGCAGGCCATATAATCCAAGATCAGGTTAAGTTGGGAACCAGAATTCACCAGGAGAGAAAACGTTCTATCCAATTTGCCATGAAAACAGGGAAGAAAGCCCAAGTGGACAAGAGTACAGGTTGGAATCTGAAGAGGAATCAGTTCCGCCAGAGTCATCAAACAATGTTCCAGAGGAAACCTTCAATTTTTCAGAGCCAATTTCCACATGTTGACAAGAGACACATTTCTTCATCCCTTCAGAAACAGAGGGAAAAACTGACAGGAGATCAGCAACAGATAAATCAGGAATTTTAATATCAGAGATTTTCTTTAATACCCCTTGCACAGCATTGGGCTGGTCCTTAGAGATTCCCCTCTTGAACCAAACTTTGGACTGGGTGGAGGGAGGATGATCAGGTGAAGCAGGGATTATGATGGGATCAGTAGGGTGATGTGTTGCAACAGGAGAAGGATCAGCGTGATTTTGAAGCCTATCCATCAGAGGTTCCGTTTCTATGTCCATATCTTTCACCACAGAGGAAGAAGGTTCAGGAGAGGATCAATGTTTGAACAGTTTACAAAGGATAGCAGATGGCATAGGAGAAGCTTGTGGGGTTTGGGTTACTCATGTTGTTTCCTAGCTGGATCAGGTTTATAAGCTCCAGAGAAGCTGGAGGAGGAGACAGCAGGGGGATACCATGGTCAAAGAGTACCACAGGAAAATTGAAAATCCCAAGAGGCCATAGAAGCTTGCTTGGGAGGAGATGGCTGGAAAGAAGCCACCACATGATGGATAGGACTTGATGAATCAAAAGGGATCAGAGCACCATTAGGAAGAAAAAAATTATTTCCCTTCTGTTCCACCAATTTCTCCTACTTCTCCTTCTGGAGTTCCAGGCATTTTCTGGTTCCATGACCTTCCCTATGACAATAATAGCAAACAAGAGTGGATCTAGGAATGTAATTAGAAGTTTTAAGAGCATCAAGCGCATAAATTTTTTGATCTATCTTGTTTTCAAAATCCTGGAGAAGCTTGGTGATTTCATCAATAGTTGCTGTTTCTTTGCTTGCCTGAGGATTTTATTTAGGACAACGACTGGCCTCCATTTTCCTCATAATTTTTTTGGACTCAGAAAATGGGAGAGCAGGAACAGGTTCAGTGGTGCGGGTTTTCTCAAAGGTTAGGGCAGTTTGAAATTTAATGACTTTATCCACCGCACCCCTAAGGACAAGAAAAGCAGGAAGCTTGAAGCAATTATCCCTGGTTGTGATCATAGATCCAGAATTAACTAATTTTTCCCTTATTTGCTCTTGGAATCCTAGCAAAAAAGATTGAAAAAGTTGGACTCAAATTTCAACCAAGGTCTCAATTTGATCATTTCTGAAAAGATAAGATTGGATAGAATCCCAAAATTTCCTAAAGGATTGGTACTCAGAGGCTGAAGAAATACCACCATTTGAGATCCACTGAGAAACATGATCATTCAAGTCCTGCAGGGTAAAATGGGCTATGTCTATCTTTCCCCAATACGCCAGCATTGCTTCCTTCATAAGCTTCCAGTTATGAGATTTGAATCCATCAAAAGACTCAATTACTTCCATAACTTTGTCAGAGGAAATAAAGAATTGCAATTGGTGGCCATATCATATTTTCTAGCTCTATCCACTTCCCCAGCCATTTTTTAAGAATCCAGGAATTGTTTAACATTTGTTCCATTGAAACCCAAGTTCTTGTTCTGAAGTTTCATCTTGACCATCTTAGCACAAACAGAGGAGGAGGAGGGAACAATAGATTCCATATTGACAGAGTTCCTTGAGGATCCAAAGAGAAGATTTCCAAAGTGGCTCACAAGTGTGGCAAGAGTAGGGTTTCACAAACAACAAGAATCTTTCCCAAGAGTTACACAATTGGGAGGACTTACTTCCAAGATAAGTTGCCTCCATGGATCAGATCTGGGAAAAAAAAGAAACAGAAAACAAAAATAAAAGAAGGGCGGATTTTGAGGTTGATTCCAAACATATTGGGACTGTAAATCCCAAGGTTACTGGTTTGATCCTGGCCTGGGGGAACAAATGTAAGATTCCAAACTGTTCTGAGCTGGAGGAAGTTCTGTGGAGGGTAAAAGGCGCTGTTCAGGCTGCCCTCCTGAGCGTTAGAAAAATATTTAAATGTAACCAGAATCAAGATCCAGAACCTTGTAAATAAGGAATCAATGAGAAGGATGAATTTCAATACTAGTTGGTAGCAATGAAAACAACACTATCTGAGGAAAGATGGGTGTAGAAAAATAATTGAAAAACCAAGCCAAAGTTTTGTTCAGAGTTCACTAGAACAAGGCAGTTGTAAGTAACAATTCCCAAAAGCTAGTAACTCTGTTCATCAACAGAAGATTAGGAAAGATCAACTCAATCCCAACCAACCTCCAGGTTCCCAATGAACCTACCAAACTCTCCGAAATCAAGGGCTTGAAGGGTACCAGATATCTGTGAGTGGCTGTACAAAACCAAGGAAATTTCTTTTATGAAGCTCTAGAAGCAAGACAGTAACAGATTTGAACAAGAATAAACAGAACTTCTCAAGGAACTCAAGAATAGCGTGGCGGAATTTGACTTCAAAGAAATAATGGGAGGTTAGACTCCAGGTTTCAAGCTTAAAGAAAAGTCTCATCCAAATGTGACTGGTTCTGGAAAGACCAGCAAATGAATGATCAGGACCAAAGGGGTTGGAGAAAGGGATCAGCAGAGTGTCTTAACACACTCAAGAGGTCAACCCCATTGATTTTTCTTCAACCAGCAAGTATATTGGTTGGTAATAAGGATCTGGTCACAGAGGATGGATCAAATTATTTCATTATGGAGGCTCAAAGGATCAGGGGGCAATCAAAAGATTTACCCAGGATAAGTATGCTCAGAAAAGGGGGAAGGGACCCACAGATTCATTGCTTAGATGATTATGATTTGATTATTGATGATAAGATCAATGATTATCCCCAGAAAAAAGGAAAGGGAGAGCCCCTCATTTTTTGGGGATGAGACCCTTTTGATTATTTACCATTGATAATACAGATGAGCACAGAAAAAAAGTTTTTTTTTTAAAGAGAAAAGGAAATTATGTGGGAAAATAGAAATGAAAATCAAACAATAATAACAAAAATGATTGGACATGTGAAAAAAATGACAGGAAGGAGACCAGCCCATGTGACAGATGACAGCGGGAAGGGGATGGACAACTGCAACTTTTCTGACGCGGGGCCGCAACAGCGGTCGCAGATGATAGGTGGCAACAGAGGGCAGGCGTGGTCAATTAATGGTTGAGGAAGATTGATAAAATAGGCTCATTGGGTTGATGGTTGGATTGGTGGGATGATGTTGGGGTGATGATTCTCTTGGAGATTGATCAAGGTGGAAATTTTGGGCAGCGTCCTTCTAGATTTTGGGCTGTCAATGGAGAATGGATTGAATGGAGTCAAACAACAGGAGCTGAGTGCATACATGGGAGTACTACCCCGGGAATGAGCAAGACCAGAAATGGAAGGATGGGAGCTGTTGCATTGATTGGTGAATGCATTGGTGAGATACCAATCAGCAAAAACAAGACTGGGAAGTGGTTTCCTGGTCTGGGGGGGTTTGATTGACCAAGCAGGTAGAGGATGATGACTGTGATCATGATAAGGATGGTGATAGGGATTGTTTGGATGGGTAGATGATGGCGATGAGATCTGTCACTTGCACTTGGCCAAAAAAATTTGGGCTTCAAGTGCAAAAAGGAGGGATTGAACAGAGTATCTAGGAATTGGAGCGCCTGGAGGCCCTTCCTAGACCGCTAGGCCAGGAAGAAGTTGGGAAATGGGAAATAAGGAGAGTATCCACAGCAACCAAAGAATTTTTTTTTTTAATGATAGGATCAAAAACTAAGAAAACAAATTTTAAATTTTGCCACCTTTTCTTGAGGTGCACCAAATTGGTCACCACACCGTCTTGGATCCTGAACTCTCCAATAAGAGCTCATCTTCCAATACCATCAACCAATCATTCATCACCCTTGCGCATCATCTGGCTCATAATACCACACGTTTTGCTGTTGTTGGTGCAGCTCATCATTGCGCGGTTATCACTAGTTACAATCCTCATCATCCTTTGCGTGTTCATCCCGCCCATCTGTTTTTCATCCTTATCATCCTCTCCCGCGATTCAACCATGTGGTTTTTTTGGTTCTTGCACGGTTGTCTGCTTTTTTTCTGCTGTTTCTAGTTGTCATCCAATCTGGGCCCCCCAATGATCAAACTCACCAATCATCTCCCACCACCTGCGGACCCATCATTGATCTCTCCCTCCTTTAACCATCTGAACTCATCTATTTCCCACCCAGATATCCTGATTTGCTCATCTGACAGACTGCAAGCTATTGCTTATGGCCATCAGTTTCATCACCTGTTTCCCTCAACTCATCATTGCAAATGCGCACTGTTGGTAAAAATTCATGATGATGCCATGCACCTTGCTCTTTTTGTGTCTGAATTCTGCCCGTTAAACTTCCTCTGCCTGCAGTTGAAACATCTCATTGGAAAAGCTGTGGATGTTCATTTTCTGCCACTCAGTTTCAGCTGTCATCTGTGTCATCCTCTTGTAAGTATTCTGCAGGGCCTGTGGCTCATAAAAGGAGGGGCTCTAACCCACCTTCTTCAAGGGTTTCCTATTATCATTAACCATATAATCAATCATTAAAATGTGTGGGGCCCTTCCCCTTTATATGAGCATCCTTATTCTGGGTATGTCTACCATTTCCTCTTGATCTTTTGAGCCTCCATACTCAAACCTTTGGTCTTTCCTCTGTGACCTTATTGGTTATAACCAACCAATAGCCTTTCTGTTTGAAGAAGAACACATCTTTTTGCATTATTGAGTGTGTTATACCACTCCTTCATCCATTTTTTTGACCAAAATGGTCTGATCATTCTTTTCAATCATCCTTCTGGAACCAGTCACTTTTGACTGAGAGGTTTCTTCAAGCTTGCAATCTAGAGTGTTAAACCTCCCTTTATTTCTTTGAAGGGTGAATTTTGCTGCGCTATTCTTGAGTCCCTTGAGAAGTTCTGGGTTATTCTTTTTAAAATTTGTGCCTGATTTGCTTCTAGAGCTTCATAAAACAAATTGCTTTGTTTTGTACAACCACCCACAGTTATCTGGTACCCTTCAAGCTTTTTATTGCAGAGAGTTTGGCATGATCATTGAGAACCTGAAGGTTGGTTGGGATTGAGTTTATCTTTCCTAATCTTCTACTGAAAACCACAGTTATTAGCTTGTGGGAATTTTTACCTACAACTGCCTTGTTCAATTGAAATCTGAACAAATGTTAACTTATTTTTGTTTAAATCTTCTCCCACACCATTGTGCCTCAGATAGTGTTGTTTCCTTGCTACTGACTACTCTCAAACTGATCCCTTCCATTAATTGATCATTCATAAGGTTCTGGACCTTGATT
Source organism: Puccinia polysora (assembly GCA_025617555.3). Classification (NCBI taxonomy): domain Eukaryota; kingdom Fungi; phylum Basidiomycota; class Pucciniomycetes; order Pucciniales; family Pucciniaceae; genus Puccinia; species Puccinia polysora. The sequence continues at coordinate 20,285,944 of CM062633.1, forward strand.
CTGGTTTCATTTAACTATTTATGTAATGCTGAGGAGGGCAGCCTAAACAGCACCTTTCCCCTCCACAGAACTGCCTGCAGCTAAGCACCATTTGGAGTCTTACACAGTTGGAATTGGATTCCTTTTCAAAGGGGAAAGATGAAGAAATGGAGGAGTCAAAAAGAAGTTCATCTTTTTTTAGTTTTTATTCCTTTAATGAGATTAGAATTGTGGCTAACTAAGTCTTTATTAGAGGAAGTAAATTAAATCAATCAAATAAATGAGAACTTACATAAGTTCTTGGGTGAGGTATGGGATCCAGTTGGAGATGGAAATTGTGGATTTAAATTCATTTCTAAATCACTTGGGTATGAAAGATGTTGAGAAGATATAAAAAAGACTTGATGTTAATGACATAAATGGAAATATTCAATCTTCAAAATGTCTCTTAAAGTTGAACATGGGTTAAATAATAGCTGATACTTATGGAATACCAATATTTTTCATTTCATTGGCTTCATGTTTTAGTTTGAATCCTATGAAAATTTGTGTAAAAGAACAATCAGATCCTATGTTCATTTGCTCTGTTAACAATAACCATTGGGTGCAGCTTGTACTTAAGGGAGATGTGATTCCAATACTGCACATATTTTCCAAACCATGTTCAATGATTCCAAAAAAAAGCCACTGGTTTGGGTTGATCACCTCATATAATAACTTGATTTGTATTCCAATTTATAAAGATCATTTTAATTTCATAATTTTGGTTTGGGTTCTGATCCTGATATTGTAATTCTATTAATATAAAGGGTTATCACATTTTGAAAATCATTATGTTGATTGTTTTCAGTTAACATCATTATGATGAGTGATTTAAGTGAGATTTTATTGGTAAGTCATTGAAACTTGTGTTGGGGCATACCCCATCATAAGGAGTATTTTTACTTCTTGTGATGGGATCAGCTTAACACAAGTTCAAATTCTTTTCTTTTTTGTGTTTTTAATTTAGGGTCTGTCAAGTTGAACTTGTATTTTTGAGTGTTTTTACTTCAGGGATAGTCAATTTGAACTTTTATTCTATGAAAATTTTACTTTAGGGCTGCTCCATAGACTCTTTCATTGTTTATTTAACTTTTGGTGTTTTGGTTGTCTTTAGTTTTTCTGTTTTTTTTTTTTTTTTTTTTTTTGTTTTTATTTCTTTATTTTTATTTATCTTTATTTAGTTTTACTTATTTTTATTTTATTTCCTATTTTTTTTTTCTTTAACCAAAAAACAAACATTTTTTGAATTTTTGGTTGATTTCTGTTTATATTATATTTTTATTTGGTTTATTATTATTAGGGTGTATCAAAGTTAACCAAATCTGCCATTGTTTATGGCGGGCTTCAACCCAAATCCTCCATTTAAAACCTGTCATTAAAAATAAAAAAACTGCTTATTTCACATCAGATATGTCACAATTAACATGAAATAAGTGAATTTTTTAAAATAAATTATTTAAAGTATTCCGCCACCTGTCCACGTCATCCACCCCTGGCTTCCCACCTCCTTCTACCTCCAACTGAATCACAAATTTTTTTGACTCCAGCCTCATCATAAAAAGATTCACAACTCTTGTCACTTTATCACTCTCATCATCACTCTCATCAATTTATCACCCTCATCACTTGATCACTTACCACTGTATTGCTCTCATTGCTTCATTTCTCTCATCATTCTACCTCCAACAAGAACCTGTACCTCCAACCTCATCCAAAGAATCCAATCATTGTTTTATTTCTCTTTTCAAGTTATTGCTCTCGTCACTTCATATCTCTCATTGCTTTATCTTGCTTGTCACTTTATCCCTCTCATCACCTTAATTCCCTTACTCTTTCCAAATGGCCCCTCAGCAAACCTCCCCCTGCAAGTCCACACAAAAGTCCAACACACCAAAGCAAACATTGCCAAGGAACTCAACAACAAAAAATCCTCCCCCATCAGCTTCCAAGGGGTCAAGTCAGCTCAAGAGAGCTGATCACATCATCCTGGTCAACTGGCTCAAAATTACCTCCAACTATGATGCCTGCTTTGGATTGGAAAATGAAACACGTGTTGGCCAACCTTCATCCTCTAAGGTCAATGGTTATCTCCTGATGGCAAATGAACTCAAGAACAAAACAAAAGGTAGGCTGGATCTGTCATCCAAACAGATGAGGGAGCAATTATAGAATTATCAAGCCAAGTACAAAAAGGCCCACTCCATGTCAATCTCCACTGGCTTTGGTATCATGAACTCTGACAAAGCCAAGGGGATCAACTTGGTGGTTGATAAGTTGGACTCCATTTGTCCTTTTAATATTCAAATGGATGAAATCTTTGGAAAGAAGGCCAAAATCACCCCTTTAGCCACTATTAATGCCCAACAATCAGATTCAGTCAAAGCTGAGGATTTTACTGGAGATTCTCCGCCAAGAAATGGTGATCCTGAAGAAACCTTTGCCTTGGAGTGGCCCCCATCCAATGCAAAGGAGGATATTGAAACGCAATCAGCTCCAATCATGTCTACTATGGCATTGATTGATTTGTCAAACCATTCCTTGGACCCCCCCCTCTTTCAGCCTCCTGGATGCCAAGATCCTTGCTATTCTTCAGCTACCAGAGGTGATAGAATAAATAATAAATATATTATTCAATAAATGGAGCAAAAATCTGTAAAATATTTGGATAAAGCTTATTGCAAGGTTAATTGGTTTGGATATGGTTTATTGTTATAAATAAATATAGATAAATTTATTATTAAATATTTTTATAGGAGGGCCATAATTATATTGGGGATCTTTAACACCTCTCTTCAGGGAATTCATTATGAAAGCAGGTAGGCCTGGTTACTTTGGAACCTTTAGTTTAAAGGATATTTTGCCCAAAGACAATATGTATGTAAAATACATGGTGGAGTGGCAGGGCTTTGTAGCCAAGCTGCCACGACAGAGAAAGGATAATCAGACTCACTGGTATATTATTAAATCCTTTGGGTACCTTTTTGGGATGTGCACTGATAGGTTAAACCTTTATACTGGGGTTATAAGGTTTTTCAGCAGTTTAAATTGATAAAAAGGGGTGAGGATGGATATTATTAATCACACTGAAGCCATAAATCACTTACTTATCTCTTATAAGTATTTGATTACCTTGGCATGGTGTCTGGATGTAAATATAACTGGGTCTATGGGTATCAATATCCTCAAAAGAGCTCTTTATTTATAGCTTTTGGAGCCCCAATATTGTCCTTCTGAGGGTTACGCGGCTCAAAGAGACGGACACTGAGGCTAGAAGTGTAACCAGTGGTAGCCTGTCACGTGTTCTTGGTGCTGTAACACGGGTAGCATCTAATTCCACAGGGTATGTGAATTATTCTACTTTATAATTAATTTTTGGACGTGTGAATAACACTAATCTGTCCTTTTTATTTATTATTTAATTAATTTTCCTTAGTAAATGTTCCCAGTAAGTTAATAATTTCATGAATAGTCATTCCTAAGGATATTCTGATGTCAGGTGAGCTCTCATTATAGTAAAGTCATGGTATTGATTTTACTCCTTATTTTCAAATTTCAGTTTATTTACCAAAATAATTACTTAAAAACATAAGTCATGGGTATTCATGTCATATTTTTACATCATAAGGTTTCTTAGTATTTAAAAAAAATATTGATTTCTAGAAATTATCATAATAGTATATTAAAGTATTTTGATATATTTTTAGAATTAGTCATTATCTTATTTTCGACATTTTTGGTACTTTGAATTATATTTAATAAAAAATACGTATAAAGGTTATTTAGGTACTTTTATATAGGTTTATGTATTCTTAGACTATCTACTATCCAAAGGAACATTTATTACATATGTAGAATTTTCCTGTGTAGGTTGTAGCATGTTTACACAGTACCTAGGTTTCTCAGGCCGCCTGTCACTTTGTCAACCCATAGTCCCGCAGCTGTGTACTTTTCAGAGGCCCGGGGCTGCGTACGGGGCTTTTACAGGGTTACAGTGCTGTAGCTCAGCTGCGCGCGGGTGTATTGGCTGCCATGGCTGCGTGCGGGAATTGTGACAGAACACGTTTCCGCCTGTAACTCCTAAAATATACACAACACCTCAATTCTGACAGAATTTTAGGTGTGAAACCTATATGTGAAAATACATGTGAAATATTTCATTGGCCAAAAAGTTCACTAGTGGTGCCGTGGTATTTTGGTCTTTTTTTCTTTAATTATTTAAAAATATAAGGAGTTGGATTTCAAGGGTGGGTTCAGTAAGTGACCCTACCTAATTTTGGGTGAAGAATCCATTTCTGCAATAATACCTATGTTTCCCCTGCTCCTTCTTAGGTTAATTTTATTATTATTATTATTATTTTATTTCTGTTAATTTTGCAGCTTGCTCTACAATATTAGCAAGCTTACACCCTCCTTTGTTGTATTGCTCTCTTCCTGGGTCAGCAGATCTCATCAACCTTGCTGATGCGGAAAAAGATACCCCTCACTCTCCATTACCCTCAACATTGGTTCAAGTAAGTAACCAAGCTCTTTTCTTTTGGGTCTGGTTAATCCTGACTGATTTAGATTGTAAAAAAACAGGCTCATCCATGCCTGAATGGCCAAAAACTCAAGCAAATGGGCCTCCCACATTGCCTTTGAACACTAGTTACAACTTTCAGACTCAAACCTCCTCTGCCAAGGGTAAGCAAAAGGCCTCCAATTCCATAAATATCAACCCCAAAAGTCATCAAAAGAGGAGAAACACTTCTGGTTTTTTGGGCTTTGAATAAATCATGGAGAAGAAAGATTCATGTAAGTCCATTGGTTGAATATCCTTGCTTTCAAAATCATGCTCATTGCTTTTCCCCTACAAAAAACAGTCAAATCACAAATTGAATCCAAAAAACATGAGTTTGAAAGGCAAAGTGGGATCTTCAACTGGCCAGGGATGTTCAAAAGCAATATTCCAAGAGTTTGGCTCATCAGAGAAATGGGATGCTGAGTGGAAGTTGAAACAGGCTGAGCTAGAGTTTCAAAAAGAGGAAAAGGAGAAGGATTGACAGAATGCACAACTGGAAAAGGAGAGGGAATGACTTGCAACCAAAAAAAAGGATAAGGTATCAGTTGCCTTGGCTTGCATTGGTAGAAGTAGAACAGTAGATGAAATATAGCAGATAACTTGAATGCTGGGCTTTTAAATATATTTTAATGGGTGAAAAAAAAAACAAAAAAATCATCGTTGATTACAATGTTTGAGAGTATTCTTAACCACACGAACATACAGATTGTTTTTTATTTAGATTTTTATTTATTTATATTTTTTTTCTTGAGTAAATTTGGCCATTATTCAAGTCCCTAGAAGTGTTTATAGTTGTTTTATTAATTTGAAGTGACATGACCATTCTGGTATGGGTTGCTGTGTCTACAGCAGGAAAGGTACAGTGCTTGTACTTATTAGCTGCCCAAACAATTTTGACTATACCTTTTTTCTTGAAATCAATTCCAAAGCCAAGGTCTGGAAAAACAAATTGGCCATCCAATACTTGATATTGGTCTGTATTTTCATTGAGTCAACCATTTGATTTCTTGGTTGTTTAATGTTAAATTCACGGCTACAGAGCCTTGTACACTGCTCATTGGGCTTTGTGGCACCCTACACAACTCAAATGAGCCGTTTGGCATGCTACACAGCTCAAATGGGCCATGTGGCATGCTACACCGCTCCAATGGGCTGTTGGAATGCTACACGTCCCATTTGAGTTGTATGGCACCCTAAACAACTAAAATCAAGTTGTGTATCCTCCAATAAATCATAAATAACAAATAATAAATTATAAATTATAAATTATAAATTATAAATTATAAATTATAAATTATAAATTATAAATTATAAATTATAAATTATAAATTATAAATTATAAATTATAAATTATAAATTATAAATTATAAATTATAAATTATAAATTATAAATTATAAATTATAAATTATAAATTATAAATTATAAATTATAAATTATAAATTATAAATTATAAATTATAAATTATAAATTATAAATTATAAATTATAAATTAAATAAAAGAAATGATATATAATCAATAATAAGGAATAATTAAAAATAATTAAAAATAATAAATAAAAAATAAAAAATAATAAATAAAAAATAATAAATAATAAATAATAACAAAAAAATAATAAACAATAAACAATAAATAATGAATAATAAATTATATATAATAAATAATAAATAATAAATAATTAATAAATAATAAACAATAAATGATAAATAATAAATGATAAATAATAAATAATAAATAATAAATAATAAATAATAAATAATAAATAATAAATAATAAATAATAAATAATAAATAATAAATAATAAATAATAAATAATAAATAATAAATAATAAATAATAAATAATAAATAATAAATAATAAATAATAAATAATAAATAATAAATAATAAATAATAAATAATAAATAATAAATCATAAAGAATAAATCATAAATAATAAATAATAAATAATAAATAATAAATAATAAATAATAAATAATAAATAATAAATAATAAATAATAAATAATAAATCATAAATAATAAATAATAAATAATAAATAATAAATAATAAATAATAAATAATAAATAATAAATAATAAATAATATATAATATATAATAAATCATAAATAATAAATAATAAATAATAAATAATAAATAATAAATAATAAATAATAAATAATAAATAATAAATAATAAATAATAAATAATAAATAATAAATAATAAATAATAAATAATAAATAATAAATAATAAATAATAAATAATAAATAATAAATAATAAATAATAAATAATAAATAATAAATAATAAATAATAAATAATAAATAATAAATAATAAATAATAAATAATAAATAATAAATAATAAATAATAAATAATAAATAATAAATAATAAATAATAAATAATAAATAATAAATAATAAATAATAAATAATAAATAATAAATAATAAATAATAAATAATAAATAATAAATAATAAATAATAAATAATAAATAATAAATAATAAATAATAAATAGTAAATAATAAATAATAAATAATAAATAATAAATAATGAATAATAAATAATAAATAATAAATAATAAATAATAAATAATAAATAATAAATAATAAATAATAAATAATAAATAATAAATAATAAATAATAAATAATAAATAATAAATAATAAATAATGAATAATAAATAATAAATAATAAATAATAAATAATAAATAATAAATAATAAATAATAAATAATAAATAATAAATAATAAATAATAAATAATAAATAATAAATAATAAATAATAAATAATAAATAATAAATAATGAATAATAAATAATAAATAATAAATAATAAATAATAAATAATAAATAATAAATAATAAATAATAAATAATAAATAATAAATAATAAATAATAAATAATAAATAATAAATAATAAATAATAAATAATAAATAATAAATAATAAATAATAAATAATAAATAATAAATAATAAATAATAAATAATAAATAATAAATAATAAATAATAAATAATAAATAATAAATAATAAATAAAAAATAATAAATAATAAATAATAAAGAATAAATAATAAATAATAAATAATAAATAATAAATAATAAATAATAAATAATAAATAATAAATAATAAATAATAAATAATAAATAATAAATAATAAATAATAAATAATAAATAATAAATAATAAATAATAAATAATAAATAATAAATAATAAATAATAAATAATAAATAATAAATAATAAATAATAAATAATAAATAATAAATAATAAATAATAAATAATAAATAATAAATAATAAATAATAAATAATAAATAATAAATAATAAATAATAAATAATAAATAATAAATAATAAATAATAAATAATAAATAATAAATAATAAATAATAAATAATAAATAATAAATAATAAATAATAAATAATAAATAATAAATAATAAATAATAAATAATAAATAATAAATAATAAATAATAAATAATAAATAATAAATAATAAATAATAAATAATAAATAATAAATAATAAATAATAAATAATAAATAATAAATAATAAATAATAAATAATAAATAATAAATAATAAATAATAAATAATAAATAATAAATAATAAATAATAAATAATAAATAATAAATAATAAATAATAAATAATAAATAATAAATAATAAATAATAAATAATAAATAATAAATAATAAATAATAAATAATAAATAATAAATAATAAATAATAAATAATAAATAATAAATAATAAATAATAAATAATAAATAATAAATAATAAATAATAAATAATAAATAATAAATAATAAATAATAAATAATAAATAATAAATAATAAATAATAAATAATAAATAATAAATAATAAATAATAAATAATAAATAATAAATAATAAATAATAAATAATAAATAATAAATAATAAATAATAAATAATAAATAATAAATAATAAATAATAAATAATAAATAATAAATAATAAATAATAAATAATAAATAATAAATAATAAATAATAAATAATAAATAATAAATAATAAATAATAAATAATAAATAATAAATAATAAATAATAAATAATAAATAATAAATAATAAATAATAAATAATAAATAATAAATAATAAATAATAAATAATAAATAATAAATAATAAATAATAAATAATAAATAATAAATAATAAATAATAAATAATAAATAATAAATAATAAATAATAAATAATAAATAATAAATAATAAATAATAAATAATAAATAATAAATAATAAATAATAAATAATAAATAATAAATAATAAATAATAAATAATAAATAATAAATAATAAATAATAAATAATAAATAATAAATAATAAATAATAAATAATAAATAATAAATAATAAATAATAAATAATAAATAATAAATAATAAATAATAAATAATAAATAATAAATAATAAATAATAAATAATAAATAATAAATAATAAATAATAAATAATAAATAATAAATAATAAATAATAAATAATAAATAATAAATAATAAATAATAAATAATAAATAATAAATAATAAATAATAAATAATAAATAATAAATAATAAATAATAAATAATAAATAATAAATAATAAATAATAAATAATAAATAATAAATAATAAATAATAAATAATAAATAATAAATAATAGATAATAAACAATAAATAATAAATAATAAATAATAAATAACAAATTATAAATAATAAATAATAAATAATAAATAATAAACAATAAACAATAAACAATAAACAATAAACAATAAACAATAAACAATAAACAATAAACAATAAACAATAAACAATAAACAATAAACAATAAACAATAAACAATAAACAATAAACAATAAACAATAAACAATAAACAATAAACAATAAACAATAAACAATAAACCATAAACAATAAACAATAAACAATAAACAATAAACAAAAAACAATAAACAATAAACAATAAACAATAAACAATAAACAATAAACAATAAACAATAAACAATAAACAATAAACAATAAACAATAAACAATAAACAATAAACAATAAACAATAAACAATAAACAATAAACAATAAACAATAAACAATAAACAATAAACAATAAACAATAAACAATAAACAATAAACAATAAACAATAAACAATAAACAATAAACAATAAACAATAAACAATAAACAATAAACAATAAACAATAAACAATAAACAATAAACAATAAACAATAAACAATAAACAATAAACAATAAACAATAAACAATAAACCATAAACAATAAACAATAAACAATAAACAATAAACAATAAACAATAAACAATAAACAATAAACAATAAACAATAAACAATAAACAATAAACAATAAACAATAAACAATAAACAATAAACAATAAACAATAAACAATAAACCATAAACAATAAACAATAAACAATAAACAATAAACAATAAACAAAAAACAATAAACAATAAACAATAAACAATAAACAATAAACAATGAACAATAAACAATAAACAATAAACAATAAACAATAAACAATAAACAATAAACAATAAACAATAAACAATAAACAATAAACAATAAACAATAAACAATAAACAATAAACAATAAACAATAAACAATAAACAATAAACAATAAACAATAAACAATAAACAATAAACAATAAACAATAAACAATAAACAATAAACAATAAACAATAAACAATAAACAATAAACAATAAACAATAAACAATAAACAATAAACAATAAACAATAAACAATAAACAATAAACAATAAACAATAAACAATAAACAATAAACAATAAACAATAAACAATAAACAATAAACAATAAACAATAAACAATAAACAATAAACAATAAACAATAAACAATAAACAATAAACAATAAACAATAAACAATAAACAATAAACAATAAACAATAAACAATAAACAATAAACAATAAACAATAAACAATAAACAATAAACAATAAACAATAAACAATAAACAATAAACAATAAACAATAAACAATAAACAATAAACAATAAACAATAAACAATAAACAATAAACAATAAACAATAAACAATAAACAATAAACAATAAACAATAAACAATAAACAATAAACAATAAACAATAAACAATAAACAATAAACAATAAACAATAAACAATAAACAATAAACAATAAACAATAAACAATAAACAATAAACAATAAACAATAAACAATAAACAATAAACAATAAACAATAAACAATAAACAATAAACAATAAACAATAAACAATAAACAATAAACAATAAATTATAAATTATAAAGTATAAAGTATATGGAGTAATGTACAGGCCCCCACTTGTTGAGGGGCCCTACACAACCCCCACAGGCCGTGTGGGGCCATTTACGAGGCTTCCACACGCCTGGGGCCGTTTACACATTTCCCACACAGCTGGAGCTGTGAATTTAACATCACCCTTCTTGGTTGGAAACACAAGTAAAAAGGAGTAGCCAGAGATTTTGCCTTTGTTGATATGAGGAGAGTTGTAAAAAGAATCAAAGGTTAAAGTGACGTGTGGGGAGAAATCAAAAGTTGTAGGCTTGGAACCAAATTCCAACAAAGAGAAAGAAGGGATGTTGTTGTCCTTCATGTTATCACGGTTTGATTCAAAGGAAAGTTTGGCCAAATTGCAAAACATTTTTCCTAGAATTTGGGATACTTTGTTGGGCTTAAGGTTGAGGAAAGCATACTTTTGAGGAGAAGATCTCATAGATGATTTCTTCACATAACTTAAAAACAACTCAAAAGGGTGCATCAATTTTTGCCATCCAACTGCCCACATTTTTCCACCCCAACATCTTGAAGTACCAACTGGGTTGACAAATTTCTTTGAACCATGAAGGAAAGTGGTGAAAAAGTTGATTTCCTTTTTATCTTGATCTGAGAGTTTATCCAAGGGCACAAATTCAATTATTGCAACCAGTTCTGGGTGATAAGATCAATTGAGGAGAATTACTTTTCCATGGCAGAAGAAATGGAACCACTTGATTGTTTGTTTTGCTTGATCAAAATCTTCCTGGATGGTTTTTGACTATTATTTTTCTTTTTGGCAAAAATTGAAGGGTACAGATCCAAAGGACTTTGTTTCCAACCAGACAAGACCACCTTTTCATTAATACCTTCCTCAGTAACTTCCAAAGACATTTCTGAATCCCAAGATTGAAGCCTCTTTTGGCAAGCAGCCCTACTCTTCCCACCTCTATGTTTGTTTTTCAAGCCATCTCCTTCCATCTTGCTCCCTCCCAATCTTATTCTTAGAATTTGGTGAGGAATAACGCTGGATTCAATTGTTTGTGTAACATTTTGAGGGGGGTGGGAGAAGAATTGGATTTTACTCAAAAGCGGTCAAATGTTTTCAAAAAAAAAAAAAAAAAGGCAGTCCAATAGACATCATTGGTGAAACATTATTGAATAAAAAAAAGAAACCAAACCTGGACTTGAACCCAGGGACACCGGCAGCTGAATCCCCCCCAAAATAATTGGCAGGATTGAACCATGCAATGCACCAACAAGCAAAGTTATCAAAGAAATTAAAATTAAAAAAAACCTACCTTCCATGGCAAAGAACACCTGAAAAAACAAAAAAACACCCTGTTGGCTTCCAGTGAAGTCCAGAGACACCTAAAAAGAAAAAAAGATCAAAAAGAAAAGAAAAGAACAGGAGGTCAGCTCCAAAGAAATCTCAAAAAACAGGTGCTGGAGGAATTTGAAATCAATTGGTTGATAGATTGCAAAAAAATCAAACGATTGATTGCAAAACAATCAAGCAATTAAATGTGAATCAATTGCTTGATTGATCAAGAATTGATCAAGCAATCAAATCGCGGTAAATCATTTGATCAATTGATCAAAACTATCAATTGATCAATCAAAACTAAATAAATCAATTGATTGATTAGGATTTGGTCAATTGATCAAATCCTAATTGATTTGGTTTTGATTGATCAATTTAGTCGCAATCAATTTATCAATTAGGAATCAATACACCAATCAATTCCTAATCAATTGGGAGGGGTTTGTTGAGCAAGGCAGGAGGAGGAGGACGAGGAGAAGGGTGGAGAAAGAGAAGGGAGGGGCTTACCAGATGAGGAGGGGGATGCAAGTGAGATGATGTGGAGCTGAGAGAGAAGACCTGGGGGAAGTTCAAAGGAGAGGTAAGCAAGGGTGGTTTAGTTAGTGGAAAGAATGAGGGAAGGGGACTCACTAATTATGTTGGTGAGTTGGATGGTGGATTTTTTGGGGAGCTTGGTGAGGCAGGTTTCTTGGTGAGGTTTATGAGGCTGGACAGGTTGGTTAGGTTGCTGAGGTGAAGGAGGTGGCTTGATGAGTAGGAGGAAGGAAGGTTACCAGTGTGTGAGTGGGGTGAGGTGGAAGTGTTGGAGCGTTGAGGTGGTGGGGAGAGGTGGATGGGCTGGCAAGTGGTGGGGTATGAGGTGGAGGTTTTTTTTGATTTTGTCCAAGTCCACTAAGAAAAAAAAAAACCTGACTCAGCCTGGAAACTTGGGTGAACAAACAAAAAAAAACTTACTGTGAATTTATTTTTCACCTATTTAAAAATCAAACATTACTCATCAAAGCTAGCAAGGGTGAGAGGAAGAATCAGCTCTCTCATAGAAGAAGATGAGGGAAAATATGAGACAGGGATGACTTGTGGTGGATCAGGAATATCATCTTCAAATATTTTTTCCCATTCATCTTTGAAGTTGGCCAAAAGATTGTGAAGGATTACACAAGTGATAATCCATTTGATGAGGAACTTCATTTCTTTGGGGTTTTGAAGCTGGTTTTGCATTTCCCTTAAGCTGGCCCATCTTTGTTTCAGGACTCCTATTGCATTCTCAATCTAAACTTGTGATTGGGCCAGATGATAGTTCAAATTGGTTTTTCCTTGATTGTTAGATGAAACATTTCGGTATGCTGGAACCAAATATTTTCCACTAGCATAAGCTGAATTGGCCAGAAGTTATTGATCTTGGTCAAAGTAGTGCCCTGGTTGTTGTGCAATTTGCATCTGATTGAACATGTATGAATCATGACAAGAACCTGGAAGGCCAGCATGAAGGGATATGAACTTCTTGTTGTTATTACAAACAAGTTTTAGGGCCACAGAGTATCTATAAAAAAGATGAAACATATTTGTTCAGTGGTGTTATCAAAGTCATTGGAAAAGAAATGAATAAGTTGCCTTTTTTTGCAATCAAAATAGTGGTTGCCATCTAGCTTGGTTTTTTGACTCAAGAGGATGGTAGTTCCGTCAAAAAACCCAATGCAACCAGGAAAGCCCTTGGTGTCCATTACTTGAGATACCTCCTTGCATTCTTTTTTGGTTGGCCAGGAAAGGACTGAGTGACGGAAAGATAGGATAGGAATCATGACTCTTTTGGTGTATTAGTCAATGCTTCCATAACTGACTGAGAATAGATTTTCCAATTGATGGATTGCTGCTCCATTTCCATTTAATCCCAATCTACAAAGAGAAACAGAAAGTTGGATGGCTGGATTGTGTTGAGGATTCCAAGAATTTTTCTGGAAGATGTGGTGGTCTTCAATCATCTCCAAAAGTTTCATGAATGAAGGCAACAAAGTTTGGAATAGTTTCTGGAAGCTTAAGTCAGGGATGAGATGAAGCTTTTGCCTTTCATACATATTGTTGTGGAGGGTGTGTATTCTTTGGAACCATATATTGCTTTTCCAAAAGAGAATTCAAAGCTAATCAAGTTGATTCCGAATTGGAGTCTGAATCAGAGTCTGAATTGGAGTCAAAAATTAGCAAATTTTTGGTCAGCTTTTTTGTCTTTTCAACTTGCTGGTGGGAAGTTTGATGGGACATGTTGAGAAAGATGGTGATGTGATGTGGGGTAATTAGATGATGATGGGATTTTTGTGAATATGGAGATGTGAAGCAATGGAGATGAGATGTGTGTGATGCAATGGAGATGCAACTGGTATGGATTTGCTGATGTGGATGGGTGTTTTAGATGTGATGGATGGTGGATAGATGATGATGCATAAATGGCGGGTTTAATGGCGGGTTTGATGTTTGAAATCCGCCATTTTCATGAAAACCACCATTTTGAAATACACTGGTTAGGGGGTATTTGCATTTCAGAAACCCAACATTAAAAATGGCTGGTTTCTAATGGCCTGTTTGCTAACTTTGACACACTCTATTATTTTTATTCATTTTTTTATTTTTTGTTTTTGGCCCACAAGACCTGTAGTAGTGTGGATTCAAGTTTTGTGGAGCTCCACACGACTTCAGTATGGCTGGGATTTGTGCCACATGAAACCAGGCCATTGTGTGGGGGAAGCATAACTACAGTCAAGTTGTGTGGAGGCTACACAGCTTGAATTTAGTTGTTTAGCATGCAAGATGGCTCAAGTTAGTCATGAATTTATCATTTCCCACAAATTAAATACATCAATCATAATGAAAAATATCAAAAAATATTTTTTTTGGGATAAAATCAAAATTTTATGATGGGATTTAAATACCTTTTTTCAAATAATAAGAAAAATTAAAATTGTAAATAAAATCATTTTTCAAATCAAATTTCAATTTTCTAAGATATCCCAAAAGAAATTCATATAAAAAAATAGAGATTCAAGTTTTTGAATCAATTTTTTTATTTATGATGGGATTTTGATCCCTTTTTACCAAACCAAGAAACAAAACCATCCACATAAGCTCATTATATGGGAGGAATAAAAATAGGTTGAATGATATCAACCAAAATCTCATAAACTACTGAAATGGTTACAAATAATTCCAAAGATTAATCTATTAAAATAAAATTTAATATTTCTGATGGGTTTGGAATAAATTTTCAAAAAAGAAAAGATAAAATAGGGTTTATCAAAGTTAAGCAAACCCGCCATTTTTCAATGGCGGGTTGCAACCCAAATCTGCCATTAAAAATCAAAAAAACCCTTATTTTAGATCAGACTTGTCAAAGTTAACATGAAATAAGTTGTTTTTTTCAAGTTAAGTAGATAAAGGCCTTCAACAGCTTTACCAAGCGTCATTCCACATCATGACTCCTGTTTTCAACCTCCAACCTCATTGTAAAAAATTCTACCTCCAACCTCATCCAAAAATTTGATTCATTGCTATCATCACTACATTGATCTCATCTTTTCCACTTTGTCACTCTCATCCCCTCATCACTTCATCACTCTCACCTTGCCTTATCACTTTCATCACTTTATTGCTTTCATCACATACATCCTCTCATTTCTTCATTGCTTCATCAGTTCATCCCCCCTTTCATCACATCCTAGCTGTCATTGCTTTATTGCTTCATGACTTCATCCCTCTTAATCTTTTTAAATTGCCCCTCAGGGAAACTCCCCCCGCAAGTCCACTCAACCAAAGCAAAAATCCCCCAGAAACTCAAAATCCAACAATGCTCCCCCATCAGCTTGCAAAGGCTAAAGTCAGATCAAGAGAGCTGGTCACATCATCCTGTTAAAGTGGCTCAAAATTCCTTCCAACTATGATTCTGGCTTTGGATCTAACAATTAAACATGAGTTGGTCAACCTCCTTCCTCCAAGGTTAAGGGTTATCTCCTGATAGCCAATGAACTGAAGAATAAAACCAAAGGTAGGCTGGATCTTTCATCCCAGAAGATGTGGGAGCAATTCAAGAACTATTGAACCAAGTACAAAAAAGCCCACTCCATGTTCATCTCCGCTGGCTTTTGAATTGCCAACTCTGATAAAGCCAAAGGAATTACCTTGGCCATTGATAAGTTGGACTCCATTTTTCCTTTTTATGTTCATATGGATGAAAGCTTTGGAAAGAAGGCCAACATCACCCTGTTGTGGTTTCCAATCTGGGAAACCTCAGAAAAGGGGAAATTTTTGATTTTTTTTTATGTTCTTTCAGCCAACTTCCATCAAAAAAAAACGTTCTGTGTCTCTATGGGAACCATTCTCATTTACTCCAAAATTTCATTCTCCTAGAAGCCTAGGAAGGCTTCCCAGATCTTCTGTTCAACTCCTCCTTGTTGGACTGGCAGCCCAAAAGTTTTGGCCAAGAGCGCAAATCCATTGCCATCCTCATTGTCCACATCATACTTGATCTCGTTCATCAACTTTTTGATCTATCAACATTCTTTCCAAAATTATGGAAATGACAAACAAAAGTTCATCTTCCATTTGCCATAAAAAATGCCCCCTCTCTTCATCCAGCTGATGGCCAACATAAACCCCAATTTTTGCATCCAAACAGCCAAAAAAAATTGCCAACAGCCATCTCAAATCCCATGCTCATCATTTGGCACCCATCGGCAAGACCATGGCCACTGTTGACTGCTAGCTTGCAAAAATCCCCTCTTTGATCCTTCTTCATTTTTCACCTTCCAACCGCTGTTGCAGCCTTCTCATCCCCATTTTTGACACTTCATTGCTCTTGAACTGATCACCTGTTGCCCATTGTCAAGTTATTCCCATCACCAATTGCTGCCAAATGAGATTGATGAAGAAGAAGATTGCCTCCAACAATCCCCCATCACTGTCAACCTCCTATCATTCCACTCAATCACCTTCCTCCTTTGCACCAATCATCTTGAACCTTTCCCATTGCCTTCATCCACCCCCTGTTGCCACCTCTTTTCTGCAAAGTGGCAGACGTGCTCATCCCCGCCTTTGGGCTGGTTTCCCTCCTTTCGTCTTTTTTTCTTCCAATTTCCTGATCTTTCTGTTTCTATTTTTTGTTGTTTTCATTACTAATTTCAGCTTTCACTGTCAAAAAAAAAACTGCACTCATTTGTATTTATCTCTCATAAGTAGTCAAAAGGGCCTCTTTCCCATAAAAGGAGTGGATCTCCCTTGAATTTTTTCCCCATTATCCATGAATCAATCATCATGTCATCATCATCTGATCCAGTCAATAAATCCGTTGGGCCCCTCCCCTTTATCTGAGCATTTTTTCCAGGGTATATGTATGATTGCCCCTTGATCCTTGAGCCTTCATAATCAAATCCTTGATCTGCTCCTTGGTGGCCTTATCCGCTATCACCAACCAATAGCCTTTCTGGTTAGAGAAGAATTCATTTGGTTGATTTATTGAGTGTGTTATACCACTCCTGATGCTTTTTTGACCATACTGGTCTTTATGATTCTTTGATGGTCTTTCTGGAATCAGTCACATTTGACTAAGAGGTTTCATTAAGCTTAAAGCCTGGAGCTTTAAACCTCCCTTTTTTTCCTTGAAGTTGCATTTCGCCACAATGCTCTTGAGTCCCTTGAAAATTGTTGGGTTATTCTTGTTCAAATTAGTTGTTTCTTTGCTTCTAGAGATTCAAAAAAAATTCTTTTTTTTAAAGACACCCACAGTTATCTGGTACCCTTCAAGCGCTTGAATGTGGAAGGTTGGGCAGTTTCATTGAGAACCTGGAGGTTGGTTGTTATTGAGTTGATATTTTCTAATCTTCTGCTGACAGCCAGAGTTATTAGCTTGTGGGAGTTGTTACTTACAACTGCATTTTTCTATTGAACTCTGAATAAACTCTAACTTATTCTGTTCAAGTCTTTTCCTGCACCATCTTGCCTCTGTTAGTGTTGTTCTGTTGCTACCAATTAACATCAAATATATCCCTTCCCTTTGATTCCTCATTCACAAGGTTCTGGAAATTGATTCTGGTTAAATTTAAATATTTTTGTAAAGCTCAGGAGAGCAGCCTAAAAATAACCTTTCCCCTCCACAGAACTTCCTTTGGCTCAGAACTTTTTGGAGTCCTACTCAGTTATCTGCTTTTTACAACCAACAATCTGGATCTGCTGAAGCTGAGAACTTGGATGTGGATCCTCAGCCTAGCAATGATGATCCAGACAAAACCTATGAGTGGCCCTAATCCAATGAGGAGGAGGATATTCCAACACAACCTGCTACAATCATGTCTAAATCATCATTGAAAACCCCTTCCTTGGACCCCTCACTTTCTTCTTTTGATTGCTCTCTTCCTGGGGTGGGACAAATTAACAACTTGGTCAATGAGGAGCAATTCATTCCTGTATTTCCACTATCATCAACATCTGCACAAGTAAGCACCCAAGCTCTTGTCAGCTTGCTACTATTGCTGAGCAAGCTGCAAAAGTAACCGGAATAACATAAAAATAATAATAATAAAATTAACCTAAGAAGGAGCAGGAAAACCATAAATATTATTGAAAAAATGGATTTTCCACCCAAAATTATGTAGGGTCACTCACTGACCCCACCCTTGAAATCCAACTCCTTATATTTTTAAATAATTAAGGAAAAGAAAGACCAAAGTACCAAAGCACCACTATTGAACTTTTTGGCCAATTAAATATTTCACATTTATTGTCACATATATGTTTCACACCTAAAATTCAGTCAGAATTGAGGTGTTGTGTATATGTTAGGAGTTACAGATGGAAATGTGTTCTTTCACAATTCCTGCACGCAGCCGCGGCAGCCAATGCACCCGCGCGCGGCT
Source organism: Puccinia polysora (assembly GCA_025617555.3). Classification (NCBI taxonomy): domain Eukaryota; kingdom Fungi; phylum Basidiomycota; class Pucciniomycetes; order Pucciniales; family Pucciniaceae; genus Puccinia; species Puccinia polysora. Next base: position 20,304,969 of record CM062633.1, read on the forward strand.
GGCTACAGCTCTGTCACCCCGTCGAGGTTGTGTACGCAGCCCCAGGCCTCTGACAAGTACGCAGCCAGGGGACTATGGGTTGACAAAGTGACAGGCGGCCTGAGAAACCTAGGTACTGCGTACAAATGCTACAACCTACACAGGGACATTCTACATATTTAATAAATTTTCCCGTGGATAGTAGATAGTCTAAAAATACATTAAAGTATATAAAAATACTTAAATAACCTTTATACATATTTTTTATTAAATATATTTCAAAGTACCAAAAATGTCGAAAATAAGATAATGACTTCTTCTAAAAATATATTAAAATAATTTGATATACTATTATGAGAATTTCTAGACATCAAATTTTTTTTGACATACTAAGAAAACCTATGATGTAAAAATATTACATGAATACCCATGAATTACATTTTTAAGTAATTATTTTAGTAAATCAACCAAATTTCGAAAATTAGGAGTAAAATCAATATCATGACTTTACTCCAAATATTTAATACATAATGAGAACTAACCTGACATAAGAATATCCATAGGAATGTCTATTAAAATAATTATTAACTTACTGGGAACATTTACTAAGGATAATTAATTAAATAATAAATAAAAAGGACAAATTAGTGTTATTCACACGTCCAAACATCAATTATAAAGTAGAATAATTCCCATACCCTGTGGAATTAGATGCTAACCGTGTTACAGCACCAAGGACACGTGACAGGCTACCACTGGTTACCCTGCTAGCCTCAGTGTCTTTCCCTTTGAGCCCCTGTACGCCTCAGAAGGAAAATATTGGGACTCCAAAAGCTATAAATAAAGATCTCTCTAGAGGATATTGATACCCAGAGACCCAGTTATATTTATACACAGACACTGTGCCAAGGTAATAAAATACCTATAAGAGATAAGTAAGTGATTTATGGCTTTAGTCTGATTAATAATATCCGTCCTCAACCCTCTTTTATCAATTTAAACTGCTGAACAAACCTTATAACCCCAGTATACAGGTTTAACCCATCAGTGCACATCCCAAACAGATACCCTGAGGATTTAATAACATACCAGTGAGTCTTATTATCCTTTCTCTGTCTTGGCAGCTTGGTTACTGAGCCCTGCCACTCCACTGTGTATGTTATATACATATTATCTTTGGGAAAAATATCCTTTAAACTAAAGGGCCCAAAGTAACCAGGCCTACGTGTTTTCATACTGAATTCCCTGAAGAGAGGTCTTGAAGATCCCAAATACAATTTTGGCCCCTCTATAAAAATATTTAATAATCAGTTTATCTATATTGATTTATAACAATAAAACATAACCAAACCAATTAACCTTTAAATAAGCTTTATCCAAATATTTTACGGATTTTTGCTGCATTTATTAAATAATATATTTATTATTTATTCTATCACCTCTGGTAGCTAAAGTATAGCAAGTGTCTTGGCATCCAGGGGGCTGACATTTCTTTTTTCTTCTGCCTGGTTTATAGCAAATGATTTATATTGTAAAAAAACAGCCTCAACCGTTCCTGATTGACCAAAACTTCAAGCCAATGAGGCCTCCCTTATTGCCTTCAAATGAGAGTGAAAAAAGTCCCACACAAACCTCCTCTGAAAATGGAAAGAAAAAGGCCTCAAATTCCACCAACCTCAACCCTAATAGCAGTAACAAGCCAAGAAACACTTCAAATTTTTCTGGCTTTGAGGATATCATGTAGAAGCAAGATTTAATTAATTCCATTGATTGATTCTTCTTGCTTTCCAAATCAAGCTGATTCCTATTCCCCTCCTCCAAAAAAAAGTAAAATCAAAAATTGAATCCAAAAAACTTCAATTTGAAAAGGAGAGTGGGAATGTCAACCGGTTATGGATTTTAGAAAGTGGAAAGATGAGAGTCTGGCTGATCAAAAAAAGTTGGATTCTGACTGGAAAATCAAACAGGCCAAACTGAAGTTTTATACATGAGGAAAAGGAGAAGGATTGAGAGCAAGACCAACTCAAAAAGGAGAGTTAAAGGGTAGCCACAGAAAAAAAAGATAGTTTATTGGTAGCCATTGCATGTATTGGTAGCAGTAGAACTGTGGATGAAATAAAGGAAATTACTTGATTGCTTGGCTGGTAAATATATTTAATTTAATAAAAATTTCAAAAATAAAAACAAAAAATTATTTTTGATTGCAAAAGAATTTGAGAGTATTTTTAACACCACCCATGAACAAATATTTTTTATTTTCATTTATATTTTTTTTCCTAAGTTATATTTTTAAACTGGCCAAGTCCTTGCTAGTGTTTTTGGTTGTTTGATTAATTTGCAAGAACATGGCCATCCTGGTATGAGTTGCCAAATCCACAGCTGAAAAAGTACAGTGCTTTTCCTTTTTTCTGGCCAAACCATTGTGACAACATCTTTTGGTTTGAAATCAATCCCAAAACCCAAGTCTGGAAACACAAATTTTCCTTTGGATACTTGATGCTCATTCTTGTTGTCAATAATTTATCCATTCAATTTTTTGGTTGGGACCACCAGTAAAGAGGAATAGGAGGAGAAATCACCTTTTTCAATACGGGGAGAGTTGTAGAAGGATTCTGAGGTGAACATGATGTGAGGGGAGCGGGCAAAAGGAGCAAGGCCAGATCCAAATTCCAATGAGGAAAAGGAAAGGATGTTGTTGTCCATAATAGCTTCACAGTTGGAATCAAATGCAATTTTGGCTAATTTTTTAAACATTTGGACTAATATTTGAGAGGCCTTGTCAGACCTAAGTTTCATTAAATAATACTCTTTAGGGGAAGATTTGACAAAATCTTTCTTAAAATATTTTCCAAATAGTTCAGAATGGTGCATCAATTTTTGCCATCCAATTGCCCACATTTTCCCACCCCAAGATCATGAGGGACCAACAGTGTTAAAATTTTTTTTGGATTGGTAAAGGAATGTTTTTACATAGTTGATTTCCTTCTTCTCTTGCTCAGAGAGTTCATTCAAAGGGACAAATTTGATGATTGCAACCGTATCCTCATGATCCAATCAATCTTGAACATATACTTTTCCAGAGCTGAAGAAATGGAATTCTTTGATCTTCTGTTTGGCCTGTTCCAACTCTTCAGGGGTGGTTTTTAACTTTTCTTAAAAATGGAAGGATACAGGTTCAAGGGAAGTGGTTTTTGTGAAGACCAAACAACCTTTTCATTAATTTTTTCCTTAGTCACTTCCAATGCAATTTCATAATCCCGCATTTGAGCCTCCTCCACTGGCAAACCTTTTCTTCCCACTTATCTGTATGATTTTCAAACTATCTCCTTCCATCTTTTTCCCTCCCAACTTTATAATTGGCTTGGGGAGAGGATCAAGATGGAAATCCATCATTTGTAACATTTTGAGTTTGGCGGGAGAAGAATGGGTGGTCAAGAAATGGTGGTCAAAGCGGTGGAATGTCAAATTGAATTGCATTGGATCAAAAAAAAAGCAAAAAAACATTTATTAGTCCGGTATAAACAACTTAGATGATCAACAAACATAGAAAATAACAAAACAATACTGGAAATTCTCCTAAAAAAAAAAGAAACAAAAAACACACATCAAATCATTCAACTTTTAATGATCAGGGAGGAGGAGGAGAACCTGAAGGTTGGGAAGGTCATTTTTCAATCAATCAATCAGGAGGAGGAGGATGAGGGGCAGGGGGTGGTTGGCCAATCAATCAGGAGGAGGAGGATGAGGGGAAGGTGGCCGTTGACCCATCAATGTTTTGCTTGAAGTTCAATCAATTGGTTTTCCGGAAAACAATCAGTCAATTGGTCAATCAGCAAGCAAAAAATAAATTGCTTTTGGGTCAATTGATCAACCAACTGGAAAGAAAATTTCATTCAATGACCAACCAATTGATTGGTTGACTGGCAAGCAAATAACTGTTTGCTTGCCAATGGATCAATTGGTTGAGTGGCCAGCAATCAAGGGATTGCTTGCCAATGGACCAAAGAGGAGGAGGAGGGGGTGATGGGGAGCAGGAGGAGGGGGTGAAGGGGAGAAGGAGGAGGGGGGTGCTTTACAGAGGTACCAAGCAAGGAACAAGCAGGATATCTAGAAGGAGGAGGAGGAGGGGGAAGGTCAGCTACAATTAATCAAGGAGGAAGAGGGGGGACTTAACTGAGGCGCTGATCAAAGAAGAATAAGGATGGGGATGACCAGGTGAACTTGGAGTTAGCTGGAGGTGGATGGTGAGGTGGTTTGGTGAGGAAGAGGGAGGTGTGGATGGGTGGTTTGGTGGGGTGAGGTGGCTTTGTGAGGAGGAGGAGGATTGGACCGGTGGTTTGGTGGGGTGAGGTGGTTTGTTTGAAAGTTATGGTTCTTTTTTTTGTCTAAGTCCACCAAAAAAACAAAAAAACAAAAAAAACCAAGTCAGCCCAGGATTTCAACAACCAAAACCAAGAAAATTTGGTGATGTGATATTTCACCTATTTAAAAGTTGAATGATAATCAAAAAAGTGAGCCAATGTAGGAAGTAGAATCCTGTCTCTCAATGGAGAAGATGAGGTACAGGATGAGCTGGGACAACTTGAGGAGGATTGGGAATATTGTCTTCAAATATTTCTTCCCATTCATCTTTGATTTTGGCAAGAAATTTGTGAAGTATTACACAAGTGATAATTCAATTGATTAGGAACTTCATTTCTTTGAAAGATTGCAGCTGGTTTTGGGTATCCCGTAAGCTGGTCCATCTTCATTTCAGGATTTCTATGGCATGCTCAATCCGGAGTTATTGGCAAAGATACGAGTTGAAATCAGTTTTGGCTTGATCATTGGATGAAACATTGTGGTATTCTGGAACCACACATTTCCCACTAGGATAAGCTGAATTGGCCAAAATGTATGGATATTGCTCAAAGTAGTTTTCTGGATTTTGCGCAATCAGCATCTGATTGAAAACATATGAATTGTGTCAAGAACCTGGAAGCCCAGAATGGAGGGATATGAACTTCTTGTTGTTATCACAAAGAATTTTCAGTGAAAAAGAGTATGTATACAAACCAATAAAACATATTTGGTCAGTGTATTATCAAAGGCTTTGGAAAAGAAATGAATTTATTGCCTCTTTTTCCAATCAAAATAGTGGTTGCCATCTAGCTTGGGTTTTTGACTCAAGGGGATAGTGGCTCCATCAACAAAACCAATGCAACCAGGAAAGCCTTCAATATCCATTACTTGAGATATCAGCTTGTGCTCTTCATTGGTTGGCCAACAAAGGAGTGAGAAACAGAAAGATAGGATAGCATTCATGACTCTTTTGGTTTACAATTCAATGGATCAATAACCAACAAAGAATAAATTTTATAATTGATGTATTGCAGCTCCATTTCAATTGGATCCCAATCTACAAAGAGCAACAGCCAGTTGGATATCTTTATTTTGTTGAGGACTCTAAGAATTTTTCTTGGAGACTTTTTGGTCTTCAATCATCTCCAGAAGTTTCATGAATGAAGGAAATAAAGTTTGGAACAGGTGCTGGAAGCTTAAGTTTGGGAGTAAATGAAGCTTTTGCCTTTCATATATAGGTTTGTGGAGAGTTTTTCTTTGCAGAACTATGTATTGTTTTTTCAGAAGAGAATTCAAAGCTAACCTAGTTGATTCCAAATTGGAGTCTGAATTAGAGTCAAATAATAAAAAAAGTTCAGTCAGCTTTCTTTCATCTTCAAGTTGCTTGCAGGAAGTTTGATTTGACATGTTGAGAAACATGATGTTGGGATTTGTGTGAAGTGATGGAGATGTGAAGCAATGGAGATTAGATTTGTGTGATTCAATGGAGATGGGATTGGTATGGATTTGCTGAGGTGGTGGTGTGGGTGGGTGTTTTGCATGCAATGGGATGTGTGAGATTTAATGGGGATGTGAAGCAATGTAGATGTGAAGCAATGGAGATTTGAAGAAATGGAGATGTGAAGCAATGGAGATTTGAAGTGATGGAGATGTGAAGTGATGGAGATGTGAAGCAATGGAGATTTGATGTGTTTGATGTGATGGAGATGGGATTGGTATGGATTTGCTGAGGTGGAGGTGTGGATGGGTGTTTTGCATGTGATGGATGGTGGATGAATGATAATGGTGGTTTTGATGTTTGAAACCCGCCACTTTCATGAAACCAACCATTTTGAAATACACCACTTAGGGGGTATGTGTATTTCAGAAACCTGCCATTTTTGATGGTGGGTTTGGAAAAAAAAAAATGGCGGGTTTCTAAGGGAAGTTTTGCTAACTTTTATAGGCCCTAATCTTAAACATATTAATTTTATAAGATTAATTCAATATTTTAATGTTTTTCCAAAAAATGATAGGGCGTATCAAAGTTAAGAAGACCCCCCATTTTTTAATGGCGGGTTTCAACCCAAATCTGCAATTTCAAACCAGCCATTAAAAATCAAAAAAAACCCACTTATTTCACATCAGATGTGTCAAATTTACCTGAAAATAATTTTTTTTCAAATAAATGATATAAAGGACTTCAGCATCTTAACCACGCGTAATTCCACATCATCACCCCTGGTTTCATCCTTCAACCTTATTGGAACACTAAATCACTCTCATTGCTTGATTGCTATCCTCATCACTTCATCACTCTCACTGCTTCATTGCTATCCTCATCACTTCATCACTCTCATTGCTTCATTGCTATCCTCATCACTTCATCACTCTCATTGCTTCATCACTGTCCTCATCACTTCATCACTCTCATTGCTTCATCACCATCCTCATCACTTTATCACTCTCATCACTTCATCACAAATTCACTCTCATCACTCTCATCACTTCATCACTTCATCACTTCATCACTCTCACCTTGCTTTATCACTGTCATCACTTTATTGCTTTCATCACATCTATCCTCTCATTGCTTCATTTCTTCATCACTTAATCCCCCCTTTCATCACATCCTAGCTTTCATTGCTTTATTTCTTCATCACTTCATTCCACTTACTCTTTTTAAATGGCCCCTCAGCAACATTCCCCCCAAAAGTCCACTCAACCAATAAAAACATTGCCCAGGAACTCAAAATCCAACAATCCTCCCCCATCAGCTTCCAAAGGCTCAAATCAGCTCAAGAGAGCTGATCACATCATCCTGGTAAACTGGCTCAAAATTCTGTCCAACTACAATGCTTACTTTGGATCCAACCATGAAACACAAGTATGCCAACCTCCATCCTCTAAGTTTAATGTTTATCTCCCAATTGCCAATGAACTAAAGAATAAAACAAAAGGTAGGCTGGATTTTTCATCCACCAGATGGGGGAGTGATTCAAGAACTATCAAGCCAAGTACAAAAAAGCCCACTCACTGTTGATCTCCACTGGCTTTGGTATCACCAACTCCAATAGAGCCAAGGGAATCAACTCAGTGGTTGATAATTTGGACTCCATTTGTCCTCTTTACTTTCAAATGGATGAAATCTTTGGAAAGAAGGCCAATATCACCCCTTTAGCCACTTTTGATACCCAAAAATCAGATTCAGTTGATGCTGAGGACCTGTCTGTGGATGCTCAACCTAGCAATAATGATCCCAATGAAGCATATTAGTGGCCCCAATCTGATGTGGAGAAGGATATTCCAACAGAATCAGCTCCAATAATGTCTACATCAGCATTGATCAACAATTCAAACCCTTCCTTGTACCCCTCACTTCCTTCTTTGGATTGCACCTTCTTGGGGTGGAAGAAATGAACAACTTGGCCAATGAGGAGCAAGTTATTCCTGTATTTCCACCGCCATCAACATCTGCTCAAGCAAGCACCCAATTTCTTTTCTCTTCTGTCTGGTTAATCCCGACTGATTCTTATTGTAAAGTAAGAGCCTCATCCATTCCTGATTGGCCAAAAACTCAAGCCAATGGGGCCTCCCAAATCCCCTTCAAAATGAGAGTGACAAAGCTTCCACACAAACCTCCTCCGCAAAGGGAAAGCAAAAGGCATCCAATTCCATCAACCCCAACCCTAATAGATGTCAAAAGCGGAGAAACAATTCAAATTTTTCTGGCTTTGAGGATATAATGGAGAAGAAAAATTCAAGTAAGTTCATTGATTGATTGTACTTGATTTCAAAATCAAGCTCATTCCTATCCCCCTCCAAAAAACAGTAAAATCATAAATAGAATCCAAAAAACTTCAATTTGAAAAGGATAAGTGGGATTGTCAACTGGCTATGGATTGTAAAAAGTTAACAGATGAGAGTTTGGCTCATCAACACAAGTTAGATGCTGAGTGGAAAATCAAACAGGCCAAGCTGGATTTTCAAAAAGAGGAAAAGGAGAAGGATTGATAGCAATACCAACTTGAAAAGGAGAGGCAAAGGCTAGCTACAGAAAAGAAAGATAGGTTATCAGTATCCATGGCATGACTTAGTAGCAGTAAAACTGTGGATGAAATAAAGGAAATTACTTGATTGTTTTTTTTGTAAATATATTTACTTTAATAAAAATTTTAAAAATAAAAACAAAAATATTTTTGATTGAAAAAACATTTGAGAGTATTTTTAACACCACAAATGAATAAATCTTTTTTATTTTTATTTATATTTTTTCCCTAAGATATATTTTGCCGCTGGCCAACTCCTTGCTAGTTTTTTGATTTGTTTTATTGATTTGCATGGAAATGGCCATCCTAGTATGGGTGGAAGTATCCACCGCAGGAAAAGTAGAGTTTTTGTCCCTGTTTGCTGCCCAAAACATTTTCACAGTACCCTTTGTTTTTAAATCAATCCCAAACCCCAAGTCTTGAAACCCAAATTGGCCGTGGGATACTTCATATTCATCCTTGTTGTTGATAATTTGTCCATTAAATTTTTTGGTTGGGACCACAAGTAAAAAGGAATTTTCAGAGACATCATCAATATGGTGCAAGTTGTAGAGGGAGTAGGTGAAGGTGATGTGAGGTGAGCAGTCAAAACCAGTAAGGCCAGATTCAAATTCTAATGAGGAGAAGGAAGGGATGTTGTTGTCCATCATAGTTTTATGGTTGGAATGGAAAGCAAGTTTGGCTAATTTTTGAAACATTTGGCCCAAAATATGAGATACCTTGTCAGACCTAAGGTTCAAAAAATAATTCTCTTTAGGGGAGGATTTGACAGCATATTTTTCAAATATTTTCCAAATAGTTCAGAAGGGTCCATCAATTTTTGCCATCCAATTGCCCACATTTTCCCACCCCAAGATCTTGAGGGACCAACAGTTTTGACAAATTTTTTGGATTGGTGAAGGAATGTTGTTACTGAGTTTATTTCCTTCTTCTCTTTGTCAGAGAGTTCATTCTAAGAAATAAATTTGATGATTGCAACCATAGCCTCATGATCCAATAAATCTTGAACATTCACTTTTCCAGATCTGAAGAAATGGAACTGTTTTATCTTCTTTTTGGCCTGTTCCAACTTTTCAGGGGTGTGTTTTTCACTTTCCTTGAAAATGGACGGATAAAGGTTCAAGGGAGGTAGTTTGCGTAAAGACCAAACAAACTTTTAATTAATTTTTTCCTCAGTCACTTCCAATGCAATTTCAGAATCCCACATTCAAGCCCTCCTTCTCTAGCAAGCCCTTTTCTTCCATTTTCTCTGTATGTTTTAAAACTATCTTCTTCAATCTTTTTCCCTCCCAACCGTATAATTTTATTGGGGTGAAAATCAAGATGGAAATCTATTAGTTGTAACATTTTGGGTTTGGTGGGTGAAGAATGGGCCGTCAAGAAAGGGTGGTCAAAGCGGTGGAATGTCCAATTGCATTGCATTGAATAAAAAAAGCAAAAAAATGTCATTAGTCCAGTATAAGCCACTTAGATGATCAACAAGAATAGAAAATAACAAAAACAATACCAGCGATTCTCCTGCCAAAAAAAAATCATCAATCTGGTATAAACCACATAGATAATCACCCAAAATAGAAAATAACAATAAAATTACCATTAATCTCCTACAAAAAAAGAAATAAAAAAAGAAATTCAGTCAACTTCTAAAGAACTGGGAGGAGGAGGAGGAGGAGGAGCTGAAGGGGGCAAAAGTCACCTGTTGTTCAATTGGCAAGCCATTGACCATTTGCTTGCCAATTGATTGATCAATTGATTGCTCTCTTGCCGGTCAATGGATCCATTGATTGGCAAGCAAACAGTTGTTTGCTTGCCGGTCAACCAATTGATTGATTGGCAAGTGATTGACTTTTTGCTTGCCAATTGACCAATTAATCAATTGCCTCCCAGACGGCCTGGAACTTGTAAAAGGAGGAGGAGGGGGGGGGAGGTCAGCTCCAATGAATCAAGGAGGAGGAGGGGGGCTTACCTGGGGCACTGAGAAAATAAGAATAAGGAGGAGGATGGCTGGGTGAACTTGAAGGTAGGTGGAGGTGGATGGTGAGGTGGTTTGGTGAGGAGGAGGGAGGTGTGGACCAGTGGTTTGTTTGGTGAGGTTATGGTTTTGTGAGGAGGAGGTAGGAGTGGACCGGTTTATTGGTTGGGTGAGGTGGGTGGTTTGGAAGTTTTGGTTCTGGTTTTAGTCTAACTCCACCAAAAAAAAGAAAAAAAAAAAAACAGGAGTCAGCCTAGGATTCTGGATTAAACAACCAAAACTAAAAAAATCTGGTGATTTTATTATTTACCTATTTCAAAACCCAATGCTACTCATCAAAGTGAGAAAGTGTGAGGGGTAGAATCTGCTCTCTCATTGCCAAGGATGAGGTAGAAGATGAGACTGGGATGACTTGAGGAGGATTGGGAATATCTTCTTCAAATATGTTTTCCCATTAATCTTTGATGGTGGCAAGAAGCTTGTGAAGGATTTCACAACTGATAATCCAGTTGATGAGGAACTTCATGTCTTTGGAAGATTGGAGCTGGTTTTGAATCTCCCATAAGCTGGCCCATCTTCCTTTCAGTATTCCTATGGCATGCTCAATCCAAACTTGTGATTGGGCAAAATGATAGTTGAAATCAGTTTTGGCTTGATCATTGGTTGAAACATTGGGGTATGCTGGAACAACATATTTCCCGCTAGCATAAGCTGAATTGGCCAGAAGGTATTGATCTTGGTCAATGTAGTTATGTACTTGTTGGTCAATCGGCATCTGATTGAAAAAATATAAATCATGACAAGAACCTGGAAGTCCAGCATGGAGGGATATGAAACTCTTGTTGTTATCACAAACAATTTTTAGTGCCACAGAGTATCTATACAAACATATAAAAAAAAAGTTGGTCAGTTTATTATCAAAGGCTTTGGAAAGTAAATGAATCAATTTCCTTTTTTCCAATCAAAATAATGGTTGCCATCTAGCTCAGGATTTTGACCCAAGGGAATAGTGGTTACATCAACAAATTCAATGCAACCAGGAAAGCCTTAAGTCTCCATTACTTGAGATATCTACTTGCAGTCTTCTTTTGTCGGCCAGCAAAGGACCAAGGGACGGAAAGATAGGATATAAATCATGAAGCTTTTGTTGGATAATTCAATGGATCCATAACTGACCAAGAATAGATTTTCTGTTTGATGAATTGCTGCTCCATTTCCATTTTATCCCAATCTATAAAGAGAAAAAGCCAGTTGGATAGCTTGATTGCGTTGAGGATTGCAAGAATTGTTCTGGAAGATGTGGTGATCTTCAATCATCTCCAAAAGCTTCATGAAAGGGGCAATAAAGTTCTGAACAGTTGCTGGAAGCTTAAGTTGGGAAGCAGGTGAAGCTTTTGCCTTTCATACATAGGGTGGTGGAACCATGTGTTGCTTTCCCAATAGAGAATTCAAAGCTAACCAAATTTATTCCAAATTGGAGTCTGAATCTGAGTCAAATAATAAAAAAATTTCTGTCAGCTTTTTTTTGTTTTCAACTTGCTGCTGGGAAGTTTTGTTGAAAATGTTGAGAAAGATGGTGATGTGATGCTGATGGTATGTCTGTGATGTGATGGGTATTTGAAGCAATGCAAATGAGAAGCAATGGAGATGTGAAGTGATGGAGATGTGAAGCAATGGAGATGTGAAGAAATGGAGATGTGAAGCAATGGAGATGTTAAGCAAGGGAGATGGGAAGCAATGGAGGTGGGAAGCAATGGAGATGTGAAGCAATGTAGAAGTGAAGTGATGTAGATATGAAGCAATCCAGATGTGAAGCAATGGAGATGAGATGTGTGTCATGCGTATGGATTTGATCATTTGGAGGTGTGGATGGGTGTTTTGCATGCCATGGATGGTGGATGGATGATAATGGTGGGTTTGATGTGTGAAACCCGCCATTTTCATGAAACCCACCATTTTGAAATACACCACTTAGGGGGTATTTGTATTTCAGAAACCTTCCATAAAAAATGGTGGGTTTGGTCAAAAAAAAATGGCGGTTTTCTAATGGCAGCTTTGCCAACTTTGATACACCCTAATTCGTGGAGTAAAAAAATTATAAAAAAATATCACAAACTTATTTCTTTGAATTGAATTGATTATTTCTGAAGGAATAAAATTATTCATGTAGAAAAATTCAAATTAAGATGAAATTATTCTACATATTCCTTATTAACTATATGGTGTGCAATTTCCCACTTTTTTTAAATTCTTGGTTCTGAGGAATTTAAATCCCATCAAAGATATTCAAATTTTTTCAGAGATATTTATTTTTGCCATTTTTTGTTTTTATGTTTTTTTAATTTATGGATTACTTGCAGACAAATTTGCACAAAAATATGAATTCCTTACATGAAATATGATTATTGAACATATTCATATTTTTTTTATGTTTGGTACAATGCTATTTACAATTTTAAAAAATAAAACAAAAATTCTTTATTTTTTTCAAAGAATGTGAAGCAATATCACTGTAAAATGTCTGATGGCACTTTCCAGAAAATACCATGGACAAT